>JANRMT010062808.1:62302838-62371260 GCA_026402145.1 Polypterus bichir lapradei | reverse complement strand
ATATATATATATATATATATATATATATATATGACAGCAACACTCATAACAGTGACAAAACAATTACATTGACAATCATGTTACGTTATTTTTAAAATGTTTCCTTTTCTTTTTCATTAATTCTTTAACACACTACTTCTCCGCTGCGAAGCGCGGGTATTTTGCTAGTATATAATATTGTGGCACCTCTTTCATACCTGTAGTTATATATGACTTTGGTGCTTATAGAAGTTCTTTCCCTAGGAATTACTTTATTTGTCCCAAGTGGGATATTATAATATTTTAATATTATATTTTTTCACTCACAGTGTATAAACATGGAGTTTTTCATTAATTTGGTTATTTGATTTTTGATCTCTGTGTATAAAGTGTGTTGTTTGTTTTTATGGTCTTAATCAAGTGAGGAGGATCTCAAACTCCAGCAAGAAAACAAAAAGAAGAATGAAATTAAGAGCAACAGGTCAGTAAAGTTAGAACTGCACCAACTAAAGAGATTTAACCCTACCCTGAGGAGTTCAAGTTAACGGTATTCTTGTTGTGTTTCACTGAGCCTATTAAATAAAGGTCACAGGAGATACCTAAGACCTTTTATGACTGTTTCCACAAATACCGCTGCTTGCAGACTTCCATGGATTATTTGTCATACCAAGCTTTAAAAGGCCCAGATTTACTAGGTTTAGAAAAATAAAATGCATCATATATTTTATAGAAGTTTGTTATCTTAAGTTTACTCCAGAATCATCTTTAAAAATGTTAATTGTTATTTCAAATTACTTATCTACTATATCTGAAATTATCTGAATGGAGTAAGGTTTGAGGAAATGTATGTTTTATTTTTAAATCCTAATCCAAAAACGAAGCTATCAATATACAATGAAATTACTGAATTGCTGTGTTAAATGAGTTATATTTTATTTTTATAGGCTTACAATTACAACTCTGTTTGAATTTTTGCAGGCAAAAATCTGGTTTACAAAAATACAAATCAAAACATTAATAAAACAATAAAGATAATTAGGAATACTATAGTGTTTTAGACTGCTTCAATTTAACTAATAAAATAATAATAAAAAATAATAACTCTTTGAAGTCTTTTTCTAATAACAATTATTTTTTTCTTCTTTTTATTAGTATAGAGCTTCACTGCAGCAGCAAAAAATGAAAATCCCAATTGATTTACAACTACCACTTCTGAGAGCTGATAAATTCAGGATCAGGAATCTGTCATGATTTCATTGAAGGTACACAGAAGCAGGTTATAACCCTTCCATCAAATTTATACCCATGGGCAATAATTTTGTTTTGATTCCATCTGAAGGAGCACTGCTAGGTTTCTTCAGTGCTTTCAGTTTAATTCATACCAGTCGAATATATTACGTAATACAAATAATACATATAAATATAAGATAAAATATTAAAAGTTAAATATATGTGCTCTTAACTTAAAAAAATGCAATATACTAAAATATTAGGTTGTAATTTACTCCTAATGCATAACATTTTGCATGCAAATATTTAACATGTGTACTATAGCATTATTCTAAACTATTGTTCAATCATTTCTGAATTGCTTTGTGAGCTTTCAGAAGCAATTTAATTCATAATAATAATGCAAAAATATATTAGGTAGATAGCTTTGTAAGGAAAATTAGATTGTGTAACTGAATTGTATGAATGATTACAAAATCATTGTTTGATCTCTTTATGTGTATGTAATTGAATTAGATCAGCTTTGGTTTATGCCATAAATCAGAACACTCTACCAGATGAGCAGCAGACCAAGAAAATAAAATACCTTACATATTGTATGTAGTGTGGTCATTAGTGATTTAAGTACAGGTTAATAATATCTTCTTAAAAAATATTTGGAAATTGTATCAGAAAAAGTAACAGGTGGACAGAATTCATGTACAATATGTTGTTTGTAATAAACCAGTCACAGTGTTAATATTATGTCCAATGAAAGCCTCTATTTTGTATTAAGACTCCTCAAAATAAACTTTTATATGTAATAGGAATGGTGATCCAAAGTGGTTAACCAAATTCATTTGTCCAAAGGTAGAATGTTCCAAATATACACCAATAATCAACTAGAGGAAGAAAAGAGTCATGTCAAACAAATGAATTATTTCATATTCTAGCAAAAATTAATTGTGCCTCTGTATGTAACACACTGCAAACATATATACATTTCTTCCAATATTCACACTTTAATTTCTCTTCATAAGGTAATACTATTCTTCTGCATTACTTTAACAGACATTACAGATATATATTATGTATATAAATTGTAAACACTCAATAAAACATGCATCATATATAATAATTCATGAAACCATCATACAATATATGATAATCAAAATTATGCTTGCTATGAAATCAACTACATAACTATGTAGAATTAGAAGCACAAGTGCCACCAATTTAATATGTTTCTCTGCACTATTCATACTTGTTGCATAAAACACATTTGGTAATTGGCAACTGTTTGTGCTCAATGGGACAGAATTTTCATGGAGTGCTGTCCTGACAGTTGTGACAAGTCAGGCTCATTATGATGAAGAAACACCTTCTGGGCTGCTATCTGCATCAGTACAACAGCCTATAGGTTCTACATCATGCAGCTGGTTGTCACTATCTTGATCACTGTCATAATAATCAAAATATTCATCTTACAACATAAATTTTACAAAAAAAATTATGGCTATTCACAAGATGGCAACACTGTAGTAGAAAACTAAAATATGGTAGCAGAGATTGCCAGCATGCTGACTGTATCTATAGTGGCTGTATACTGAGGTACAAGTTCTCATATGTTGTGCCTTGACAAGCTCAATGGTATACGAGTTAACTCATACACCATGTTTAAAGTGTAAAGTTTCGTGTTCCAAAACAGGCATTCATTTTTAACCAGTCAGTTTTAAAGTTAACTTCTGACAACATAGATCAGGGACTATATGCATGAAAGCGCATGATTTCACGCTTTAATACTTCACGCAGATAACACTAAAGAGCGTTGTCTTTTTCAATTTTAAATTATTTCATTAGGGTGCATGACACGCGGCTGTCCTTCCTTGACTTTTGCTAAATGGCTGCGCTGAATATATGCATGTTTTTATAGGTGTAAAATTCTTCTCAGAAAACATGATTGATGATATTTATCTTTTTGTTAAATGAGTGACCTCCTATTAATCCATAATTAACACCATGGAACGCTGGTTCCCAGGTGTGAATAACTTAACTGCCTTTCTCCTTCAGCTTTCACTTGACTGTGTTTGTAGGTTCATTTCACCATCACAAATCTTCTCTTGCTGCTGTTATCGACATTACTGAAAACTATTACACAAATGTAAATTGCTTTCTATCTTCTCCCAAAAACAGAAACTAATCAACAAAAAAGTCACACTTACAATCATATTGTTTCACTTCATAATGAATAATCAACAAATCCAAAAACCTGTTTGTGGGCCATGTTTTCCAGTTAGATTAAAAAATGTAAAAAAAGTTACTTGAAATGGCATCCCAATGTTTTCACACAACTTGAAATGTGAAGTTCACAGCCAGCATCAACTTGATGTTTGGAAGGGAGAACACATGAGAGGTGGCATTGTGGACAGAGCAAGATGCGAGTGAAGAGCACAGTGCTGGACACTGCCACAATGCTTTCATAGGCACAGCAGAGCCGGCAATGTATGCAAATAAAAGAACAAACATTTCTTTGCTTGTGCTACATGAAGATGCAGATGTACACCAAAGAAAAATAAATCATTGCATTTGAGTACAGCTTAATTGAATTTCTGTAGCATGTATCGAACGGTGTCTCATTCACATTCAAGTTCCACATTTCATTGGTCCTTCCAGTTTCAGCATGTTACAATCTCATATGTATGTGTCAGCACCTTCATGAAAATGAAAAAGAAAAGAAGAAGTAAATTTAACATAAGTTTTGTGCAGTCCTTATTACATAATGTAAGAGTTCAACTTTAAATCTCAATAGTAAACAAATGTCCTGGAACAGAAACTTTGATAATGGGTTCATTAACAACAGAAACCCAGCTATAACAGGTTCTCATGTAAATGCTTTGAAGAGATAAACTTTCTTTTGTTTATGTTATGTTTTCATTGTATAAACACTGTCCTGTTGTGTGTTTGTACTTACTTGTTTTACTGTTGTTTGTAGATACCCAACATTTTTTCTTAATACTGGTGCTTTTTTTAATTAAAAAAAAGATGCCAATAAGAAATTAAATATAACTGCAATTAAAATAAACTCGACTACAAATGAATGTGAATTACAAGAACAAATCAACTCAAGCAAAAGTAAGTCCAAAAGCTACATTTTATTACAAGAGATTATAGTCTTTTTACAAACAATAACTGGTCCCTCACCTTCATCGGTCACCCTCCTGGTTGCTTTTACTGGTAGACTACAGTCACAGTTTCATTTGCTTCTACACTCTGCACTGCTGGACTCATTCTTTTTCTTCCACTACCTAGCTTTGCCTTGCTTGGCACACTTCATAAAGGCAGCTTATCTGCCTGGGTTCACTTTCATCATTGCTAATGATGTGTTACATGATTGTGTCTTACAGAACACATGCTGAGTTTTCAACTCACAGCAGTCTCTGCTCAAGTAGCTCAAAGTACTTTGCTCAGCAAATGTCAGCTTTTACTCAGAGAGGGGAAAGCTTTCTTTTTTCAGTTGTGGTAGGAGTGATTAGTTTCTAAACTGTGCAGATTCCTTTGCTCAAAGGATTTTGGGATGCCTGCAATATCGCATGCTTCAGTGAAGGACTTTGAATTTCACATCTAGACTGGAACTCTGCCCCTCTTGCCTTATATTTTCTGTGCTTCCTTCTCATAGAGCTGAAATCCTCCTTCACATCCTCCTAGTTTACCATTTATTATCTTTCAGGGCACTCTCTGCTTCTTCAACCTACAATCTTCTTAGATCTTTCCTCACAGCAAACATCAGTTTTTGGTGAGTCGTTGTTTCAAAATGTTGTGCCGTTGTTTTTCTATGGGAGACACCATTTTGTCCTTTTAGTCAGTTTAATGGTGTATAGTTTCTAACCATGTGATACACATGCCATGTGACCTGTGACATCATGGTGGCCATGTTATAAAAGAAATTTGGCAGCATGTGTCAGAATTTTACAATTCTCTGCCACTCTGAAGTCAATTAATGCAGAGCAATTAGTACTTAATGTTGTCACTGATACAATTACTTACATATTCAGGGTTTGATTATAAACACCCATCCTACCAATTAGACTAAAGAATAAGCATCTTTGCTACTCTATTACTTTAGCATCTGTTCCTTCCAGTCCCAGATGTAAATGCATCCTTTTTTAACTTAGCTTACTTTATTATACAAATGGTATCAAAAAATTGACCTAATTTGAAACTTACAAGTTAACACACTCTCAAAATACAAAATAGGTTAGATGTGCGTAAATGAATGTAAATAACAGCATTTTAAAAAGCAGGAAAGCTAAATAATCTAGAATGTTATGAATTTGTTTTGCGTAAGTGGATGGTGGTTGTTCCAACAGCCATTAATTATGTGCTCTAAAAATGCTTTTCATACCACAACGGATTTGAAAAAATAAATGAGCTCACAGCAAACAACACCATAATAAAATATGTATCCTGTTTTCCATGTGTGTATTTTACTACATATTACCAAAAAACAATTGTAAGGTCAATGCTGGTTAGTGGATTATAAAAACAATATAACCATCTGACAATATAATCTGATGATCATCTGACTGATCAAATTTCTGAAAGAAAGAAAGAAATTGTCACTGCTAAGAAGCACAACATGTAATAATACAAAAACACAAGAGCTAAATTGCCTGAATGCGTAATCTAAACAAGACAGAACCTAATTAAATCTTTTAGGGCTAATTAATTATTTTTTTTCCTTTTGTCCCAGAGCTGAATATTTTTCCAAAAAACTCCAAAAAAGCAATGGTTTCACACATAAATCAGCATAAAATACTTATTTATGGCAAAGGTCACTCTGTTTTATGTTCCATGAGCCCCTACAGTGTGTAAATTGACGTATTTTTTACATACATGTTTGTCTAGTCACTCATAAGCTGAAAAGCACTTTCTGGAAAAAAAAAAAACAACAGCTTGAAGTACTCAAGGGGTTGGTAATCTGCAGTGTCTGCCAGCCCACCAGTAGCCAGCTTGCCTCTCACGGATCTACATCTGTGCAGTCAATCCTGGGCGAAAGTCACAGTTGACGCATTAGCTACATGAGCGTGTTCAGCACTACAATCAGCTGGGGGCTGGTCAACTGATGCAGTTACCTGTCTTTCATTTTCAAACTCCAGATCGTTTGCATCAAAATCAGAGTTTGGTAAGTCAGAGTCCGATTCATCAACAATATGCAAAAAATAAATAACATACGCCAAGTGTTTTGCTTTGCGTATTCACCTCACTCTCTTGCCCTACGTTGCTGCCATTGTAGTGTTGTTTACTCAATGCTACTTACGCACACGCATGTCAAGTCAACAAGTCTAACAGTCCACCAAGAAAAGAGGTTCTATCTATAACGTAACGGTGAGATTTATTGATGTTTACAGCTTTTATCATCCTTTGTCCCTGAATGTTGACTTTAGTGTTTTTACTCTACAAGGTCAAGGTCAGATCATTCTTATATCTTTTTCGTTTTTTTTTTGCGTTTCGTTTTCTTTACAAGGATATTATTTAAATGGTTTAAAGCCTAAAACACATTCTCAGTCCTTCACTTTTTTCTCCTCAGTTTCCTTCCAAATATTTTATTAAACCAGACTGCTCACAATAAATGCACACAGGTGTAAATGGAAACAAGTTGTAAGGAGAACTGTTGGTTCCTTTGTCATTTGCATCTTATTGCTAATAAGGACCAATTAAATACAGCTGTTTAAGACTAAAATAAGCAATTAATGGTGGGAAATCTTAACAAGTAATACATCTAACATGAAGCAGAAGAATGTTGTTTGAGCAACAAGTGGCTGAACAGCAATAGTTGCCTTCTCATTAAGAAACTGGGTTGGAACAAAAACCTACAGCCACTGAGGCCCTTTAGGGTTAGGGTTACCCCTGATTTAGTGTGTTGTCGGTAACACTTTATAATAACTGCACACTATGAAGCATTAGTTAAGCATGACTAAATGCTTTGTTCATCATTTAGAAAGCATCGCTTCCACATTAATTGGCATTAGCAACCACTTTATAAATGCCATTATAAATGCTTTAGTACTGATCACAAAGCATATTTATAATGTCTTTGATAACTGCATTTACGATGCTTTATTAATGATCAATTAACTAATAATTAATATTTTTCAAAGAATCAGTACTAAAGCATTTATAATGGCATTTATAAAGTGGTTGCTAATGCCAATTAATGTGGAAGCGATGCTTTCTAAATGATGAACAAAGTATTTAGTCATGCTTAACTAATGCTTCATAGTGTGCAGTTATTATAAAGTGTTACCGTGTTGTCAAGAGTGTGCTTATCTAAATTTTAATTCTTCTATTTAAAAAACTCTGTCTTTCAGGTTTTTCTCACCCCTTATGTAGAAAAAAGCTCTTAGACATTTTACAGTTAATTAATATTGTGGCTACTTATTAAAATCTAACCTTTAAAAAGTCAAAACTATGTTGTGCATTGAAGATATGATTCAGTCTGAAATTGCACAATTTGGCCTCACACAATTAAAGATGCAGCTTTATGTAACAAGATTTGCTATTCATAAACTCTTGTAAGCCCCTTTCCGGCATACAAACTGCAAATCATCTTTCATCCAGTACATGTTGACAGAGAGCCAGTACTGACCTGCTTACATTCTGGTGGTTCTTTTCCTTGAATTGTCCTAATCCAATTTCACTAGCACAAATATGTAGCATGCAGTTTCAGAACTACTACCACACTCATAATGGTACAAATTGGTTCTTTGTTGTATTACAGCCTGTCATTCATCAAGTGCAGCCATTTGGGGCAAATGTAAAAAATATGAAGAGTATAGAAACCAACAATAAAGGTACCTTACCATCTGTAGTTGTACAAATTATACGATATACAGTGATGATTATCCTTGATTTCATTTCTTTATTTATAGGCAAAAAATGTATAGATTGCGTTAACATATTAGAAAATAAAAAATCAATAGGTTTTTTTTTTTATTGATGCCTCTAAAATGACTGTGAGTGATTGGGTGTGGATATGTGCAATGTTCACATACCCCATGATATTCAGGGGGTCTCATTACTGTTCCATTTTTTTTTTTCTGAACATTGAAATCTTACGCTGATACAATGGAATGTACAATAAGTTAGCTATCAAGAATGATATAATTTAGGATATATATATAAGTACACAAATCATATCTGTTGTAAACGTAGGGTTACTAAGCCCATAAAATCTCAACAATTACACAAAAATGCCCATTAGAGTAAGGAAACCATCAAACTCCAGCTAGTAAGAAAAACATCATATGCAGAATCTTTATAAATAAATAGATCTACTATCAACAAAAATGCTTTGTAAAAGTTCTCAACAGCACAAAAGGAAAAAGAATAAGTTGCCTAAAATACATAGTCCCCTAGAAAACCATGTCCCAATACACAAAACAAAAGATTAGTTGAAAAAAACAAAACAAAAAGTCAAAATCTATAATAATAAAAGGCAAAGCCCTCACTGACTGACTGACTGACTGACTGACTGATTGACTGACTGACTGACTGACTGACTCATCACTAATTCTCCAACTTCCCATGAAAGCTGAAATTTGGCAGGCTCATTCCTTACAGGTTACTTACAAAAGTTAAGCAGGTTTAATTTCGAAATTCTACACGTAACGGTCATAATGGTCGATAACAGTCGACAACGTCCACCATGTTGAACTTTCTTATTTATGGCCCCATCTTCACGAAATTTGGTAGGCGGCTTCCCTGCGCTAACCGAAACCGATGTATGTACTTATTTCGATGGTATGCCGCCACTGTCGGCCGCCATATTGAACTTTCCAACGTTACCAATTTTCAAACTTCCCGTGTAGGTAGAAGGCTGACCCCATCTTCACGAAATTTGGTAGGTGACTTCCCTGCGCTAACCGAGACCGATGTACGTACTTATTTCGATGGTATGACGCCACTGTCGGCCGCCATATTGAATTTTCCAAACGTCACTAATTCTCCAACTTCCCGTGTAGGTAGAAGGCTGAAATTTGGTAGGCCCATTCCTTACAGCTTACTTACAAAAGTTAAGCAGGTTTCATTTCGAAATTCTACGCGTAACGGTCATAACGATCAACAACGTCCGCCATATTGAACTTTCTTATTCATGGCCCCATCTTCACGAAATTTGGTAGGCAGCTTCCCTGCGCTAACCGAAACCAATGTACATACTTATTTCGGTGGCATGACGCCACTGTCAGCCGCCATATTGAACTTTCCAACGTCACTAATTCTCAAACTTCCCGTGCAGGTAGAAGGCTGAAATTTGGCAGGCCCATTCCTTACAGCTTACTTACATAAGTTACGCAGGTTTCATTTCGAAATTCTAAACATAACGGTGATAACGGTCAACAACGCCCGCCATGTTGAACTTTCTTATTTACGGCCCCATCTTCACGAAATTTGGTAGGTGGCTTCCCTGAGCTAACCAAAACCAATGTACGTACTTATTTTGGTGGTATGACGCCACTGTCAGCCACCATATTGAATTTTCCAACATCACTAATTCTCCAACTTCCCGTATAGGTAGAAGGCTGAAATTTGGCAGGCTCATTCCTTACAGCTTACTTACAAAAGTTAAGCAGGTTTCATTTCGAAATTCTACGCATAACGGTCATAACGGTCAACAACGTCCGCCATGTTGAACTTTCTTATTTATGGCCCCATCTTCTCGAAATTTGGTAGACGGCTTCCCTGCACTAACCGAAACCAATGTACGTACTTATTTCGGTGGTATGATGCCACTGTCGGCCGCCATATTGAACTTTTCAACAGTCTTTGTTACTTATGGGCCCATCTTCAAGAAATTTGGGTTCCCAACGCTAACTGAATCCTACTTACGTATATATATACGTCCATAGCCTGCAGCTTGGTCACCATGTGAGGCGGCGTTGGGTCCCCCATCCCAATGCCTCCCATGTTGTTGGCTGCCTGCCTATATAAGGCCGTCTGTCGCTCCAGTCTCTACATTCCCTTCCTTGCTTCGCCACGGTATTCACGTTTCCCTGCTGATAACTACAGCCTTTTTGTTTAATCCACGGCTTCTCCGCTGTTTTATTGTTTGTTTATTACAATTATAGTTATTGTATAGGTATTTTAGACTTACTTTACATTACTCAGGTACCCATTTCCTTCATCATTCCAACCCCCATTACCATGTCTATAGAGGTAATCACCATCGATCAAAGAACTGTCACTTACCGAGTGGTTTCCATGCCCGGAGATGGCACCTACCTTTTCCATTCTCTGTGTTACATATTGCACGGCCATATCAGGCTCACTCTTGATATCCGGAAGAACATTGTGTCTTATGTATTGAATGACTGGGACAGGTTCAAGGTGTGGACTGATGACGGTACAGGAGATAATTATACTACACAGGAGCACTAGAAGAGTGAAATGCTTAAGCCCTTCACCTATGGTTCTGCATGTGAGTTGATGGCTGCCGCTGAATTGTTCGGTTGGTGCTTTCAAGTGTACCGAAATGGCCAAATATTTTACACCTTTCGACAACCGCCAATGACTCTTAAACATCTTACATTCACAGGTGACGATTTCAGTAGTGGACACTTTGATGTTTATGAATGTTTAAACTCTCAAAAGCTGGATGTGAAGTTATCGATGAAACCGGTTGTAAGCTTACAACGCTTGACAGATGCCGAATGTCACTTCAACACAAGTCCTGCAAATACTGTTGAAATTGAAACAAACCATGAACCTCAAACTGATTATGACAGCAGCAATCCAAGCTGTGAGATTTGAGACAAGATTACTGTTCACATGGCCAACTGTAAGTTGCATGCTCAAGAGTAAGCTCAGCGCACAGCTTGGTCATGTTATACCGGAGGGCCGAACTGACAACGTGATATACAAAGAGATCCTTAACAAATAATTATTGGCATATTTTCCCTCAGTTTAAAAAGGTTAAATTTTCTTCTTAATAAAAAATTGAATGCAGTACTTGGCCGCTGCGAAGCGCGGGTATTTTGCTAGTCCTACAATAAATCAAAAAGCAAAGCAACAAACAATAGAAAACTAATCAACAGTAGTACATTTAATGTACTGCAAGGCACTGTGGGATTTCCTATTTAAAGGGACAAGGGCATTCCCTTGACAGTGATGGGCAGGTGGCGCACCCACAAAACACATAACACATTAAAAAAAGATACATAGACATAAAAAAACCTAAGAGAAACAACAATGTTAACATAAACATAAACAAAGATGCAAATGAGAAATTTGAACACAAGCCAGTGGAATAACCCTGGATAAAGCATAACAATATTGTATATGAGTATGCAATCTTCAAACAAAAGCCACACCACCTTGTACTTCTGACCAACATTGCACAATACATTTACTTTCCTTGACATATGAACATTTAGATACTGTGTGTAAAAGGCTAAAATGGTAATTTCATCATGTGAATTAAGGTAATGTTATGCCATTTTTTCAATTCTCCACATTTACACAAACCAGGGTAGAAGTTCTTGTTAATTAAAAGCTCAGTAGGCATAAGCAGGTTATTTTGAGGATAAAACAGCATTCCCAAACCCTATTATCATCAATGCTGTCAGTATCAGGAATTACAGTGACTTTATGCTATCCATTGTCACACTCTTCGGCATCATTATCAAGGCAAGCACTAGTGAGCATGTGTGTACTCCTATTTACACTTTCTTCTTTGCAAATCTCTGCCCTCTCTCTCAAATCCTTTTAAAGGTTTGTCAAAGAATGCACTCCCCTCCCGTTCCTGTTAAACACATAATAGTCAATAGTCTCCAAGTATTGTATAACAACATGACACATCTTAGAGTTTATTTTCAAAGAATTGCAACAACTTTAAATTTAAGGCTTTTAGCAGGTTGAAAGGGTTATTAGGACCCTCCACACACACACACACACACACACACACACACACACACACACACACACATACACATACATTTAACACGTTGGATAGGTGGGGCCATGTTGTTTGTAATGAACTGTTAACCTATTCAAAGTTGTTTCCTGCTTTTCACCCACTGGTGTCAAAGAAGTTAAAAATGCAGAGCCCAGTGAAACTCAGAGATCCTTGTTCTTTGTGTGTATTTTAAGGGGCTCTGATTTTCTCATCATATCTGTATAGACTCTGGATTGTACAAAATCATGAATAGTATTCATGGATTTGCATTGTAAGTACACATAATTTGTGTGCCAGGTTTGTAATTCTGAATAACATCTTAGGAACTCGTTAAAATATGCAATTATATTACAAATGTACTTTTTTCTGTAATTTAGGTATTATCATTTTTGGCTCTGAATCATATGTTTTATTTGTATATGATTGTTGAAAACTGTGCCTGTTTGTACTACCACTGAGTAGAAATATACAAACACATGATGTCACCAGAAAGTCTGCAAAGAATACGTGCAGCATGGATCCCAGAGTAGGAATCAATCATGAAAGGTTTGTCGGTATTTCACTAAGCAAAACCACACTATTTCTCTCATAGCAATCAATCCATATAAATGATAAGAGCAAACTGGAAAATTAAACCTGACCCTGTCTCAAAAGTATTAATCATAATAGTAAAAAGATGTTTATATATAGGCTTCTATGTTTATATTAGCCCCAACATTCAGGCTGAGACTCTGAGGCTAAGAATCTGCGCTGGTATCCCGAAGGTTGCCAGTGTGAATTCCCGTCATTGCCAAAAGATATCCTACTCTGCTGGGCCCTTGAGCAAGGCCCTTAATCTTCAATTGCTCCAGGGGCGCAGTACAATGGCTGACCCTGCGCCCTGACCCCAAGGGGTATGCGAAAACCAAGTAATTTCTTTTGGGATTAAGAGAAAAGCCAAGCAAAATGACACCTTTTATTGGCTAACTAAAAAGATTACAATATGCAAGCTTTTGAGGCAACTCAGGCCCCTACAAGGTGTCATTTTGCTTGGCTTTTCTCTGCATTCATAATGGCTAACACGGTACAACACCCTAGTACTTCAGGATTAATAAAGTGTAAAAAAAAAAAAAGTACATAAACAGTCAAACAAGCAATACCTTTATTAACCAGAATAATCTTAAAAAAATGTTGAGTGAAAAAAATAAACTTCTGTAATACAGAGTGAAAAAAAGTTAACAGTGTAAGATTCTTCACAGGAAGCCCATGCAAGTTTGCATGCTTTGATTCAGAATAAGCATTCTGTTGTCTGTTGACTATATTTTAGACTGCAAGGATTGTGGAAGACCCACTTTGGGGATGTAATGGATGAAAAAGCAAGAAGCAAGGTGCAAATTAGTTGCTGCAGGAATGCTGGACATTCCTGTGCTTTCAGCTGTAGAATGCTATTGTTATGGTGTATAAAATCTGTACATTTTGGTTAGCTTAGTGCTAATTTGGTTTATAGCCTGGGAAAGGATGCTGAGCTGATACCTCAGGTTATTGATTACTTTATGGATGGACATCTGGAACAATAGTTTGGTTTACAGCCCAGGACAGGAAGAACTACTGATACCTCAAAGTACATCAAAGGTTTTGTTGTGTGGGAAAACGGACAGTGAATGAATTCATCAATCATTTTGACAGCCAGCCAATCAGGTGCATGTGTTGTGAAACTAAGGCATGACATTTCATAATAAATATGTCTTGGTTTGAAAAGCAAGATAGATAGAAGTAGAGAAGAGAAGCAGTGGAGAAGAGAAGAAGAAGAAGAAGGAGAAAAAGAAGAGGAACGGACGAAGACGGCCCTAGTCGTCAGAAAGGCATCATGAACATCGATTGCTAAATCAAACGCCTCCCTGGGACATTCATCCTTGTCATCTGTAACTTTTTCGTAAGCTTTTTCTAAAGACTATATATATTCAGACTTTCCTATCAGTACCTATTTTCTAGTATTCTTTGTTCTTGTGGTATTATTATTATTCTTGTAATAAATACCATGCTGCTTTAACTTTCAATGTTTTGTCTTAATGTCTAGAGTGATTGAAGTAATAAGTTAGATTTCTTTGAGCACCTGGTGACAGCCAGATTTTTGCCATTATTTCTGTGCTGTGAGGTTTATAAGGCTGAGAGTGAGAGAGCGCTATACTCAATAGAAGGGACAAATACGAGAAAGAAGGTATTCTTGGCTGATGAATGGCCTATAGTCAAGAGTGCCGAGTCTTTGTATGTTTAAATGTATTCTTGTAGACCAAAAGTAATATTTAGGTCTGAGATATCACTAAAACATCGTATTGTTGTTCGTGCCGAAAATAAGTAAGTCTCTTGAAGTGCTGAATGACAGGCTGTTATTCCTATAGCACTTGTGTGGTTTAAAGTGCTAAGGGTTAATCAGCGTGTGTGTGTGTCATTCATAGGGCACTGTTGTGGTTAGGGTCTGTGTGTGTGTTTATCTATGTGTGTGTGTGTTCATCTTAAAGTACAACAGTAGACCAACCTGATAACGAACTTGACGAGAACACTTACCCTTGAGGAAACAGGTAAAGGGCAAGTAGAGGGAAATACCACGATAATACAGCTATATATGACAATAAAATTAAATCCAACATTTACAGTAACTTATTTGATATATCATGAACTTACATAATACAATTTACACCCCTTAAACAGTCACAAGAAGACTTTACATAGGAACCCTGAAGAATTTGCTGTATTGGAATGTTAACAAAATGATGTCCAACTAAAAATATCACAAGCATAATCTTTTTTATATCCATTCAATTTCTGAACAAGCTTTATTCTTTGCAGAGATGCCAAAATCAATGTAAACTTGGGTGAGAAGACAGCTTGTCACAGGGCACACATATACCCTGAATTTTGGGGGCAGCCAAGTTTCTCTTAGAATTTGAGAGGAAACTGGAATATTTAAAAAATAAATAATTTAAAAAAATTGTGGATACATTAAAGCTAGATCCCTAGAATTCTGAGGTACCAACACTAACTACAGAGCCATTGTGCCACCTTTCTTAAACTGACAAACATTCATTGGTAGTAGTCATGCTTTGATATATTTATTGCAACAGTACCAGCATCAGCTTGTGTGCCCTCTGTCAGAGCATCAGTCTTACCTGCAGACTGCTTGTGTACTGCATTTACAGAGAAACATAAAAAGTGTTGGCATTTTTTTCACAATCCACATTATGGATGGATGAATGGTATTGCATTTTGACAGTTCTGCAAAGTTCTGCTGCTTCTCAGCTACCTGAGATGTATCATTTATTTTGCCGGTGTATGGCCGTGTTTGGTGGTAATGGACTTTACCAGTTTTTTGTTCCACCCAAAACAGCTCATTTTTCATAATTATTTCTTTTTATTCTAGAAAAAATGGATTTTGCAATAAATAAGCTTTGACATCTTTAGAGAACTAAATATATTTCAATGTAGTTTGAAATGATCATTTGAAAAGCATGATTTTTTTTTGCAGATTACAGAATAATTTTCTATTATGAGATCCAGGGATCCTTTAATGTTCTCTTTTGTGCAACATTATCTATACCATCAGTTGAAAAAACTGCTCACTCCCTTGTCTCTGTTATTCACTTGATTATGTATTTTTTCTTTTCTTTACATTTGTTTGTTCCAAAATACTGTATGTTGAAATTTAGAGAATGTTCTTTACAGTTTCACCAATTCTACACCCTCGCTTAATGATACAAGGATCATGGGCCTACAGAAAATGTGAAAAATAAAAATTTCTGGGTTCACATATACCAAATATGTGAAGCATCTAGAAGAAAAAGTTGTCAAATAACTTCATCATTATTGAAAAACTAGCCATCCTCCATGGCTCCGCCCGTGTAGTAGTGAAACAGGACAGTGAGAACTTCTCCTGATGTCATGCTTCCCCATCCCCTCAGCCCACAGCCTCTGTCACGGATTAGCGCGAATATATCGCTCCTGAAAGCAAACTATGATTCTTAGCGTGATGAGAAAAAGGCATAAAATCAACTGGAATGTTCAAGCAAATTATAGAATAAAACCCGATCTAAATCTGTTAAGAAGTTCTCTTGTTTGCTAGCTAAGTGGAGGTAGGGTACGGCCTGAAGCCCCGTCCCCATCCCCTCGGCCCACTGCGTGTCTCTCGGATTCATGCAAATAAATCAGTACCGCAAGCGAACTATGATACATAGCCCAATGAAAGAAGTCACAAAATCAACCAGAATATTCAGGCAAATTCTTGAAAAATAAACAGATCTAAATTCGTTAAGTAGTTATCTCATGAAAAGTGGACAGACATGTTGGATTTTATATATCGAGAGATTATTTAAAAGGCACTTTTTGACCAAACTTAAATGGGTGGGGGTGTGATTTCCAAACAGAATTATTTTTAACACAAATGATTGTGAATTGCATAGATTTTCAAAGCTTTCATTGTATCTGATTTGATCCGTCGCCTGCCTGATTTTAGAAGAGAAATAAGTGAACATGATACTCTTTGTTGCAAGCTGAGGGAACAATAAAAATCTTATTAAAAACATTGCTGGTTTTGGTTATTTCATTTTAAGTTCTATAAAACGTTAGGTATGTTAATTTATTCTCCAAATCTAATTTTAATAAATCCATTTGTTACTTGGTTTTAACTTTGTGATGCAAAACCTGAAGGAAAATGCTTTCAAAAGACATGCAAACATCTGGATACTGTAGTTGTAAAGCAGTTGTGTACAATGTACTCTGTATTACTTTTTTCATGATGAGCATTATGCTGAATCATTTGCTTGGTGGTTTTTGGTAATAGTGAGGGTATTCACCAAGATGGCTATCTTGGAACAGGGCATTGTTAGATAGATAGATAGAAAGGTAGATAGATATTTTATTAATCCTAAGGGAAAATTCACATACAAAGGGGAAATTCATTGTTTTTATCAGAGAGATGTTTCCTAATAATGCTCAGCAGTCAGCTGACTTGTAAGAGAAGCATGAAAGCTTTACTTTTATATACCATCTTTTCTTGTCTTATTAGATTTAATGTTGAAGTTGCTTGGTTGAACTGTTATTCATATTCTTATTTGACTTGAGTACCTCTGTTAGCAAGAACTTTTTGATAACAATGCAAAAAATGGCAGCAGTTTTTTTTTAATTACCTTAAAGTGTAGAAAGTATGTTTTAACTTTCTGAATTATAGATTCAGTCCTAATAGGATTAAAACACAACAATAAAGTTATTACACCTATCCATTCACTTGTGAGGTAAGTTCAGAGACAATAGGGGAGGCAATACAATACAAGATGAGATCCCTGAGATGGTGCTAAAATAGTACTTGCTCGATGTACTGCCACAATAAGTGTACACTACTACATAATAAAGAAACTAAATACGCAAAACAAGAACAGCTGTCATTAAATGAAGGATGTGAGAGAAAAAGGAAGGTCACAAAGTTACAAATAAACAGAGTAAATCCTGCAGCCCCTCTGCATGCATAGGTGAGAACCTTCTCTACCAGACAGGGTGGTTTGACATTTAGCATAAAGAACTCCCAATGTCATCTTTGACTTATCTTACTCTCCTTCTCCTGTCTTTCACTGTAATTTAGCTTCTCCCTCTCTCTTCTTCTATCAGTTGAGCCTTTGCCCCAACTTATCTCCAGCCTGTAAACTTGATGAATCGTTGTGCTCCTGGTAGTCTTTAAACCCAGTCTCAGGATCACTTCCAGTAGGTGTAATCCTACTGTTGTAACAGAGATATCAGGCCAAAGCTTCCTCAAGAGATCAACTTGCAATCCTGAGCTTTCAGTTGCTGATCCCTGCTCTTACACCTTTTATGCAAAACTTGTCTGTCAGCCTGGAGTTCCTTTAATCTTCTTCAAGCACTCATGTTTTCATTCCCTCATTATGAGGAGTGTATGCATCTTTGGTACCTGTTGAGTTGCCTTCCCTTATTATCATACTTTTACTGACTTATGTGATATTTTAAAGCTATGATGAGGTGTTTAGCTACTGTTTAGAGGTGATCCTTCTGTGGACTGGCATTTTCACTAATCCAGCACTCCTCAATTCCTGTAGGCACTGGATTAATGAAGGTCTACCTGTATTAATTTGTATTTTTTCAGTCTATGCAAAAGCTAAATTAAAGATCCATCTCTGAAAAAGGTCAGTGAATGATAAAAAAATCTAATCTTACACAAAGGGTAAGGTTTTAAATTCCAAAACAACATAGAAATTCTTTTTAACAAAGCTTTTCCAGGTGATCAATAAAACATTCTTTTCATTATACAGTACATAACAGTATTCAGTAGAGACTTTGTACTCACAATATAGCATCCACTGAAATTATAATTAGCTTTATTTTTTCCCCTCTGTAGTTTACACTAATGCAATTGTATGATTTATTTGAATCATATAATATTGAAACAATACACAGCAGGGGGGGATGTATGTCATTAGGCATTGCTTTTTTTTGTATTCCTGTTTTAATGGTTTATTTTCATTGTTTTCTTCCAAGGCAAACTTTAGATTTAATACTGAAAAAGTTTAAATTAATAAATAGCTTAATTTGTTTCATTCTTATATAGATGTGGATATGATAGATTGGTTTCTGTGATGCAGAAAGACTTCAGAATGGACCTCTATTTGTGTGCTTGCAATTTTTAAAAAATCCAATCAAGGAATGGGGAAGCTGGAAAAGTTTCCTTCATGCTACATAACAAACTTGGCAGTGGTTCTGCACAAAGAAGAATATTACCTTCCTTTTATCTAGCCAGGCTAATTGCTCCATTGACGCTTGGCAAGAAGAGTTCTCCTTGTGATTTAAGCATAAGAGACAAAGCAAAATACAACTGTAAACCTCTTAAAGGCTTCATTTAATCATTTTGAGAGTCTGGAGATGAACAGATTTCTAGTGCCTTGGTTCCAGTCAAAATTTTGAAGAGTGTTAAACATATTAGGATACTCAGTCCCACAGACAGACTGCAGGTGGTATCAGATGAGTTGCTTGATGAGAAGCATCAGTTGCTTCTGTTGAACCTGCCTTATCAGAAGCATTTAGTTGTCTGGTAAGGAGCTTGTGCTGCACTGGATACTCTGCCTAGGTGAACCAAGCAAATGTGGTAATGTGCCTAACCAGGCATTGCAAAGGTTAAGAACATTTTTAGGTATCTTTAAAGTCCAGGAAAAGACAACAGAAAAAAGGTAAGGCACTTAACCTTTTTTTTGTTCAGCAGAAGTGAAGGCAAGAAGATGCTTTTGCTGCAATATCAGGGTGACCTGCCATCTGTGTTGCATTGGAGGCTTACATACAGTAGTTCAGATGGTTCTAGTTTCCAACATTAGTGGTGCATGGCCATTCGCTGTTGAAGTAAGAAGTAGTTGCAGAGTGTTTAGTTTACTACGGAAACTAAAAAGGATACCAAAGGTTAACCTAATTATAGGTTTAGAAAGAGGGGTATTAACACTAGAATTCCTAAAGCCTACAAAAAAACTCGTAATCCCAGGTCCCCTTAAATTCCTTTGCATATCTACATTAACGTCTTTTGTTTTGCAAATGTGACAAATCGGCACAAGCAGCAAGCAGACTGCTATCCCATCCCCCCACCGCCACTGCTCAGCTCAGGCAAAAAGCTCTCCCAGCTCAAGTCTTATTTATCTGGCTGTGAGGTGCCTGGAGTTGCATAGGGTAAATAATATATCACTATTTGGAACACATGTGTTTCATGAGTGTTCCGTGTCTACAACGATCTGTGTAAATGTAGGATGACAGGAAATGTGAGAAATGTTGAACATATAGCTAAAACAGAAAGTTTTTGCATGTTATAGTACTAACTAATACAGTACTAATGACAACATTTTGACATGAAGTGTATAATGTGTGAAGACTGAAATCCAAATATCAAATAAACATTTTCACAAAAGGCACAAGTATAACAAAACAAGTGTGCTTTTATTCAACAATATACCTGAAGAAAAAGAAATCAGGTTAGGGCACAACGCTGACATGACAGCATGGGTGGTGCAGCGGTAAGAACTGCTAATTCATAATCAAGGGATCACGGGTTTGATTCTGAGAGCTTCCCAGAATTACTGTTTTGAGTAGTGAACTGCTCTTATTGTTACTATTATACAATAAAAACATACATTTGATTTGTGTCTGTAACAGCCAGTGTAAATTTATGGTACTTGTAAAGGCTAGCTTTTTTTTTATTTGTATTCAGTTTTATTCTCTCAGTCACATTCACACTCCCTCCGATCTGACACTGCTGTTTTCAAATAAAGACGTGCTATAACATAGATGAACTCAGATGAGGATGAGGGTTCTACATCGGAGAAAGAGAGCAGAAGCCCTCCCTGCAAAAAAAAGTCCACTCACACATAAGAAAAACACAGCTGCACCAGGTGTAAAGGCAAAAGATGGCACCGTTTGGATGCAGCAAGAGGTCGGGCGTCATCCTGCCAGTCAGTCAGTCCTACCCATGTCCTTCAGCGAAACAGCAGGGCTTACAGAGCTTGCCAAGGTATCGTGCAAAGTTCTGTTTGTGATTATGTTTTGTGATGGTCTTTATATGAAAAACATTTATATGTTACTTATATAAAAGCCACATCGAATGCTATTTACCTATATTTATTTACTTATCTTCCTACAGTACAAAGTCACAAGTAGGCTGCAAAGCAATCAGACACCAGAAGCTTGTGAAACCGTTTCTGGACGAACAAAGGCAGAGTGCGACAGGATCTCCCACCTGCAGTTAAAGTCATTCACATACTGATGTAGTATTGCACATGTATTTTGTCAGTATGCCTGTTTCGATCAAACACAGGAAGCTCTGCAGTCTTCATTATTATCTACATAATTGGGAAATAAGTTACAGAAAGACAAAAGATAAAGGCTTGCTCATCAGACACGTTGATTGCCTAAAGGCAATACAAAAGGCAGAGTCATCAAGTTTTGTATACTGTGGAGGACTGCCGGCTTCTTATTCCGGTCCTCACCCCCAGGCCGCCAGGAGGAGCTCTCCCGACAGCAGGATCGTGCCCCGAGTTCCAGCAGGGCATCATGGACCTTGTAGTGTTTATACACAGCCCTGCTGGATACCTTGGGGGCCGCTGGGAGTCGCTGTAGGGGTGCTCGTTGGCTCATATGTGCCCTATAACCCGGGAGTACGTCACGGTCACGTGACAGGAAGAAACAACGTGCTCCCGGGTTGAAGAAAAGGACTGTTTACCCTGACCCGGAAGGAATAAGGAACTCTGGACTGATTGGGCAGAAACACCTCCGGGTCAGGGTGTATAAAAGGACTATGGGCCAGTCCAGACACTGAGCTGAGCTGGGAGGTAGAGGGGCGAAGTGTCTGGGCGAGGAGGAGAGAGTATTTTCATTGTGTTGTTGTGTAATTTATGAGTAGTGTGGAGGGTGCTTTGTGCACAGTATTATTAATTAATAAAAAGTGTGGGACTTTTATCCAGTGTCTAGCGTGGTACCTGAGGGTTCAAAGGGAGCACTAGCGCCCCCTACTGCCACAATACATAATGTAAATGTCACCATGCTGAAAACCACAGGATCATCACCTAGCTCATTCCTTCAATTTCCTGATATCAGCATACTTGAAATTCCATGGGACACCATGCTTTTCGACATTTTTCACTGCATTATCAGGCAAAGCAAACTAAAACAAGCCCTTCTTCAGATTTCATTCTAATAATGTCTGCCTCTAGTAGACATTACTTTCTGTAGAGATCTCAGAACCTTTTTCTATTCTTGATGTAACATTTGCAAAAATGAGAGCTTTACTCATTTCAATCTAATGTAGCTTAATGATTGTAATCATCTTTTATTAAGTTTCCACGAAAATGTGCATTTTCCCTGTGTCCTTTAAATCGAGAGGACTGAGTAGCAGCACATCTTTAATTGTGAGATGGGACAAATTGTTGATAAAGGGAAACCACACAGGAACAGTAGCACTGCTTTGACGCTGGGTGCCGCCAGTTTACAAAACTGAGCCAAAAACAGGCATGGTTTGACCTGGCATGAGAATGTGTGTGGCTTTACACCAAGTTTAGTTTTTATATATTGTGATGTGAGCATGGAAACGAGTGTAGCATTTTTGTGAGTACGCACCATTTATATATGAGGCCCCTGCGGGGTATTTTTCGTACGTGGATTACTCGTTTAGCCGGATGTAATTGTTGACGATTTGGCATGATCCTGGATCTGTCGGTTTTTCGAAACTCTTGCTGGATGTGTTGTCATAGTAGCACATCCAAATCCTCAAAACTGCTCGGAGCAGGTTTGTTCTTTGTAAACAAGGATTAGCTCACACGCTTAATCAGTGTCCGTGCATGGAATTCAGTCATGGCTTTGCCGTTCATGAATGAGCGATCAATTGATATCGGTGCACAAATTATAAGAAGATAATTTCATATAGAGAGGGTTTTGCGCAATCGGCAAGATCCTTTATTGCTCCCGGAGGAAATTCTTTTCGAAAGATACTGCTTTAGCCAGGGGGGATATTGTACCTGAAAGATTTATTAGCACCTTATATTCGAAGTCAGACTCGGTGAAGTCGGGCTCTCACAACCACACAGACAGTATCCATTGCTTTGAGGTTTTTTGCAAACGGCAATTTTTTATACACTGTAGGCGATGCAGAAAATCTATCTAAAAATGCAGTTTGCCAGGCAATTCATAAAGTCTGTTTGGCTCTGAAATATTTCCTTCGGGTTTTCATAGTGTTTCCTGGACACCTGCGTGTGCAGACAATAAAAGAGGCGTTTCATGCCATTGCAGGTAGGTAATACGCAGGCAAAAACACCCACATTTCCATAAAGAATCTCACAATCAGCAACATTCTTATTACCCAGAATTTCCAAATGTGATTGGGGCACATGGGACTGATCAGAGTGGAGTTTGATCAAACATTATTTGGAAAATTTACCTCTCCTCCTGAAGAATAATCAGACACAGTGTCTTCATCAAATATTTTACCTTCATTAATATTTCGTTGGTCAGACACAGATTCTAGGGATATGACATTCCCTGCAACTGACCCAACAAAAAAGAGGGCTATATGGATAATACCCATGGCACACATTGAGGACAAATATATGTAATGACCATCCTTTACCTGAAATGAAGTGACCACTGCATCCTGCCACTGGTTCTGAGGAGGAGATTCCCCTTGGAATACCCTCAGAAATAAGGTGATGGGCATTTTGCTGGAGAGCCAGCTCTTCTGGAGGGGTTAGGTCTGGATCGCGTGGACCTCCAACTGTTTTTTGCTTGCCTGCCTTCTTATATACCAATATTTACCAGTTTGAAGTATATTCTTGTACTTCACTTTAACCTGTTCCCATGTTCTCCTTGTGCTCACGTTTGATCTGGAATTATGACATATTAAATAATAATTAATCTGACATATAGGAAATGAAACGTTGCATTCAGTAAGTACAATGAACACTATATGCGTTTAATTTGTCGGCCAATTTTTGCCAGCTGTCTTTTCTGGTTTGGGCTGCTTTTGCAGTGTTACCCCTTGTGCATATTAAATCTTGAAATTCTTCATATCCTTCGAGTAAATGGTCCTGCTCCGCTTGTGTGAAAAAATGCGCCCATTCTTTCGTCATTTTGTTGCAGCCTATCAAAGACTTGCTGATCATGTTTTCTAGACTCAATATCTATGGGCTTTTTACTCAGCGCGGGCACGTGCAATCATCTCGGATGATTAGATCCAGCTAGGCTAATCTACTACACCACTACATTTGAAAAACTGACTTATCCCGGATGAGATTCACTGGCATTAACTCATCCAAGATGAGGCATCTGATCTCGGATGATTTAAGCGACGTATGGAAAATACCCCCCTGGTCTTTTCCTACTTCCTTTTAACAGTGAATAAGCCAATTCAGTGTGAAATTTCTATTTTTGTATACATTTCAGTATTAAAAGAGACTCCTTTTCATTTTCTTTTTATTT
Source organism: Polypterus bichir lapradei (assembly GCA_026402145.1). NCBI lineage: Eukaryota > Metazoa > Chordata > Cladistia > Polypteriformes > Polypteridae > Polypterus > Polypterus bichir. The sequence continues at coordinate 62,347,145 of JANRMT010062808.1, read as the reverse complement.
CCAAGTTTTACAGAGCTTGCACTGTACCCAAATAATGAGAACTGGTTGGACATGTAAACTAAATGCTAAAGAGAAGCAGTTATTTCAGTAGCATTTCCACCTGTGAAATCATTAGCAGGTAACTGATTAAATACCAGTGGCATTTCAAAATAAATAACACAGCAAAATGTCAAGATCCGGACAATTTAATCATGCTTTTTAAAGTTCCAATAAAAGATAAATGAAATATTATTGTGTCATTTTGTAATGATATAATAATCTAATACAGTAAACAAGAGTATGCTTAATTAGGATAGAAATTTCCATTTAAAATATGTCTTGGCTGAAACAAAAATTCACACCCATTGAAACCCTAAGTGGATGGAGTTGAGTAGCCAGGACATGGACAGTGAAACAGTTTCTCCTGTATTTTCAAGTTCCTTTCTTAAGAGTAAATGGTTGATGTGAAAATGTGCACACCAATGTCTAAGCAAACATATGTCTGTGTCACACAATGAATCCTGAATCCACAAATATAATAGATGATTACAACCCAGACTAAACAAAAACAAAGAAATAAACAACAATTGTATGTTGAACTTGATAACCTTCAGCTTTTCTTTGGCATAAATTAATTGTTGTATCGTTCTGGAATTACTGTCTTTCTCTCTGTATACCATAAAGACATTGAGCACTTGAACAGCTTATTAATTTAACTAAGATTTATTCTATATTTCTCTATCTTGAAAGACCTGGGGGGTATTTTCCATATGTGGATTACTCGTTTAGCCGGATGTAATTGTTGACGATTTGGCATGATCCTGGATCTGTCGGTTTTTCGAAACTCTTGCTGGATGTGCTGTCATAGCAGCACATCCAAATCCTCAAACCTGCTTGAAGCAGGTTTGTTCTATGTAAACAAGGATTAGCTCACACACTTAATCAGTTTCCGTGCGTGGAATTCATTCAGTCATAGCTTCGCCGTACATGAATGAGCGACCAATTGCTATCAGTGCGCAAGTTACAAGAAGAGAATTTCATATGGAGAAGGTTTTGCACGATCAGCAAGATCCTTTATTGCTCCCGGAGGAAATTCTTTTTGAAAGATACTGCTTTAGCCGGTGGGGAAGGGGGATATTGTACCTCAAAGATTTATTAGCACCTTATATTTGAAGTCAAACTAGAAGTCGGGCTCTCACAACCACACAGATTTGCTTTGAGGTTTTTTGCAAGCAGTACTTTTTATATACTGTAGGCGATGCGGAAAATCTATCTAAAAGTGCAGTTTGCCAGGCAATTCGTATAGTCTGTTTGGCTCTGAAATATTTCCTTCGGGTTTTCATAGTGTTTCCTGGACACCTGCGTGTGCAGACAAAAGAGGCGTTTCATGCCATTGCAGGTAGATAAAACACAGGCAAAAACACATACAGTTCCATAAAGAATCTCATAATCAGCCTAACATTCTCATTACCCAGGATTTCCAAATGTGATTGGAGCACATGGGAATGATCAGAGTGGAGTTTGATCAAGCATTATTTGGAAAATGTACCTCTCCTCCTGATGAATAATCAGACATACTGTCTTCATCAAATATTTGACCTTCGTCAATATCTCATTGGTCAGATGCAGGTTCTAGGGATATGACATTCCCTGCAACTGACCCAACAAAAAAATATGGAACATACCTATGGCACACATTGAGGACAAATATATGTAATGACCATCCTTTATCTGAAATAAAGTGACCATCCTGCCACTGGTCCTGAGGAAGAGCGTCCCCCTGGAATGCCCTCAGAAACAGGGCAATGGGCTTTTTCTTGGAGAGCCAACTCTTCTGCAGGGGTTAGGTCTGGACCGCGTGGACCTCCACCTGTTTTTTGCTTGTCTGCCTTCTTATTAGCTTTAAAATTAATGTTTTTTATATTATATATGATTCTTTATGTCAACAATTCTTTAAATAGTGTGGTGGATTGCCGGCATTTTATTCCGGCCCTCACCCCCAGGCCGCCAGGAGGAGCTCTCCCGACAGCATGAACATGCCCCGAGTTCCAGCAGGGCATCATGGACTATGTAGTGTTTGTACACAGCCCTGCTGGATACCTTGGGGGCCACCAGGCGTCGCTGTAGGGGTGCTCGTAGGCTCTTATGTGCCCTATGACCCGGGAGTACGTCACGGTCACGTGACAGGAAGAAACGACGTGCTCCCGGGTTGAAGAAAAGGACTATTTACCCTGACCCGGAAGGAATAAGGACTTATGGACAGTTGGGCAGAAACACCTCCAGGTCAGGGAGTATAAAAGGACCATGGGAACTCCCAGACAATGAGCTGAGCTGGGTGGTAGGAGGGCAACGCATCTGGGAGTGGAGGATTGTTTATTGTTATTATTATTGGTATTGTTTGTGAGGAGTGGAGGGTGCTTAGTGCACGTTATTATTATAATAAAAGAATTATTGCACTTTTACCTAGTGTTTTGGCGTGGTACCTGAGGGTTCAAGGGAGCACTAGCGCCTTCTACTGCGACACTGGCGTAGTTGGCAGGATTCTCTGGCCGTCTGTTGGCAGAGGACCTGAATTCAAAACAAATATTGTGTACGCAGACGACCCCAAGAAGGTCCCGCTTCAGTACACGAAGGTGCAAACACCTCTCATCATACAGAGCGCTGCAGCTGTGAGCCTGTTTAAACCTCGGAGCACGATGGGGAAGAAATCCAAAAGGAAGAATGAACGAGCTCAACCAATACAGAAACTTGCAGAAATTTGGCCACCGGAGGACGCCACAACGCTGTGGTCTTACCTGACGGGTCCTGCAGAAACCAGGGGCGAAATCGACGCTGTGAGAGAGCACTGGCTAAGGCAACAGCAAAGCAGGGAAAGGATGACTGTGCTGGAGCCTGAAGCAATCCCTCATACGTCGGAGGTATGTGTCGCGACCGTATCCGAGGCGCAAGAAACTGTATATTCTTGTTTTGCAGAGGCCGAGCGGTTCAGGAAATTGTTTTACAAAGACACATGCCTCATACCTGGGAAAGATGGCCGCGATGACGAGGAGTCTGTAGATGGACAGCTGGGGAGCTTATTCGTTGACGACGATCACATGGACCATCCTGGTGCAGGCTGGGAATGACGTGGGGAAAACACGAAGTCACCTGATCAGGAAGGGGCCTGTTTATTCGCCGACACGCGTCGCGTGACTTCACGAGATGGATGCCGGGATATGGAAGGTCAGTTGTGGTCTACCAGTGAGGTCGTCTTGCCCCTGACGACTCCGGACTCCCTGAAGGGGAAGGGGGAGGCAGGCGAAGCAGCGCCAGCTTTAAATAAAAGTAATGAGGGATGGGACGTGACTGAACGGTCCGCCAATAAAATAGAAAAGGCGGATCGCAGTCGGCCAGTGGTGCCACCCCGGCCCTCTAAACAAAGAAACTCCAAATCCCAAGAGCCTTTGCAAGACCCAGCAGAAGACGTGCCCGGAGAGGACGTGCTTATCGGCTCCCGGCCGGCAGGTAAGGAGAAGGCGGAAGCAAAATTATCTCCGGCCGAATTAAATAATATAATAGAACTGCGGGATCTTGAGAAACTGCTCGAGCCCGTATATGCTTTATTACAGACTTTAATAAACGTTAAAAAACAGGTGGAAGAGTTGGGAGCGACGGCCGAAGCGCCGCTGGAAAAGATATGGGATTATCTACAGCATTTTGGTCGGGAGGCTCCACTGATGATCGATGTGGGAATACAGGTGAGTCCGGCCCGTATCGTACAGTATAAAGGGACACAGTGCGAACCGGCACCGCGGTTAATAAGTAGTGGGTGTCAAAGCACAGTGTGCCCGACAAGAGAGTGGGGCGTGATGACAGACGGGGCGGCAGAAGCACCGATCTTACCGGTACAGCTGAACAGTGCTGTTACCCGGAGCGCTGTGGCACTGATGACACCGCCTCCTAAAAAATACAAATCAACGGGCGTACAGACAGCAAAGGGGCTCTCTCTTTCTGGTAGAGAGTCCCCAGCTGTGTCCAAGCCCCAGAGTAAACAGGAGATCCCCAAAGTAAAGCACGGGTCTCCTGACAAGATGGGAAAACGGGTCGAGAGCTGTGAGGCAACCGTAAAACCCTCCTTAGAGGGGGAAAGGGTGGAGCTGACCGAATTCCCGAGATGTTTCAGGTTTCGGGAAGAGAGGCAACCAGGAGGACGTTGGCGGTGTTACAACCATCGGCAAGCAGGACACGTGTGGCGAGATTGTTCCCGGAGGACAGGGGAGCGGTGGTATAGAAGATACACCGTCCCCCCAAGGTTCGCTGGGAGGTTTAGACAACGTAGCCAAGGTCTGGATGACGCGTCCTCCTGGAGGAGGATGTCCCTCGCGGGTATCGACGCTCCACCCCAGTTGCCGTCGCTAAGGGGGGGGAACTGTGGTGGATTGCCGCCATTTTATTCCGGCCCTCACCCCCAGGCCGCCAGGAGGAGCTCTCCCGACAGCATGAACATGCCCCGAGTTCCAGCAGGGCATCATGGACTATGTAGTGTTTGTACACAGCCCTGCTGGATACCTTGGGGGCCACCAGGCGTCGCTGTAGGGGGGCTCGTAGGCTCTTATGTGCCCTATGACCCGGTAGTACGTCACGGTCACGTGACAGGAAGAAACAACGTGCTCCCGGGTTGAAGAAAAGGACTATTTACCCTGACCCGGAAGGAATAAGGACTTATGGACAGTTGGGCAGAAACACCTCCGGGTCAGGGAATATAAAAGGACCATGGGAACTCCCAGACAATGAGCTGTGCTGGATGGTAGGAGGGCAATGCGTCTGGGAGTGGAGGATTGTTTATTGTTATTATTATTGGTATTGTTTGTGAGGAGTGGAGGGTGCTTAGTGCACGTTATTATTATAATAAAAGAATTATTGCACTTTTACCTAGTGTTTTGGCGTGGTACCTGAGGGTTCAAGGGAGCACTAGCGCCTCCTACTGCGACAATAGTTACAGTATATACCAATATTTACCAGTTTGAAGTATATTCTTGTACTTCACTTTAACCTGTTCTCCTTGTGCTCATATTTGATCTGGAATTATGACATATTAAATAATAATAATTAATCTGACACATAGGGAATAAAACACTGCTTTCATTACTTAGGACATTTAATTGTGTTAGTTTTACCTTAAAATATGTATATTTGCTGTTAAAGTTTTTCAAAATGGGTATTGTTATAGGTCTGGGAACAGATTAATAAATACTTAATAATTTTTAATTGTTCAGTGTGCATAATTGTCTTAAATTTATTGCATACTCTGTATTGTGGAATTACTCTGAAGGTCTAACAGATGCTATAGTGCAATATGCACTGCAATTGCATCCACTATGGCTTTAACACCTGGTCAAGACAACATCCAAGTTCTATTCTCTTAGAACTAATAGGTCACATCTTGGATTATGGTCCAATGTTTCTTTTCTGTAGTAAAAAAGCATATTAATGAACCAATCTTCCCTCAAAAAAAAGTTAGATGGACCAGACTGGATTATGTAGACTGCTTGAATGACGAGTTTTACATAACATGGTGCCAGTCAGAGTAAGAAATTTTATGATCCATCACCTGCTCCTGTTATATTAATACTCCTACTGGATCTATCCCTAACATTTGCAGTCCTTCTTCTCCAGTTAAGGGTTGTGCTGAGCTGAAGTCTATCCAGTCAGTATCAGGCAAAAGGCAGAAAATGTCCCTACTCATGCCGATGCAGGTCAATTTATGGTCATAATTTAACATAACATGAATATGTTTGGTATATGGAGAAAATAATAACATTTTGACAAACACCCATGCAGAACAGAATTTAAAGATCGGAAAATAATAGAAAAATGTTTTCTCATACCATTTCTCACAGAATGATTGATATGCATAGTTCCTTCCTTTTAAAACTTGAATGCAAATTTTTTCAATACTTTCTTGCTTAAAGACATTTTATATACTACTATTTCTTGAAGTGAATTGTTTGTGGATACATTCTTTTTGTAACTTGGACAAATTCAAAGAGATTCAAACAAAATTAAATGGGCATTTCAGCCAAATCAAAGTAGACTTATACCTCCATTTAAGGAAACTTCCCAGTCAAATTAAAAAAGGCCTTTGACCATAACCAAACATGTTTCACAGAGGGAAAAACAGGCTAAGAAACTAAGGTTAACAAAAGAGGACATTTAGGTGGTGATTGTATGCGATGGAACCTTTAAATTGAATTTACACACACTTACTTCAAGGGAAATAGTACACACCTGCTGAGGAAATAAAATACGATGAAAAATAAATTGATACTTTTACAATACTCATGAAAATATAACTGATATCTGAAAATGTTCCATTACAGACAGCAAAGTCTCCAGTGTTAAATTAACACTTAAGGTGTCATAAGGTGTACATCTTTAAAAGGTTAACATTAATTCTAACAAGATTAATTTAACACAGGCAGTTTTGCTGTGCAAAAAAATCTATATTCTGCAGAGAGAACTATAGGTTCAAAACAAAACAAATGAAGTAGTAATCCTGAAACAGTGTTAAAAGTATAAAACATGTGGATTTACCTATCTGTTTTATTGTAGCTTTTGCATATTAAATATTATCCACCTTTCAATTAGAACAAATTTGACAAGAAGCACTTCAAACCAACAAAGGTCACCAATCCTTTTTGCCTAGTTTTCCCAAAATAATACAGAATTGAGTTCTGAAGGACCTTAAAGTTCTGCTCTCTGTCTGTTATATAAGAATGCCACAAACATAGCGAAAAGGAATGTAAGGCCTCCAATAAGGGCCACAAAGCAGGCTAGGACCTTCACTAGCCTGTCAGAAATAATCTTAACCCCCACATCCAGTCCTAACTTCTACAATTTCCTGCAAGCTTTGGCCTATCAAAGCCTGAAGTGATGAAATGTCTGTAAAAGTTCAAAATACTTCTTCTTAATAGTCCCAAAATGTACAAAAATGTCATACAAGGAAGTAGGTAACTGTAAACCTCTGGCTTGCTGAGACAACCGAAAGTATATTTATAAATGATGAATGGATTCAGAAAAAGAGCAAAAACAGACAAACGGCAAAAAATAGAAGTCAAATAGAATCTATCTAAAATCCAGATCAAACTAGTTCCAAATACACAATCCAGAAATCAGAGTCCAAATACAGAGGTAAAAAGCGACAAAAGAAAAGCAAATACTTACAAAACATCCAAAGAACACTCAACGACAAACTGAGAGAAGCCATCTCATTCACCAGAATATAAAAGAGGTGGAATGCCTCTGAGGTGTGATGTCACGGTGGCCCTACTTCTTGGGGTTCCACCTACAGAACACAAGGAACATATCTAAATGTGTAGACAAAGTATATAAATATGAAATCATAGACAAACATGACAAACTTTCCATAATGACATGAAAAATAATTAAAAATACACATTCAGTATGTCAGGAAATAAACACTGGCTAAAAAATAATTCTAGCACACTATTTGGTAACATGTTTCATGTATCTGTGGTTCTCTGTGTAAATAGAAAAATTGTAATATTTAAAAATCTCCCATGAGTGGTTGACCCCACCAGTATTTTCATGCCAAAAATGTCAATGTACTTTACAACTGTTCTACAACAGTGGATTGTTACATTCGTAAGATACAGTCTCTAGAAAAGTCTTTTATATTATCAGGTAAAAAGCTGCTATTGTGTCAAATCAAAACAGTTACGCACTTGAAGAATCTGCTGCAACATTTATGCACAGTTTCAGAATAAAAAATAAAGCTAACAACAGCTTTTCAATCCTCTCCATACATAAAAAATAACTACACAAGGATTAATACAGAAGATGTATATGTGTGGAGTACAAACTGACCTTTTGAAGTTAGGCTGATAAGGTGTCAAAATGCTGCCACTAAATTTTTTGCTAAAGTAACAGTAATAAAGCAACAGTTAAAATGGCCTTTGTACCATGTCATGGATTGACGAAAGATTTCACTTAAAGCTGATTAAAGACTTATTCTGTGTGGGTAGTTTTCCTACACACTGACAGCCCTTTAAATACTAAGTTTTATTAGTGTTCAGACTAGTCAGAGTTTCTTGACATCTAAACATAATAGTAAAGATTGTGCTGGCTACTGACATTTATGCATTCGTCAGATCAACAGGCTATTTTTTAACTTTGAAGCTAGTTATATAAGAAATGTTTTATACATTCGTATATTTTTATCATCTATAACCTTAGCCTTTAACTCAGAATTTCCATTCATCTGATTATCAGTGTTACCTGTTCAAATATAAATTTGATTTCAATGTGAGAAAGGCATTTATATCTAAGCCAATGTAACCAGTGTTGACTAAAAACACTGCACTTCTGGCCTTGACCCTGGATAAAGTTCTTATTTCTGTGTTGTGCTGACTGCCAAAAAGAAGATCGATTTCAATGATCATACTCATTAACTGTCAGATTATTAACACTTTCTCCATGAAAGTCCAGTGTTTCCAAACAGAAAGGACCTTCCATGCATCTGGCTTAAACATTGCCTATTAACATAAAAGGAGGAAATGAAAATGCATTGATTTAAATATGGGCTTAAATAAAATTACCAACCATTGCAAACCATTCCAAAATAGCAACAGCAGGTGATGTAAGGCATCATGATAATAATTACACCCGCATACACATCATATACATTTTAATTGAAATATATCATTTTGAAGTTCTTGCAATATACAGTACAGTGTGCTCACCTCCTCTCACTGAATTCAGGGAGATGCTCATGATGGTGATGCCACATAAATAGGAGAACATCATAGCATAAGTGTAATGAGATTTCAGCAGAACAACATACAATGCAATATATATCAGGGTTAATCCCAGCTGCTTCTGAGTATTGTTTATTATCTTTAAAATATATTCAAAGAATATTTCCAGAAAGTTTTGTTTTGTTATGTGCCCTGGATTCATATGTACCTGAGCGTTCCAGATAGAGCAAATGTTGCTTTACATTAAGCATACATTTTTGTCACAAAATAATATTGATAAGAGAAAGGCACTTTGACAAACATTCATGTTTCATGGCCTCTACATAATTTTTTCCAGTTCTTTATCCTTAATACAGTATAAAAAATTAAGGAAATAAATGGTGGCTATATTAAAGGAATAGTATCAGCGTTTAAAAATGTCTTTATCATGTTATTATGTTGAAAAATGTTGATGGGTGGAAATCAATTAAACGTTCCATTTTCAGTTACATTCTTTAAAAATTATTCAGTAGGTTAGTGCTAATCTCACTGCAATAAAAGTGAAGTCTCTATAATTAGATCTTTCAATTGAATGCTAAAATCACTACCCAGCACCTTCAAGCATAAGTGTCATTTACCAATTAAAATCATACACATGACTAAGCAGCAGAAGAAAGTTTAAAAGGCAAAGATTTTTCATAGGCAGTCATTGATGGCAATAAGAGAATATAAACATTTTACCAACATAAGAGAATCTACCAACACCAGAGGGCAAGACAGCACCCTACTCAAAGATAAAAAATATACAGTACACCCCCGAAATTCACAGGGTTTACATTCCTAGAGCACCCATGAATTGTGAAAAACCATGACTTTTGGATGTGGTTAAAAAATGCCTTTTAAATGCCTATTTTTATAGTTTAAACCCTAAATACAGTATGCCCCCAAAGCACTTTAATTTCATTGCAAACTCAGCTTAATACAGCTTAATACATTACCTAAAAAATTACCTTAATACATTACCTAAAAACAGAATGTAAAGGTAATGTAAAATGCTATTAGTAGTGTCTAATCCAGATCTGATTTTGCATTAAACATGCCTGTGGTGTCCTTGCTTAAAACATTTCTAATGCAATTAAAATTGTACAATTATAACTGTGATTTATTTCACCTGAAAAATGTGAATGTGCAGGTTAATTATCCAAAACAAACATTATCATTTTCAATAAGGACATCAAATTAATTTCACTACAACACAATATATTTGCAACAATGCTAAAAATTACTGGATAAGTTACAAACAAATTTACCAAAGGAAGATTTTAAGCCTGTGTATTTGTGGCTTTGAAGTAATGTCTTTGTACAGTATAGTTATCCCTTCAAGAATACCACCTGGAGTGTTGTGTAGTTCAGCCTGATTGGTGAGTTGGCCCTTGTGACTCCAAACTGGATTAAGTAACTTTGACAATGTACAGTATGAATGATTAAACCTGGCGATTTGAAGCTGTCAGAGAGGACAGCCAAAAGCTGTTTCTTGTCCTGTGTTTGCTTGATTGAGGCATAAGTGAGTGAATGCACACAAATGAATCATTAAATGTATTATTTATTAAACATTATTTTTTGTTTAAAAAGTACTGTACATACAAATACATTATACTACACAAAATATTAAAAATTAAATTTTAACATGACATGGATTTTTGGCCATATTGCCCAATCCAACATTCAGATGAAGAGACTTCCATTTTAATTGCTGCCTGCAATAGTTCATACTGACATGTGCATGGGTGCCAATTTTACACTTGTGAGAGATTACAGATAAATTGCACAGTGCATATTTATTTACATAGTATTATGGTCTCTCATCATTTATGTACCGTGTAGTGTTTCTGCTTGTATTATATTATTTTGACACATTTTCATTGCATTATAAATAATTTGCTCTGTACTAGAAAATACATTTTACTTACTGCCATATGATACACATGAATGATTATAAGCTTGCTTTTTCAGCTGTAAGACACAGACCTTTTCAAAGTGTGAACAGCCACAGAAATATTACAAAAACAGATAAGCCTTAAGGCGTGACCAAAGATATTTTATCAAACCAAGAACTGCTTGAGAATGGGCATTTAGATCAACTAAACTGTTTACTAGACTAATTATTATGAACACAAATGGTACAAGATGTTAAAAAGAGTGACAATCACAATCTTCTGTCAGTCTGGCTCAATGGACTCACATTTGAGTGTTTTTTTTTGTTGGAGATTATCAGGCCATCTAGCCTTTGCACTTTTTCTGGGTTAGTATTAGCATCCTACAAGTGTTACCATGACACAACCTAAAATGGCCAACATGGACCCTCCCTACCTAGTTAGAGACAACCTACTACCATATTTTTTCAAGAACTTCACGTAAACCCTTAACAGTCTCACATACACTACCAGATAATAGTTTAGACACCAGTTGCCTTGTCTCCTAATGTTACAAATTCTTAGACTGATGCCAAGACACACCCCAAACTTACCACCCTCAAGTGGCTTCGGCTTTTAAACATTGCAAATATAGTAACTTTACCCCTGTCAGTATGGTTCTCTTTCTGTTCCTTCCAGATGTTTCACCTGGAACTGTACCTTGTCTTTTTCCACTGCATTGGTGGTTTTTGCCTCTAGCTATCTCTAGCTAACATTAGACTTCACATTGGAAGTAATATTCATACACACATTTACATTCATTGATCCTCGATTACTAAAGGCACTCCATTTAACCTTTATGTCTTTTGTATGTGGGAGGAAATCTAAGTACACGGAGAAGACCACAGCGGACATACAGGGAACTGTATGGCATAGTGGCTATGTGATGTTAAGCATGTATTCTGATATGCATGTAGGAAAAGAAGCATAATCTATCTGGTGTCAAAAATGTCTGCCAAATATAATAATTACATGCAACCTTAAAACAGATAGTACCCATTCAAGTCTTTTGAGGCATGAGACATCACCTCTGTTTACATTCTTACCTTGCTTTATTCTCTTGATTTTCAGTTTGCTATACTTGAACTTCTGCGGTGGGCTGGCACCCTGCCCGGGGTTTGTTTTCTGCCTTGCGCCCTGTGTTGGCTGGGATTGGCTCTAGCAGACCCCCGCGACCCTGTAGTTAGGATATAGTGGGTTGGATAATGGATGGATGGATATACTTGAACTTTTTTATGTAAAAAAAAAATAAGTAACACATGTATCTTGTTCACATTTATTTTTGTTAGTAGCTTCTCATGTGCATAGCAGTCTCATATTTTACATAATAAAAAAAAGTATCTGCAACCTTCGCTTCAGTAGAACTATATTTATGGAAAATGTTTTATCAACAACACTTTTTTAAATTTTTGTTATAACAGATACAACCCAACGCGAGTTGGTAATTTTTGTAGAATGAGAATGAACTGAAAATAAATAATTCATGAAAGCCTGCTAGAAAAAGAGTATTATAACCTCATTATCATAAGGGAAAAGGTTGCATATCTTTCCTTTCATGCACTGAAGGGAGGGTAGTGCATTCTGCTAATAAGAAATTGCTCTAAACTAACCATATATTTATTCAATATAAAAACAAATGTCATTATCAAATCCTGCACAAGTTTCTGACCAAAATACATAGAAATATATGTGTGTGTCTTAGGTGGGTAGAATAAACAAGACAACAGATCCAAGAATGACAGTTAAGTTTCAAACATTTTAAACAGTAGCCATGTGGCTAGTGAAGCCAAAATATATGCAAAAAGAAAAAAAAAAAGGAAATGGTGTAAAAACATATACAGATGCCCATTTTGAAAGACATCATGAACATTGAACTATATAAACTGGAAAAATGTATTTGTAAAATTCAACATGCATTTTATGATTCCCATCTCAGAGAAAAATTCCGAATAAAGGTTGATGCAAAAGAATCATTGTACTATCACACACACAAGCAGATGTTTAGTTCTGCATCATGTAGAGGATCATGGGCACAAGTTTATTACAATATTAGAGTTGAGTAGAGTTAGAGTCTAGTTGAGAAAAGATCATTCAGCCCAACAAATCTTACCAGTCCTATCCATGTAATTCTTCTAAAATAACATTATGTCTAGTTTTGAAAGTCCCTTAAATCATACTGTCTACCACACTACTTGGTAGCTTATTCCATGTTTTTTTTTTTTGTTCTGTGTGTAAAGAAACACTTCTTAATGGTCTTTACACTGCTACTGTATGTCCTTTTTGGTGCTGGGAGACAAAACTGTACACAGTATTCCAGAAGACGTCTCACCAATGCATATAAAGCTAGAGCATAACCTCCTTTGATTTGTGCTCTCCAAATTGTGCTATTTAACCTAACATTTTGTTAGCTTTCTTAATGGCTTCTGAATGCTGTCTGGTATCTGATAGTGCCAAGTCCACTTTGAGTCTTAAATCCTTCTCATAAGGTTTTTTTTCGATTTTCAGACCACCCATTGTGTATTCAGACCTAACATTTTTACAAATCTGCCCAAGCCTGTATGCTGTCCAAGACTCTGTAAAGATTCAAAGGATTCCACATTATCTGCGATTCAACTTAGCTTGGTATCATCTACAAACTTATTTATATTCCTATCCAAATTACTTATATATATTAAAAAAAACAGCGGCCCTAGCACCGACCCCTGTGGGACACTACTCTTATCATAACACAATTCTGATAGAATTCTTGCACCATAACCCTCTGCTTCCTGTGTCTGTGCCAGTTTTGCACTCATTTACATACAATACCCTGAAATCCCTCTTTTTTTAGGTTGGTGCCGAACCTCTCAAACTAAAAGAAGAGGGAGATCATGGTGTATTTAATTTGTTTGTTTTTTTCTGCAAGGCAGTAGTTGTAGTAAACTTGGGCTTGTTGCATGTAACTGTTGACTTGATTACTTGTATGACTGTTTTCCTTAAAAAAAGTAGCTTAATGGTGTTAATGATTTTACTTCAATATTGTCTTGGAATTTTCCTGATAGGGATTGAAATTGTGATATGCATATATTTACACTTTGTCTTTCAAAAAATACTTAATATGATTTTTGTATTTATTAGTTTAACTTGAGTAATGCTTTTTAACGGTAAATTTGTTGAAAAAATAGTAATAAAAAAATGTTCCTTTACATGTTTTTATTTTTTTATCATTTTGGAGTACTATACATGTTTTTTGAAATCGATAACAGATTACAATTTTCCCCTTGGAATAATGGAAATATTCCACTTTCTATTCAAACTCTTCTATTACAAACAAATTAGGATTACATAGCAAGACCTACGTGTATATATCTGCAAAACCTAAATTTTCCTCTAGGTGGAGTGAACCTTCCTTTATCAGTGCTATGCCATTTATCTTGCATTATTTACTACACAAATGTTTAATTATTCGTTGAGCATCATTTATAAGATTATAGGTTTTACAAAATACAGGTTTTTGTAGAATAATTTTTATTCAGAAGTAAAACACATTCCAGTGTTGTTGAGATTTATGTGTAATTTATGTCTCAAATGATAAAGCAGGGCTTTCTTTATTTATTCACTTAGACATGCAGTCAGAATTTGGATAATGGGTACCCTCATCTGTCCTTCTATTAGAATTGGAGTCGTCATGCAAACTTACTTTTTTGGGTATATTGACTTCAGAAATATGCATCTCCTGAGGTTCATTATTATCATCAGCAACAAGAGCTTGATTAACGGGGATTAATTTCCTCACCTTTTAAGTGAATGTGTGTGTGCGCATATGCGTATGTGTGTGTGTGTGTGTGAGAGACAGAGAGCGAGAGAGGGATGGTTTGGGTTGGCTCCACACTCCCTGGTTGCTTCTGTGAGCCTTTCCAACCAAAAATTGTTAATAGTTATAGACCAAGATAAGCTGGGTAAATCAGGACACACACTTCCAGCAAGGGGTTAATGCAAACAGTATTTAAATAGTGCAGTGCATCAAATTCTTCTTCTAATAAATAAATAAATAATCCATAAAGCCCATGTGAAAGTGGAAATTCAATCAATCCAATAAATACATTTCAATTAAAAATGGGGTTAAAATCATGCAGCAGGAGTCTGTTCCATAAAAACACTCATGAACCCTGGTTCATTCTTTCTAAAAACTGACTTCTCCTCTGCTTACCCCAGATGGGATTCATCATCCAGAGGATACGTCCTTCCAACAGGCACAGCCAAGCTTTCATCACAGGCTAGGATCACTGTTGTCCCATGGTTACCAAGCAATGCACCATGCCTTGCCTCATTCCTTCGCCTCCGCTGCCAGAACTTGGCCTTATGTGGGAGCCTCCTATGAGCATTGGGTCGCTTTAGCTACCCCAAGAAATGCTCAGTTTGAGTCTTCAACTCCCTCAAGTGTTGCCCCCTGCTCCTGGGGCTTTCCTCCCAGCTGCCTGCCTCCTTTCCTCTGCACACTGGTGGCTCCCGATCCTGTTGTCTCCACAATTTTTTTTCCCCTTTTAAACTCCAATTTTCTTTCTCTCTTCTTTTTTTCCATTCCCTTCTCTTTTTATCATCTTTCTTTTCCTTCTAATTCCATATTTGTCAATCCCCTCTTTGCCGTGCAGGCTCCTTTTTAACTTCCTACCTGATTGGGCACAAGTGAGATACACCGCTACCTCCAAAGTGTGAGTGAGGCACCTGACTGATCCACTCGCCTTTTGCACATGTATGAGTGATCAGTCAAGCACCCCAATCAATCCCTGAGCAGTTCCTTCATGTGCACACCTGCACCTGTTCTGAGCCGGCATGCTTTTGGGATGAAATTATTTATTTAAAAACCTGCACAATTTCACAGACTTCTTATCACAGTGTGACAGAACATTGAGCTTGAATACACATTGTAGAGTTCATCTTTTCATGCACGGTGCTGCTAATTCTTTGAATCTCACATTTTCTCTGATTGTATCATAACTGTGAGCGACAGAGACCACACACAGCCTTGAATACCAGAGTATAATGTGCTAATAATATTTCAGGTTAGGTTTATTTTCAACAAATGTAATGTGCTCTCTGCACACATATCACACATCCAATGTTTGGGAGGGTTGTTTATTCAGTGAATTTCCAGCCATAAACAGTTGACATTGACAAGGGCACCATTACTCTTTGCTGTTTAAATTTCTGCCCATACTTTGAGCTCTGCCTTCCTTCAAGAGACACTGGACTGGTTTAAAAATTTCCTACTCAGAAAAGTGTATTTTTGTTCTCACCAAAATTTAAGCCAAATTCATTCACATCTGTCTCCAGACATATAATACATACATCTGGACCAGTGAGACTATCTTTTAAGGGAACTTTTAAGCCAGTATTTAATTTATTTTACAGACTAGAAATTTTATTTTAATTTCATATGTTACCCTACATTGTGGTGTGAAATTCTCCATACAAGTTGATAAATATTTTGTATGTCTTTATTTGTAACTTAGGCAAAGCAATGTAATATTCATGTTACATTAGTGAGAAACATTCATGTTTACCCCCTAGGTCTAAGTCAGGATAGTGAATTTTACAACAGGGTTGGAGGAAGTGCCTTAAACAAGTTTGGCAAGTGATTCCGTGCTGGGCTCTCTCAGTCAACCCCCACAGGAAAGCCAGACTGCCAGCTTCACCTTAACACATGGTTATGGGGGCAGGTATTAAGGTATTCTATGCCCCATTGGTCTGAAATATGGCTGTTTGGAATTGGCTTGTATCAGAAGACTTTAAGTACCATGACACCGTATTGGCTGTAGGGGTTTGACAGAAAATCTATAAATTTGCTTGCTTACCCCTATCTCTCTCTCTGACCAACTGATGAAAGACCATCTCACACACCATGAACTGAAAAGGACAACACAATGAAGAACACAGCTCGGTAGCCACATTGAGTCAGGCATGTGGCCTGTTCTGAAGAAAGCTGACCAAAAATGAGGACTTATGTAGAAACATTTTAAGTAACTAACAAGTCTATGTGCCGCATGAAACTACACATCACCATTAAATCAGGTTGTATGTTTGCCAATATTCAAATGTACTTTGCTTATTGTTATTATTTATCAATATTATCAATAATACATTATTTAAAGTGTAACTTAACTCATGCTTGTCTTTTACTACACCTAATTGCCTGAGGTTATAAATGTAGAAGGGAAGGTGGGGAGAAGTTATATGGTATAATACCTTATAAACAATGGTAAGTCTGTGGGATCTGAAGCATTCTGACAAAGGCTATATATTAATAATACAAAAGGGGAAAGTAGAGTAACACATATTACTCTACCAAGACAAAACACCCTGTTTTAACTGTTTTTAGATACTGCATTTTAATAAGATATTTTAGGTATTTTATTAAGGCATCATATTCAATCAGTTAACACTAGAATTACC
The DNA here is from genome assembly GCA_026402145.1 of Polypterus bichir lapradei. Classification (NCBI taxonomy): domain Eukaryota; kingdom Metazoa; phylum Chordata; class Cladistia; order Polypteriformes; family Polypteridae; genus Polypterus; species Polypterus bichir. The sequence goes on along the minus strand of JANRMT010062808.1, from coordinate 62,330,026 downwards.
AAAGCCTACGAAAAAACTCGTAAATCAGGCCCACCTTAAATCCCTTTGCACCACTCCGTCAGTGTCTTTTGTCTTGTAAATGTGTTGATCAAGACAAGCAGTAAGCAGCCTGCTATACCGACCCCCCCCCCCCCCCCCCCACCACCACCACCACCACCGCAAACAGGGCAAAAAGTTCCCCCAACTTGAGCCTTGATTACCTTGGAGTGAAGTGCCGGAGTTTTAGAGGGGAAATAATAGATCGTTATTTGGAACACATGCATTTCATATGTTTTCCGTGTCTACAACAATCTATGTAAACACATTGTTAAAATAGAAAGGTTTTTCATGTTTTAGTAATAAATGACAAAATGTCAACATGAACTGTATAATATATGAAGGCTGAAGTTCAAATATCAAATAAACACTTTCACAATAGGTGCAAGTGCAATATGATAGCTTCTGTGGTGTAGCAGTAAGTACTGCTGACTTGTAATCCAGATGTTGTGAGTTCAAAACCAGCTCCTGTGCAAATTTACTATTTTGAGTAGTGAGCTGCTCTTATTGTTAATATTATACAATAAAAACATACATTTGATTTGTGTCTGTAACAGCCAGTGTAAATTTATAGTACTTGTAAAAGTTTTTTTTTTCTGATCTTGCCTAATCTCCACATTTTAGGGCATGGTGGTGTTTCTTTTGTACTCCAGGACATACAGAGGAAAGAATAGTACAGAGAGGTCAGTTTCCACGCTATATATAATCATCAAATTCAAATGTTAACAGTTCCCACAGACCTAAGGACCATCCTTCCTACATTTATGACATGAGTACCTGTTGCAAAAACTTCAGCACTTCACTCCAAGATAATCAAGGCTCAAGTTGGGAGAACTTTTTGCCCTTTCTGCGGTGGCGGTGGTGGGTGGGTGGATATATAGCAGGCTGCTTACTGCTTGTCTTGATACAACACATTTACAAGACAAAAGGCACTGACGGAGAGGTGCAAAAGGATTTAAGGTTGACCTGATTTACGAGTTTTTCATAGGCTTTCATAATTCTAGTGTTAAAAGAAAAAAAACTTTTTAAGGAGGAATTGTACATTAGAATTTTTTTTTTTTTTTTACAGAAAATTTTCAGTATTGTCTCACACTGCAAACAAAATGCTTAAGGTACAGATATGTGACAAAATAAAGGAAACAATTCTGTAAATGAGGGATACAAATTGCACTGAAAGCAGGAGCTTCAACACTGCTGTCATCAAGTTTAGCGCATATGGGACATTCTGTAGTGGCAGCATTTTCTATCACCATCATCAAAACTACAAATAATGTCATTTCTCCTGGGAGAGTGGCGAATTCTAAGCTGCAAAATCCTTGCTTAATTCTTCGTAATATGGACACTTCATGTTCTGGAATAACCTGATTCATTAAATAGATAGATGCACATTTGTCATGTTTCATAGCTCTAAAAATGTGTTTTTTTATTCCCAGCCAGTTTGTGTAAAGAATTTGTACTGTACATTCTCATGGTCTCTGCATTAACTCTTCTCTAAGTAGTGCAGTTTCATTTCACTTTCCAAAGATGGCAGGTTAATTGATAAATCTAAAATAGTTCTTCAAGAATAAGTGCATTCATGAGTATGGCCTATGTGTCATAATCTCACTTTTACCTTGTCCCAACTCTTTTTATTACTCCCCATTTACAGCAGTTTGGAGTCTACAGAAAGGGATCATCTAGTTGGTCAATTTCTCATCAGGTTATGCTGCAATTAGCTGTACACTCACCCAAAGGAGATGTAAGTACTCAGCTGCTCACAGCTCTTCGCTGTGGCCTTGCCTTTGGCTCCTTGCTCCTCAAGTAGTTATTCCAAGTCATATATATCTTTTCTCGTTTGCTCTGTTTATTGTATTAGGTACTAAGTTTGGCTTGTTTCATAAGCTAAGTTTTCAGGATTTATACAGTAATTGCTTCAATCATAGTTAGAAATCCATTTTCTGGATTTTGCTAGTTAAGAGTGTGCTCAAAATGTATTCTATCAGTATGATTAAATACTGTTCCTTGTGGTTACTTGTTGGTTACTTTTTTCCTGACACTGTATAATGGATTAAGCAGGTTCAGAATATGGGTGAATGCTTTAATAACTAAAGAGGGTTTAGAAAATGGACTGATTGATGAGAGTCAAGTAATTATGTTTGTTAAGGCCAAAACAATCATTAATTATTATGTATCTTTTCAAAAGCCAATGTGTTTTGCATAGATGATATATGATGCCATAATATCAATATAAAGAAGATATAACTCATAAAAGAAAAGATTACACATCACCATAGTGAATTGTTTAAGTTCTATGCAACATAAAATCCATTTTGAATTATTTCTTTTTACTGTATAAAGGAGTACTGTATGTGCCTTTCAAAGCATATACAGAAGCTTTAATGTGACAATCTGGTTACTGCTGAAGAGCAATCTTTTTGCTACAAGGAGTCAACTGAAACTGGTACCTGGTCCACTGGTTCACTTCTACCATGCTGAACAGTCCCAACATTGGCCCCTGCAACTCTAAACTCAGGTTCTAAAAACAGATAGATGGCAGGAAAATTATTTGATTAATGGCCTTTTCTCCTTTTAAGCAACAGCAAATAACAAATGTAAATCTGGGTCTACAGTTTTGTTTCCACTAAATAAACTCTGGAAGCACGGATAACAGGATTAATATACAAGTTTGGTATTTTTTAAGTCAAAGTTATCCCTTCGCAATAATGGTATATATTACTTTGACACATAAAATTGCATTCTTAAGTGAAGCGTCTTTTTAATAATTTTAAAAATACGTCTTTTGTTTTTCCAGTTTACAATGGGACTGGAGGGAACATGAGTCCATAGTTGAATGAAAAAGCCTTATAATGTATCAAATACATCCATTTTGAAGCACCAAAGTTTTCTATTTTAGAAAACATGACTTTTGCATTTATGAGGCATTTGTAGTACTAGGGTGTTGTACCATGTTAGCCATTATGAATGTAGTAAAAAGTCAAGCAAAATGACACCTTTTATTGGCTAATTAAAAATTATGCAAGCGTTTAAGGCAACTCAGGCCCCTTCTTCAGGATCTTTCCTGAAGAAGGGGCCTGAGTTGCCTCGAAACCTTGCATATTGTAATCTTTTTAGTTAGCCAATAAAAGGTGTCATTTTCCTTGACTTTTCACTGAGGCATTTGTGAAAATGAAAGAAAACTAGAAAAAAAGATTTTATCACAGACTCTTGGAACATTATTTCTTGGGGTAAAATCACATTTTCTGACTGCTTGCCTGCTCACAGCTTTTATCGAGAGTAAAGTTAAGAAAGCCCAAAAGCCTGCAGTGCCTAGCTATATTCAGCTTATAATCCTACTTTTGCTTCTGTTATTCTGTTTCTGCAGCGGTTATGTTATGCTATGGCTTGTAACAACAGACAGATGCAGATGCAGGAATAGAGGCCTTACCCTAAAATTCAGAGTCAAAAACTGGCAGCAATAAGGAAATAACAAGCCTCATCCTTGAAAACAGAGTCAGAGGTCTAAACAATCACAAAGATGCCTTGTCCTGAAATACAGAGTCAAAGGCTTACACAAACTGGGAAACAAAGGCCTCATCCTGAAAATACAGAGTCAGAGTTCTACACAAGGAAAGAGGTCTGGAAGAGATGATGGAAGCACCTTACACAGCTTGAAGCCCTAACTAGACGTGCAACCGGGACCCAAACAGACAAGCTCTTATGATCCTGTAGTAATAGTGAGAGAACAAAGAAGTGATACAAAGCACATTCAAATAATATAATAATGAATTACTGCTGCTTCAGTGGCACAAGTGCACAACTGTGTTTTTGTTCACCCTGCAATGGACTGACATCCTGTTCTTGTGTTGTCCCTGCCTTGCTCCCGATGTTTGATAGCATAGGCTCCAGCTATCCCATGTGTGGGTTAGGAAGATGGATGGATTATTATTATCATTATTATTGTTCATATAGAAAATAAAAATATATAAACAGATTCATCTTCTTCCTAGTATTTTTTTTTCTGTGTTGATGCAGTGTATGCTATTCAGCATGTCACTTTTCCCTTGTTTTGCGCATATCATCCTGTGTGGTTGCTTTCCTTGTGGGATTAGAAGCAAGACTGTCTTTGCCATTGATTTCTTATCACTGCTGATCAAGTGGCCAAGGTGCATAATTCTATTTGAATTGAGTAATGGATGGAAGATATTCAGGACAGCAATTAATAATAATAATAATCTCTCTATTATAATAAAAAATCCCGGGATGAGATGAGACTTCTAGCCTGGGACGAGACATAACTTTTTCAGAGAGGTACTTTCATGTCCCGCGAAACGAGACTGTGTGCCAAGAGATTTAACCATGCCCGGGGACAAAAATAAAAGATAAAGAGTAGATGGCAAAGTAAAACGTCGTAAAGAATTCAAAAACGGCACGATACACATGCAGAGCAGGTTAGAAATAATGAAAGTACAAAAATTCAAAAGTCTCAAAAAAATGATAGTAAAGATTGCATTAGCGCAAACAAATGGAAATTATTACTCGGTGAAATAACGGAACAGTAAATATATTGTTCGGATTTAAACTTTAAGTTGGAGACTTCTAGATTGTCTAATTCGTGTTGCCATCAGGAAAAAGTAGTGTTTCTTCCCAATGAAGAGCCACATCCGCGAGAATTAAAAGATTTGTTGTTTGGTGAAAGTAAAATCCAACATTCACAAGTGGCAGAGGTGCGAAGTGGCATGGTGCATAGCGCCCGCCCAGAGGTTGGTGAGCAAAGCGAGCAGGGGGCAGAGCCCCCTAGTAATAATAATAATATTGAGTAGCATTTTTCCACAGTGGTAGTGCTGCTGTCTCACAGTGAAGGAGACTGGGATTCACATATATGTGAAGTTTGCATGTTCTCTCCAGATGCTTGAGGTTCCTCCCACAGTCCAAACACATGCAGGATAGGTGGATGGCTATTGCTAAAGCAGCCTTTGTGTGTGTCTGTGCATTAACCATAGGATGGACTGGTGTCCAGAGATTGCTCCTGCATTACTTATGATGGCTTCTGGCTCAAGCTGCCCTACAACCCTGCTCTAGATAAGCTGTTTAGTTGTTGTCTCCTGATTACATACGACGTGCCTGCTCAATATACTCTATTGCTGAAGAACATTATCAATCTGGTGGCATTAGGTAATCTTTGCAACTTGAAAAAATAACCTTCCATATAGTGAAGGAATAAAAAGTAATTATAGTGTTTCATTTACAGTTATTATTATCTACAATTGTTATCTACAGGACAGACACAGCAATACACATTTGCGCATCAACCTTTAATAATGTCAATAATGAGCACTTATGACGATTACAAGATTATTGAGATTTATAAAGACAAATTGCTTAATTTATATTCAGATTTATGTACTGACTTTTTCAGAAAATTTGACTTTTTCAATCCTTAAATGTGATATTACTTTTGTAGGTGTGCGAACATAAATCAAACATCTGCTACGGGTGTGAGGCATAAAAAAAGGTTGGGAACCACTTACCTGGACTCATGTACCCCTAAGTCCTATAGACCGCAAAAACAGACAAGTTGTTTTTAAAATGAAAAAAAAGGTTCACTTAAGATCACAGTTTTATGTGGCAAAGTATATAATTGAAGACGTAACTTTGACTTGAAAAATACTGAACTTATCATTTAAAAGTGCAAATAAAATGACTTTAAATTCTTTTTTTTTCAGACCAAGTAAGAAATCAAGTGTGACCGCATATATCTTTGAATCGTCCAACCAGAAACCTACGTGAACACGAAGTGAGAAGGCAAAATATTTCAACCTGAAGCTCTAAATAGTCTGAGAGTATGAGAACTCAACAATAGTCCTGACGATACTACAGCACTTACCAATTTCTTTTCATGTAGATCAAAAGGCATGTGTATGCCTGAGATGATTCAAAAACTTACTTGCAAAAACCACAATTGACTAAAGATAAACAACATTGTTTGTTTAAATTAAAGTAAAATAAACATATTAAATATGTATGACTTTGCTCCAAATGCAGTACAGCCAAAAAATGGCATTTCTGGCTGACCAGGTTATTTTATGTGTTATTTCATACAATTGACTAAGGTGAAAGGTCAACGTTACGTCATGACTCAGAGAATTTGGGTAGCTTTGTTTTCTCTGAATTGCCTGACTTGTTACTCCGAGTTTGTAGTGGCTTGTAATGAATATGGCTTGTAATTACCTGTCATCCTTACTACAGTTGGTCCTAGCTTTATGTTTATTGCTGGTGGGTTAGGTTTTGGTTCTCAATGATTATTGCTCAGTTATTAGTATAGTAAATGTGAGCAATTTACTCTCTTTACTCTAACATAAAAAATAAAACTAAAGGAGAATGCATAATAATTCCCTGTAAACAGCAGTGAAATACGGAATAATTTAAAGTTATAACCTTTGAATGTTAGTTTATCTAAATTCATCCAAATATGTCATCTTACTTCTGCAACTCCTCAAACCTGCTTTTTCTACCGTAGAATCATTGCAAAATTAAGGTGATATCAAAAACTGCAGGATCTGGAAAAGCTAGTTTATTCATTTGTCTCAAGCAGAATTGTTTTGGTCAGGCTAGTGAAATCATTTACTTATTTTTTATAGTTAATTCAAAACACAAGAATCATGATTTGAGCTACAAATATGACTTTACATCTCTAGTTCTTAAATAAGTTCATTGGCTTTTAATTAAGCTTAGAGTTGATTTTAACATATCCTACTTCACCTATAAGTTTGCAAGTGATTTGTGCTTTGAAAACTCTCTAACATAGAAAAAAAAATGAAATTTTTAATGTATGGTAGGCTACCTACTAGGAAACTAAAATATTAAGAAAACTTAGTCTGAGTTATTGAAGGTAGCAAGAGGTGTTTTTAAATAATGATACATTGGTATTTCACAAATGTGTTACTATTCACAATTATGTATGAGGCATGTTACAGATCTAAATAAATAAAGGTTCACATGGATGGTTCACTTATGGCTCTGCTCTGAAGAACCACTCTGGCACCTTAATTTTAAAGAGTGCAGTACTACAGTTGCTGGCTTTTTTATTAGAACCAATTCATTAATCAGAGTCTAATTCATTTTTTGAGCTGAACCCAATTGCTTAATTAAAATAATGAATATTAATAGGTTTTATGTATTGCACACATTGCCAAAAAGGTACTTTAATTAAGTATTAAAATTAAATGTGTAATGTGATAATCTATAGGATTTATGTAAAATTATTTATTAAAACTGTTCTTTTAATAGCGTGGTCAGCTTATTTAGCCAGTAGATGAGTAAGCTGATCCCTAAATGCATAATGACAGAAATCATGTTCAGTTATTTTTATTGTAGATATGAAAATACAATTTGCATATTTAAAAATGTGTGTTTTAAATAAATACTCTCCTATCAGTGAAATTCCTTTTGCTTTTTCTTCATGCAAGCCTCAGTGAACAAACTAAAAGTCAGTGTTTTGAATATTTCTATACCATTTTTATCCTGTGCATCTATAATGAATTTGTCATTATCTGATGTACAGCACCAATTCCCACATTCAGCACTATAACTGGAGAAAAGATGACATTGAAGACAGATTGTGAAAGTGCAATGTTAAAAATATATATATTTGTGAATTTTGTTTTTTTTTATTCTGTGCAAAAACTACTATTGTTACTAAAGAGTCATGCTCTAAGTATTTTTGAATCTTCTCAATTCTTATTTTGGAATTTTAACACTGTTTTCTAACAGCTCCAAGAACCAAGAGAGATCCAGTAGCCTGTCTGTGTGGATGCATGTTTGCTGGACTGTGTCTTGTGATAAACTGGCAGTTAATCCGAAGCAGGTGTTTGCCTTTTGCCTGATATTGTTTTATGTTAATTTGATTTAACAACTCTTTAACTTCATAATTATAATATTCTTCTATGTTGGTTTAACAATTCTTAATTTTTTTAAAATTCATTATTATTATTCTAATTTAAAAAGGCAAGGCTTGCGCCCAAAGAAAGCAACTGAAAAATAAATGTACTAAAGCAAAAAAAAAACAAACTCACAAATAAGTAATTCAAAACTGGTTAATTATAAAGCAAAACTAATTCAATTATTTTGACACCACACTTAAGCAACAGACAGAGTATTCTTCTTCATAGTGATAGGTAATAATTCTGTAGGATGTTACTGCTTTCTACAGTTTTACATTTCTCTTAACTAGGTTTTCATTCCAGCCAAGATGTCTTTTTGAATACAACTGTTACATTGATTATCTCAAATCTGGTGGCAGTTGTTCATAATTTATCAGTTTTACATTTGAAATGTGTTAAACACACTGTGTGTCTGAAAATGACAGAATTAGAATGGTTATTAGATTTATCAGCTTAGCTGAGAGAAACAAGTTGATCTATTATGCTACAGATTAAAATGACCCTCTATTTATAGTAAGTGTTGCAATAGTGGGATTAAGTCAGCCTTGTAATGGCCTATTAAACTGCATGTCTGTGTTAACGTCATTGCACGTGCACATAAGGGACAGCTTAAGGACTCTAATGGTGGTAATTTCCTGCCTCTCCATGGGTTGGTGCTGTGTACTAACACCTTTTCTTTTTCTATGTCTCCAGACCAAAAGATTGATGACTTTAATACCAATTACATCACTTCTGTTGTCTGTCCACCAGGACCTGCCTTTTCCTCCCAGAAGTGCCAACGGGGATTGCCTTCAGGTGCCCAACCCTTTATGTTGTTTCTGCCTCCTTTCTTACAGTGGCAGGTTGCAAAGATGAAAGAGCAATAGGATGCATCTAGAATTAAGCAGGCCATGGCAGCAGCTGGAAATCACCATCACCAGAGCCCTTATGCTGGACCCTATGCACATGTGCGTGACAGGATCAAACGGCCTAGACCCATCAGGTGGCCTGAACCATGAAGTCATAAATATGAGAAATAAGGTATGTGCTGTTGGAGAGAAACGTTGGAGATTAAGTGGGCTAATAACCTTCTGAGATACTACCTCTTGGTTGTGAATTCACTCTTGTTACAGATCATGCACCCATCCAGTGGAAGGTGCTTCATAAAGAGTTCAATCCACATGTCACCAGGTGGTTCTTGTATCTCCAGCCGTATCAGTTCCAAGTCCTCCAACACTGGGGTTCTCTCAATGCCAACAGCAATGCTTTTTCCTGTATTCATGACCTCATGGTTCGGACAGCCTGACCTAATGGGTCTGCTCAGAAGTGGGTTTTTTGAGTGGGTGGCTGGGAGTGGTTACTGTCATATGAATGAAAATAGGGACAAGCTTATAGGCTCTGGTGATAGTAATTCCCTGCTGTTCCAGGGTTTGAGACTGTGTAGTAACACCTTTTCTCTTCCTTCCTCTGCAGACCAGAAGAATGACGAGTTTAACACCAATGACATGACTTCTGGTGTCTGGCCACAAGGAATTGTCCCTTCCTGAAGAAACTGCTTAAAACCAGAAGATATGCCATTTTAGGCAGTTGCCATTGAGACTTCCATCTGAAAAGATGTCCTCAATGCTACTTTGTTAAGTGAGTTTATTTTTTTCATTAAATTAACACTAGAATCCCTGAAGCCTATGAAAAAACTTGTATTCCCGGCCCACCTTAAATCCCTTCACACCTCTCCATTCCGCATCTTTTGTTATGTAAATGTATCAATTAGCACAAGCAGCAAGCAACCTGTTATCCCATGGGGTGATTGGGATATTTTCCTGAATAAGATCAAACACAGTTCCGTAGGGTGCGACAGGAGCTTCCACCTGCAGCTAAGTTCACACATTATACACTTCATGTCAAAATTTTATCGATAGTACTAAAACATGAAAAAAGTTTGTCTTTTAGGTATGTGTTCAACATTTCTTGCATTTCCTGTTATCCTACACGTACATAGATCTTTGTAGACACAGAACACACATGAAATGCATGTGTTCCAAACAATGATATATTATTTACCTTATACAGCACCAGGTACATCACTCCCAGATAAACAAGGCTTGAGCTGGGAGAACTTTTTGCCCTTTCTGCGGTGGTGGTGGTGTGTAATAGCAGGCTGCTTGTGCTAATCGACACATTTACAAAACAAAAGATGCTGAATGGAGATGTGCGAAGGGATTTAAGGTGGGCTAGGAATACAAGTTTTTTCACAGGCTTCAGAGATTCTAGTGTTAAACGGGGTTTGCCTTAGGGTACTCCAGATCTTTATGTTGTTTCTGCCTCCTTTCTTACAATGTTTAGTGCTGACTTGCAAATAATTTTATATATCCTAAATTAATTTTAAACTAAATTACCTTGTCTTCCTTTTTTCGATGTTTTTCATTTTTATCATGTGCAAGCAAGGTTGTTTAGTTTTTAATTTTACATAAGGAGAATTTGATATACTAAATTGTGAATAGTTTTAGTTTTAATTTTTCATCAGCAATCCAGTTATAGTTTCTGGTATGTTCTCATTTGATTCTTGCATCATTTGTATGACTTAATTTATTTTCACGGGTGTACAAAAGTTTACAAAAGGCTTCTATTCGGTCTCCAGTAGCTGCCATACACACAGCATGCCCAGGAGTAACCTTCAGTTCCTCACAACACCGAAATTAGATCAAGTATGTTCAGTAAATGGGATCACTGAATGAACAGCAAAGGCAAAGCCTTCCATTAATAATAAATAACAAAGGAAAGCTAGATACCATTCATATAAAATGTAAAAACTGCCATTTGACATTGCATGATATTATCAGTTTTGTATGAACTGTATAAAAGCCAATGAACATCAGTGTGTTATATAAACTACACTGGTCTAAACTGCACTAGTCTTTGTATTAAGCAGATTTGGAAAAAGGGAAGAATGGATTTATATTTAAAGGATTGTGTAGGTGATATCATTACAACATTGAACAAGTTGTTTCATATTGGTTACTAATAAAAATGTACCAGTTATATAAAAACCCTTTCTTAAACAATCTTAATTGCAAAAATGTGTTTAAAAAACATTTGTGTATGGGTATTCATGTGATCAGTAAATTTCAGAATTTAAAAATGTAAAAATATTCCGTAAATGACACACCAACATTGGTTTCAAATATAACATGAGTAGTATGAAAGTAATCAACACACTTTCTAAAAAGGATGTAGAGGTTAAAGCGGACAAATACCTATCACCATCTAGGCAAAGTGGGAAGGCAATTAAAATGGTGAATAAAATGTTCGTCTACATATTCAATGCAAGGTGCCTGGTTATGAAGATAGAATTATAAAATTACATATTATAAAATTATACCTTCACACTCTCAAGAGAAAAGGGTTGGGGGATTTAATAGAAGCTTTCAAATTCATGAAGGGCATTAGCAAGGTTAACTGTAACTTTTTTTTCCCTAGTCTATCCACAAGAGACATCGTTGATCCAGAAGTGCAAGGGGATGAAACTCAGGAAAAAGAACATCATAGTTTATAGGCACAGATTTGTTAATATTTAGAAAATAATAAAAATCAGATATTGTGAAAGGTCTGACAAAAAGCACTGTTTTTTTAAAGGTTAATGGGAATGCTGAATGATATGCATAGTAAAAATAAATTAATATTACAATCTCATTTAACCTCAGACAGGCTAAATGAGTTATTTAAGGTTGCAACTTCTTTAAGATTTAAACCTTCAAACCTGCAGTTTTAAGTCCAAGTTGTTTAATCGGCATACTACATTACCTGACATTATGAAAATATATAATATCAAATTATAAGGTATTTATTTTAATATGTCTCCACCAAAGTCTGATGATTCACAATTGATTAGTACTTAGATATCTCAGTTCCTAACTATTGTTGATTTGATTCACATTGCAAAATGGAGGAAAAAGAGATTTTTTTTTATTTCTGTAGATGGTATAGCTATTTTGTGCCTAATTAGGGACCTTTAATAAATGTGTAACCTTTAGCATCATTTTTCTAAAACGATATGTTAGCTAGCCCAACTAAAAGCTTTTCTTTGCCCTTAGTTATAAAAAGTTATAAAACCTGTCCAATGAAGAAAGACCCGGTTTATATTTATGTGACCTCTAACATTATTAAAATCTGTTCTGTAGGAAAATTTGCCCTTTTGCCCTGGAGTTTTGACAAACAGTCTACATATTAGTAATGTGTATAAATTATCATTGGAAGTTTTACACTCAAGAGGCAAGATATTGTCACTTTTCCAGACGCGCATTTACAATAGTTAAACAAAATCGAAAAGGTCAAATATTACTAAAAAAAGAAAACAAAAAACTGTAAATAAGTTATTTAACAAGACTGACCACTCAGTATTTTAATGGGTAAGAGCCTGGGACAAAATGCATCTTCTATATATTGATTTATTTTTTTTGACATTCTTTTTCTACAGTTTTAATTAAAATGGTACTTTTAACAGTAAATAGTAAAGTGATTCCAATAATACCAATGAGCTTTAGATGTTAAAGGTATATATCAACGTGTAAAGATTTTGCAACTTTATACTAGATTAATTGAACAATAGTATTCCTTCTTCCACTGATAATACACTATCTAACTTGGTTATGGTACAAAAGTATTTATCTCACCCAAAAATTTTTGCAAGGGTTTATGGATGTGCATATATCTGAAAATGAAAAAAATGTAATTTACTTTTAGTGGCGCCAACCAAGCTGTTTTCAAAAACTATACATGAACATCTCCTGCGACATACTGGCACCCTGCCCAGAGAATTGCTTCTGTTGTGCACCCTATGCTTGCTGGGATAGGCTCCAGCCCCCCTTGAACCTGCTCAGGAATAAAGGGGCTTAGAAAATAGTATGTTAAGAAAAAAGACTGATCCCAACATCATTTAAAACATGAACATGAGTCATATTGTGTCCTGGTAATGCAAAGAAGATTCTGGTTGCAACTTGGTCTATTTGTAATGCAACATTTGCCATAACTATAGATTCAGTTTATTTCTTAGACACTTTTTTTGTTTATTTTCTTTTTCTTTCCAATTACTATATTGACATTTCTTCTATTAAATATATGTATATTGGGTAATCACTCAGTAACTAGTAATTTTCAGTTTTATTAGACTTTTTCTCCTCAAGGGGACTGTTTAACATTACATGTTAGGGACTTTCAAAACTCGACTTGATGTTTTCTTGGAAGAAATAAGTGAATAGGACTGGCGAGCTTTGTTGGGCTGAATGGCCTGTTCTCGTCTAGAGTGTTCTAATGTTCTAATGTATCTGGACTGTACTATCATAAGTTATCTTAGTTTCTAAGGGCACAGTTTAATATCATAACCTGGGTTTATCATATCTGGACTGTAATATCATAAGATATCTCAAATGTAATCCTCACTACACTGTTGCTGGGGTTCTGGACATGCCCTGTCTCTTGGCATGTTAGAGGATTGGGACTTTGTAAAGTATGATCTGTCCTCACTTGGGAAGGCAAAATGTGGGAGGGTTGGAGAGGAGGGAGAAAAAAAGAGCAGGAAGGCCTGGGAAAAACAAACTGGAGGAGAGTTTATCCTCTTTACTTCAAAAACTGTAAGTACCAATATAATAATAGACTACTTTGTCGTAATACCTGGCAACAATATGAAATCTAGGTAGGTAGGTAGGTAAGTAGGTACTTTATTAATCCCAAGGGGAAATTCACATAATCCAGCAGCAGTATACTGATACAAAAAAACAATATTAAATTAAAAAGTAATAAAAATGCATGTAAAAACAGACAATAACTTTGAATAATGTTAGCGTTTATCCCGGGTGTAACTGAAGAGTCGCATAGTGTGGGGGAGGAACGATCTCCTTAGTCTGTCAGTGGAGCAGGATAGTGACAGCAGTAAAAAAAAAAAGGTAAAAGCTATTTTACGAAAAAACGTACTACCGTTACTTAAGTTTACAAAATGTCCTCAAAAGTTCAGAAATAGTGTCTCTCTGACCAAACGGTGAACTTTTTGAGGTGGAACGTCAAAGGTCATGGTCTAAAGAGAATAAAAGCATTTACTCACCTAACAGGTCTAAATGCCAAAGTATTTTTGTAGGAGACTCACTTAATAAGTTAAGACCAGTTTTGGTTGAAATGAGATTGGACTGGCCAAATGTTTCATTTCTGCTATAGAAAGAAAATTAGAGGTGTGGGAATTTTAATATACAAAACAATTTCATTTGTAGTATCAGATGTAGTATCTGGTTCTGAATATCATGGTGATAGGTATTTTAATTAAATCTCAAGTAATTTTGTTTAAAATCTACACACCTAATGTGGATGATAGAGATTTCATCAAAAATATATTTTCATCTATTCGTTACGTGAACACTCATAAAATTATAATGGCCGGAGACTTTGACTTTTAAATCCAGACCTGGATAGGTTTTGAGCTACAGTGGTGATAACGTCTAACACAAAGTTTGTAATGTACCATAACTAACTGTATCAGTCCCATGGAGATTTTTAAATCCAAACTCAAGAACATTTTTCTTCTTCTCATTAGTACATCAAAGTTACTCAAGAATTGATTATTTCTTTATTGATAATAGTTTATTACCCAATATTAAATTGTGTAAGTACTACACTATTATTATCTTTGACCATGCCCCTCTGATCATGGAGCTTAAATCTTTGTGTCCTACTCCCTTATCTCGTAGCTGGCATCTTAAACCCATGTCATTAGCTGATGAGAACTGTAAAGGATTCACCTCCAAGCACACTGATTTTTTACAGACTAATGCATCCTCATAGGTATCTGGAATACAATAGGATAGGTGCCTAATTAAGTGGCCAATGAGTGCAATTCCATAATGTAATGCATTACTGTATATTGCATTGCCTTGCTAAAAAAGAGACTGCATGAAATACTAACACACTTCCCAAGTTTGTGTATTTTTTTTTTTGTATACTAATTTCCACCCACAGCACAAAGATGTCTTTTTTAGATTAACTTACATCTCAAAATTTAATTGATATTACCTATGGTGTGTGTGTGTGTGTTTTGAGTGTGTTCTGTGCCTTGAGCATGATGCTGCCAAGTTAGCCTCTGGTTCACCATGAAACCTTTACAAGATGAAGTGAGTTTAGATAATGGATGGAAGTTTATGACTCTTTAATGCACCATTGTCCAAGTTTTTAGCTTTTTTTTAACAACTGAGAGCCTATTGTGTACATTTTCCTTATAGCGTAAAATAAATTAACTATTTACACAGACATTTTTTCTATAAATATTTTCATTAATGTGGCAGGTTCCATTTTAAATATATTCATTTGTAACAATTAATTTATTGTACGGAATAAAAAACAGGTGATTTATTTCAATAATGTATATTCAAAAAAATCCATTCTCATTGCACATAGTAAGATTTTTTTGATGTTCAATCCTTGTTCATGACAGGTTGTGCAGACGCTCTTACAGTGCTGCCAGCACCCTCAGGATTAAAATTCCATGTGTGAATCCGGAAAAAAAAATCATTCATGGAGCTGAAATTAAATTGGTACCTCTATTCTTGCCTTTATCGCTTAAGAAATAATAATTACTCTATACTGTAAATGTATGTCTCTTTCACATTTTTAGCACCGGTCTATTTCATTTATCCTCCTCTATTAGTTGGAGCTTAGAATCATTCGATCCATTTTAATAAGTTCCAAACAGATTAAATAAATTTTTATAAGTTTTGCTAAATGAATATTTTTTTGTATTTCTTATTATATAGGCCATGCAAAAAACAAACAAGAACTGATAGTTGTAATACTGTAGATTCTGCTAGAGAGCAAGTACTCCAGTTACAAGGTGCACACAATTCACGTCTCGAGTGTGACTATTATAGTGAGCTCAGTCTTTCTAGTATTAGCAACACACTACTTCCTTGTTAGCATAAAACATGCTAATTGCACTTAAAAATCTTTCATTTTTTACATCTTAAAGATAATGTTCTTCAAAGATCGCAATACTTTTTTGACCTAGCAGAATACCGGATAATTACATTCAATTAAGCAGTTAAAGTGCACTCATACAGTGACAGTTTTCTGACACATACTGTATATTGAACAAAGAAATGGTGGGTTCATGTACATGATATGTAATAGACAAAAAACAAGGTGAGCCTATCCATGAGTTTTGAAAGATAAATCCTTGAAGAAGAAAATCTCTCGTCTAATTTAAAGAAGAACTACTAAATGACTGTAAGCCTGTTATGATGGTAAATTACTACAGCAAGTACATTACAAATTACTTATTTAAAATCTTAGTACTATCAATCCTCAAAATAGATAGAATTTAATTTGTTCCCATTGGGAGATTTGACTTTTTGCAGAAGTTTATTAAATAAATAGATAGATACACACACTTTATGGCCTGAACACACACCAGAATGACTTAAATGGAAGAAAATTAAAAGAGAAAACTTCTGACTTGGCAGTTACAGTCACAATGAGGTAAATTTCTGTTGGTTTAAAGGAGCCCTAGTAGTGTTGCTTTTCGAAGAAACAAGAGGTTGACTGAAAGAACTCTATCTTAGTGTGTCAGAGAGGATATGCAACATTGTTCATAATGGCATTCAGTTTTGTTTTCATTCTCTCCTTCGCTACTATCTGTTTGTGGTCGAGTGTGTCCCATAACCTTTCAATTAACTTGTTGATTTGATGGGCCTCTTTTGAAGTAATGTTACCGGTCTAGCGCACCTCAGCATAGAAGATCACACTTGCCATCACAGAGTTGTAGAACATGTGAAGGATGTCATTACACACATTAAAGGAACACAGTCATCTGAGAAAAAACAGCCTGATCTGTCCTTTCTTATACTGTATATTGTGTTAAGAGACCAGTCCAACCTGTCATCGATGTGAACCCCCAAGTACTTGAAGGAGTGTGCCACCTCCACATTCACCCCCTGAATAGTGACCAGACATACAGGCTCAATAACTAGTTTGTTGTTTCTGCTGATGTTAAGTTGCAGACAATTCTTTGTGCTCCAGATGGAAACAAAGTTCTCCATCTGACTCATGTACACTGTTTCATCACCGTCAATAAACCACATAGGTGCAGAGGCATCTGAGAATTTCTCCAAGTGACATGACCTGGTGTTATATTTATAGTCGAAGGTGTACAGAGTGAAGAGAAAAGAAGGTAGGACTACTCCTTGTGGTGCTATCCCTGTGGAAATCATGTTCTGATTTGAATTTGTCCCTATGCTATATAGATATCTACATACACATAATATATTTGTTGTTGTTGTTCAGAATAATACCAAGTAGACCAAAAGTACAAAAAAAACAGGTGTGTTTACTGAAAATAAACTACATAGGCAGAGAGAGACACTTAACAATGAAGATGTTAAAAGTCACTAATCACTTATTTTCTTTCCTGCCTCACTTCATTCCTTTTTTCTCTTTCACAATACTACGATCTAATGTGCCATTGGTCTTTGTCTTGAATTCCCTTTATGAGCCCAGACTCTGTGAGCCTTGCCTTAAAGGAGCTCCATTCACTCTTCTTTAGGCACTACCATCCAAACCACTCCCAGTATCAGGGGGCTTTCATACTTTGCTCCAAGAACACCAGACTAGACCTTTAATGGCTGATGCTGTCCCTGAACCTTCATTTTTCCTTAAAGGGACATGTTTTCCAGACAGCCCCTATCTTGCCCATTCTGCTCGTTTCGCTAAATTAGAGACTGTGCATTGCCACCTCAAGCTTTTCCTTGACATGGCCACCTGGCCACAAATTTCCCATTTCGCAGCCAAGTTCTACTTAGCTAGGAAATCTTGTAGCATGCTGTCCAACCACCTTTACCTTGATCTCATTTAAGAATTTTCCATTTTTTAGCTTTGAAAACTCCTGTGTTGCCTTAGCATTAAGTTTGGGATCATTATATTATTGTAGTATGATGTATTGTCCAAAGAGTTTGGAGATATTTACTGGAACTTGAGCAGATGTTTATATACACCTCAGAATTCTTTGTACAACTGCCGCCAGTGGTTCCACCATTAATGAGAAAAAATGCACCATTACCTGTGGCATACATTCCCAAGCCATAACTTTCCCACCATCATGTATAACAGATGAGGGGGTATGCTTTGGATCTTGGCCAGTTTTTTTTGTCTCCACATCTTGCTCTTGCCATCACTCTGTTACCGGTTAATCTTTGTCTCATATGTCCACAAGACCTTTTTCCAGAATTCTGCAGGCTCTTTTAAGTACTTTTTTGCAACTTGGTATGCATCTTGCAGTGTGGCCTCTGTATTTCTGTTCATGAAGTCTTCTGAGGATAGTAGTCTCTAACACATCCACATTTACCTCCTGGAGACTGTTTCTGTTCTGTCAGACAGGCATTTGGGGCTTTTTCTTTACCATAACGAGGGCCCTTCTTTCATCAGCAGTAGAGGCCTTCCTTGGCCTACCAGTCCCTTTGTGACTACTGAGCTCACCAGAGTGTTCTTTCTTCTTAATGATATTCCACACAGTTGATTTAGGTAATCCTAAGGATTTGCAAATGTCTCTAATGGATTTATTCTAGTTTTACAGCCTCAGAATGGCTTCCTTGACTTTCATTGGCACAGCTCTTGCACCTTATATTGAACAATGACAACTACAGGGTAGAAGCAAGCCGAGGTATCTTATGAAGCAGTGAAACACACATGAGTAACCACAAACACCTAGGACTCCAATTGTTCCAAATATTATGGTGCCCTGAAATGGGGGGACTTTGTATAAGAAGTGTTATCATTTCTACATGGTGTTACCAAAATGTATGCAAATACCTTTAAATTAAATTAAAATCTGCAATGTGCACTTGTAACCATGTCTGAATTGTTTGATTTGTAATTTTAAACTGGAGCATAGGGTAAATTAAGGAAAAATGTGTCTCTGTCCCAAACATTATGGAGGGAACAGTATTTATACAACTTATTTTTCTTTATGCCTTTCTTTTGTGTGTTGATATATTCTTAAAGCTATATTAATGATAAGCGGAAGTACATTATGAAATATTTTCTTGGCAATAAAATTGATAATGATTATAGCAAAATAATTGTGTTCATGTGTGAAACATTTATACAATTGCTTTTAATACTCTATGTGTAAAGATTTTTTTTTGGAAGATTTATAGAAAGTAACTGAAAGAGATGGCAGCTGTGAACATTTTTCCCATTTTCAGCACATATTTTCACAATGAATTTCATTTACATGCCTTCCTTAGTGAAATACTTTTATTATTTGCTATTACTTTTGCAGAGCAGTATTTTCATGAAAGAAATTCTCCTGTCTAGCACAATTCTTCACAATGATTCTTTTAAAAAAAAATGAGGAGACAGAGACAATAAAACATAAAAAGGGAACATAAAGGTCCATAATAGACTGGACTAATATAAGGAAATAAAAGAGTACTTATTTAGCTGTAAAGTAATGACTAATTATACAGTGTATATATATCACATATACTGTATATATTTTAATTCAAAATATTTCACTTATGGATTATACAGTAGTAAGATATCTTAATTGACTAGCCTCAAAATCTTGATTCCATCCCAAACTTCATCATTGCTTTGGTCCCCCTATGGAGTAAAAGGTTTCAGAAAATGATGGTGCATTTGCAAAAAGTAGTGTCACAATAAGACACAGGAAACATCAAAGGTTTGGGACAGCCACCCGTATAATATCCCTGGCTGTAAAATGGGTACATTTTGAGGAGTTGTGATGGGTACAATGTCCAAAACAGAACTGAACTTGGTTTACTAAGATGGCGGCTTTAAAGGCTGTGACAGGAAGTGATGTCATCTGGATTGGAACCGGAAGTGATGTGATTGGGACCATAGCGCCCGAACAGGAAGTGACGTCTTCAGGGACCGAAAGTAACATCATCCCCAGAGCCGGAAGTGATGCCATCAATAGCACCGGTTCCAGAAGTGACGTCATCAATAGTACCAGCAGCACCTAGTGGGATTTTCTGGAGAAAGTCTGCAGAGAACGGAGAGAGAAACTTAGTGCAGCTCTCCACCCCTTGGTCTGATGTGGTACTACTATTATTTAGGCCCTCTAGCTGCCTCCCAATCACACATGTGTGACAGTAGCCTTTAGTTTAGTTTTCAAAGCATGATGGGAAAAATCTAAAACAGGATGCCAGTGAAAAGAATCAACAGAAAATACTGTTAGAAAAAAAGTGTTAACATCCATGGGCAGCATGTTTGGACATTGGTCACAGTAAATGAACAAATGAGAATTTACACTGAATCATTTTTATAATATATGTCATGTTCAGCTGTTGCCTGTTCTAGGTTCATTATTTTATATATATATTATTATAACATTTTGAACTTTACATGTATAGCCATTGTATTGGGAAAACTGCTTTTCTGTCATAAGCAGTTTTCTTATTGTGGATTCTGTGGCAAATTACATACAGTATGTGTTGTTAATCCAATCCATTTGTTAAGTGCGAATCTTAATTATTTCCTCAGGCACCTTTGGCTGGCTACTTCCTTTGCCTACAGGAGAACAACTTTAACTAACAACTGTCTTTACCTTTCAGTCATTCAAACACATTTTCCTTGTACATTATTGTCCAATACTCCAGGTCAGATCACTCCAGCTAAAAAGCAAACAAACAATCATTTTAATTACCTGCACATGTTACTGTTAGGTATTTGCATTAACAAAGTTTTTAGAAACAGAGACAAATCCAATTTGCTGGAGGTTAATTCATCTCTTCAAATAGAGCAAATATACCACGAAAGGGTGAAAGTTTAAAATTTTTAAATAGTTAAACACTGAAAAACCTTGAACTGACTTTGAGGACAGATGTAATTTATTCCCATATTTCTATCTGGCTCAAGAGTCTGAAATCTGTAAAACCTAAAACAGACAGAGGGCCAAAGGCTATCTCAAAAACATACATGATCAAGTGAAGAATTGACAGCACCTCTTTTTCCCGTGGCTCCCTGTTAGTTCAGTAGATAAAGGTGAAAAACAAGTAGCACAGGCCAAAACAAAACTTTAATGTTATTTAATAATTTCAGTGTTTACATACTGAGTGCATCAAGGTTAAGCAAAGACACTTCTTATTATGGGCTTCTGAGAAATCTTACATTATAATATGCCTCTTCCAAGTGCGCTGATTGCAAATTTACATTGTTTAAATTTCACATATGAATCACAATTTCCAAGATACAGATTATAACACCTTACTAGAGAAGCAACACTGAGTGTATTTTTGCTTTGTTTATTTGCTGGTTAATGTAGAAGAGATGAAATGAAAACAATCAAGCTAAAAAGAGAAAAATGTTCCAAAGAAGTAACATACTGTTCATAAAAAAATTAAAGAATTTTTCATGAAACTTGCAAACTCTAATAATTAAACTGTGCGTCACTCAACCACAAATGTGTGTAAGTAATTTGGATTATGGAAGAGAAGTGAAAAAAGAGAGTGCAGGCAGGATGGAATGGGTGGAGAAGAGTATCAGGAGTAGTTTGTGACAGATGGGTCAGCCTTGCACCCTGTGCTACTTGGGATAGACTCCAGTACCCTGCTGCGACCCTGTTCTAGACTAAGTGGGTTAGAAAAAGGCTGACTGACTGATCTGCTCTGGTTCACAAAATATTTGGATGGTGCTTTTAGAAAAAATAAAATCAGCAGTTTTGGAAATGTTGATGGGGCAGAAATAGAGCACTAAAAGGTCATAGAAAAAGAAAACAATATTTATTAACAGAATTAAGAAGTGGAATTAAGAGTGGAAATAGTGGCCCAGAGTTTGATCCCCAGAGTTAGCTATTCATCTGCTGACTGTAAGCTAAGGAAATTAAAAACAATAGAGGGTTCTTAATCTTAAAATGTGAATCTAGTAAAATTTAAAAAAAATAAATATATTTAATTGGTTAATAATTCAAAAATCTGCAGCCACTGTAACCTTCCAAATGTAAGTTTGACACCATTGATCTACTGTTTGTTAGAATGATGCCTCACTATCATTTCTCCCGACATACTTGTATGCTCAGGACTCTTTACATTAACTGGCTTACAACTTACATTGTAGATCAAGTTTAGCTGGCTTTTAGGCTGCCTAAGGAAGTGCAAGTCACATAAAAAATATGTTTTATTTACATCTTTGTATGCTTGCATGAATGCTAAGCATAAGCATCAATGATCAAAATGAGAACAACCAAATAAATTACATGAAGCAAAAAACGAATGCATAATATAATAGAATTCAGTGTAATAACGGGCATGGCAGAAATAAACGTCTTTCCAAATCTTTTATAAATGTATCCTGACAGTATCGGGTACAACATAGGAGAAAGTTCTGGACAGCAGTACCAGTTCACTGCATCCCTTACTCATAAAGCATGTTTACACTTATTTATACCAATTTAAAGTTACCAATTATCCACATCAGTATCTCTTTGAGATGTGTTATGACAACCAACAAGAGTATCCTGAAATCCATATGGACAAATGAAGAAGATGTGAATTAAAGAGAGACTGTGAATGATTTTAATTACAACCTTCTTTATGTTTTCCTATATGAGTAAATGTAAAATAAAGGGTCGGGGTGGTGGGTATGGAGTATGGTTTACTGGTGGGATGCTCCCTCATCATGCCAGAAGTGATTGCACATTTTTTTGTTGCTTTAATAGTAAAATAGAGAAAGAAAAAAAAATGCTTCAGGTTACAAAATAAATAATTCCTCATATTTCACAGCTCAG
Organism: Polypterus bichir lapradei; assembly: GCA_026402145.1. Classification (NCBI taxonomy): domain Eukaryota; kingdom Metazoa; phylum Chordata; class Cladistia; order Polypteriformes; family Polypteridae; genus Polypterus; species Polypterus bichir. The sequence goes on along the minus strand of JANRMT010062808.1, from coordinate 62,307,316 downwards.
ACTGAATTTATTAAATATTGTATTTAGATGATCGTGCAACCTGTGTGAAGCATCGTACTTCTTACTACTGTGTGTGTGTTTCTTTCTTTCTTTCTTTTTTTTGTTATCACATACACTTGCTGCTGCACAGGAAAGGAAAAGAAACACCCAGATTCAATTCTCTCTTGTCTTTTTAAAAAATGATTTATTCATGAGATGTTTTGAAATAACAACATTTTCACTTTCAATGCTGACAGTAAAGATATATCTTCAAGCTACAATTAAAAATGCAGGCACTGTTGAGAAAATAAAAGTACTGGGGAAAAAAACAGAGAAATGAGGTTGTGAGTTACTGTTTGCCTGGAAGCGCTGAGATTTCCTATATTTTAGACCTTCAAAAATGCTTTCATTATGATGTCCTTTGTATTTAAGATAACATTTTACAGTTCGATTAAAGATACGAGTTGATAAATGCCTCCTCTGGAAAATAAGAAAAATGTATTTGTTTTGGATTAGTTTTTTTTTTTTAACAAATTTGTTAATGATGACGGAAAGACCTTTTAAAAATATTTTCCTAATATTTTTCACAATGTTATGGAGAAAAGCTTTTGCTTAGCCAGTACAGACTTTTTAAGATCTGCAGATTAGCTTTGTGCAACAAAATGGACATTAGGTGGTACTCATATATTCATTTCTAGTGTTAAATTTAGTTTAGACCTTAAAAGGGCTTCCTATTTCTTAATAACACGACTTCTATCACAAAAAGTCAAATTGTTATTTGGGTGTTCCAGTCATTTCTAAAAATAAATCAGTGATGCTAATGATTTTTGGAAGGTAAACAGTACCACAGGGCATTAATTGTACATGAAAGACAGGAGATCACAGTGCTCACCTTGGATGTGCTATTTGTTGATGTCATACTTAAGAGGTTTCTTCAAGATACCTGATTATCTGATATGGAAAGATGGTGTAAGAGTGATCCATCAATCACTGCAAAATATAACTCGCTGTGACCTTTGTTCTTTCTGTCCTGCTTGTACATTAAGCTCATTCAGCTGTAAAAACTGACAATCCATGGGATTGCCATAACTCAGATTATAAAAAATTAAACTAGCATTAGGGAACATGTTGCCTCTTACTATTAATTCTGATGGGTCTTTAATTCTGCTACTTAATGCCATATGTGACAACTGTAAGGGGTGAGCCAGCCACCCAACCTGACACAGACAGACGCAGGAGGCACACTTATAAAAGCACAAGCACATAATAAATCAATTCCTTTCCTTCTTCTCTCTCTTATTCTCCTCCTCGGCAAGCTTTGTCTTTCTCCTCCCATATATTTCTCCTCCCCTTATATAAGGCACCCAGAAGTGCTTCTGACAGCACTTCTGGGTGTGGTGGAAGAACCTTCCGCACGTGCTCAGGAAAATCTGCAGCGCCCTCTGGCAATGCCCCCAGATTCCAACAGGGCTGTATCCAACTCCATCTCCCATGAATCCCTGTGGGAGTGCAGGGCACCACTGCCACCCAGGGGGGCTGCCATTTAGTGTTCCGGGGGAGGTAATGCTCTGTCTACACTTGTTCTCCTGGTCCTTCCAAGGAAGAAGTGTCCAGGCCGGGCAAGGTCCCAGGCCATCCACAATACATAAAATAATGTTCCACACTTAATACTGGAAGATATTTAATGATGCCACCCATGGTTTTGTCCAGATATAATCATATACATTTAAATAGCAGAGTTCACAGAGCTAACAAGTTAGTTCAACAACACAAACAATTTTATTAGCAAAGGATATTTTTAAAAATCAAATATTTAAGTTGCTTTTTAAGGACATACCTTCATTCATCCATGCATTTGAAATTCTGTTTAATTCATTTTCACTCACTCATAATGGGCAAAAGAGGAGTCATTGATCAACATAACAAGTATGTCTTTAGAGTGCGATGACCCAGAAATGGTGAAGAACATATAAACTCTACACAGGCAGTAACTGTTTCAAGATTTAAAACCAGTACATAAGATCTTTGAGTCATGTTAATCATTGTGCCTCAAATTGTACTAAAATCTAAAAAAGACAAAAGTTGAGAATGTTTGAGGATTTTTTTTGACTCTGTTTCCTTATATTTAATGTTTTTGAATTTGTGTCTTACTGAATGTACCTTAATGTCTGGGGAAAAGAACTAAGGAAATCTTTTTATGTTTAGAAAACTAGCAACTATAGAGTGTGGCAGGAAAACAACTAAAGAAAATTAAAGTTTGTTGCAAAAACAACCATGACTGTTAAAAATATGACAGTGCAGCATGTAACAACTCTGCAACAGCTGTGCAGTACAGAGCAGCTTGAGTATGTGAAATACTGGGGAACTACACAAGTGCAATGCCACATAATGTTATGTGAGGCATAGAGAAAGTAAGATGTGTCGAAACAATGTGAAACATCTTTGACCCATGAAAATGTGGCAGGAGTAATACACAAATCTTCTTAGCACAGAGTAAAAGAAAAGGAAATTTTAATCCAGTGTTTCGGTAGAGGACTAATAAGCAAAATAAAAGCTTTTGTTTATAATCTTGACTGTCTGGCATTAATGCCAAGGTGCCCCTCTTAGTGAGTTTTAGTTCTACTTCTCCACAGTGGCAAAAATTCAATATAATTATCATTGACCTTGGCCTTCAAGTGATTAATAATTTTGGTTCCTCCTCTAACAAGAATTTACTGCTCATAACCCCTTTGGATTTTTGATAACAGTTTTGTCATGTGTCAGGTTACTTATTATCATGTGCTTAAAATGAAATAAATGACCTTTACATAAAAGTTATATATAAACAAAAGTTATTTTTACTCTTCAAGACAACCAGAAAACAACAAAAATATTTCTTCTAGAAACATAAACCTATACATTTGAACAAATGGACTACTTGATTTAAAATATGTGGACACCCCTCCAAATTCTTGAGTTCAGGTGTTTTGTTAACATTGCATTGTTAATACTTAAGAGCTCAATGACTTCCAAATGTCCCACTGTCATTTGATGCCACCTCTGCATTCTATCAAGTAATTACATGAAATTTCTGCCCAGCTAAATCTGCCCCGGTAAACTGTAAGTGCTATCATTGTGAAGCAGAAGCATCTAGAAGCAAAAACCGCTCAGCCCCCGAAGTGGCAGACCACAAAAACTTGCAAAATAGGGCCACCAAATGCTGAAGCACATAGCACATAAATATCATCCATCCTCTGTTTCATCACTCACAAAAGAGTTCTAAACTACCTCTGGAAGTAACAGCAGCACAAGAACTGTGCATTTGGAGCTTCAGGAAATGGGATTCCATGACCAAGCAGCTGCACACAAGCCTAAGATCAGGAGTCAAGCGTTTGGTGGAGTGGAGTAAAGCACATCGCCATTGGACTTTGGAGCAGTGAAACTGTGTGGAGTGATGAATCATACTTCACTATCTGGCAGTTTGATAGATCAATGTGGGTTAAGCAGATGCCAGGAGAATGCTACATTCCAAGCTAAATAATGCCCAAAGTAAATTTTGGTGAAGGAGTTTCTGTTTAATGGTTTGGGTTTGGGCTAGACTTTCAATGGTATTGCATACAAAGACATTTGTACTCTTTCAATTTTGTGGCAATGGTCTGGGGAAGGCCCTTTTCTATTCCAGCATGACTGTGCCCATGTGCACAAAGCCAGGTGCATAAAGACATGATCTGACAGGTTTGGTATGGAGGAACTTGAGTGGACCCTGCACAGAGCCCTGACCTCAATACTAATGAACACATTTGCAGTGAATTGGAAAACTGATTGCAATGCTCAACCAGCATCAGCATCTGACCTTTCAAATGCTCTTTTGGCTGTATGGGCACACATTTCCAGAGACACACTCCAAAATCTTGTGTAAAGCCTTTCCAAAAGAGGAGAAGCTGTTAAGTTATATGTTACGTTAAAGCCTTGATTGGGGGTGGTAACTCCATATTGTCCATTGTTTTTGAATTGGATGTCCAACAATCTCATATAGATGTAAGGGTCAGACATCCACAAACCTTTGGCCATATAGTGTATACAACTATTTCAAGAAGTGGCAAAAAATTATATTAGTAGAAAAGTGCAGTTTTAACATCATTCTAAGTAAACATATTGGCAAAATAGTTGTTATATCCCTAGACATACATAAGAATATTGTCCTATATACTGTATGTTAAAAAACAGATACTCTAGTAATGTATCAAAGGTTTCCATAAGGATCAAGATTCACAACAAAGAAATAGCAGAAGTTCTTCATGCCAGGGGCTGTTAAGCATTAGTAAATATTCAGCTCCACTTCGATAATTAATTGAAGCACTGCAGAGTTCATGAATTATTAATTTACTGTCATAAGAGCACTGTTAGTGGATTAGCCATATTAAGGAACTACATCTCTATAAAGCCACACACAAGAGTAAAACATAACAATATTTTATTTCTTTTTTGTCACACATTTATTGCTTAGCAATATATATATA
>JANRMT010062808.1:62280077-62302738 GCA_026402145.1 Polypterus bichir lapradei | reverse complement strand
TATTTATTTATTTATTTATTTATTTATTTATTTATGTATGTATGTATTTATATAGTAATACAGCATTTTTTAAAAATATTTTAAGGGGTGTACCTTAGAGTACTAATTAAATTGCTGGCTCTATTGATATTTCAAATAAAATGAAAATATAAAATATGAATACTTTGATATAGTTTGTCTAGTTGTTTGCCGGCTATGGAACTATTACTATGTTAGACACACCAACATGAAATCCACCTTAGAAATAAAACTTTTGTAGTAATTATATAGAAAGCTTGTAAAATACAACTCTAAAAGATTACAAAATTACTAAATTACGTAATAAAGAGAATCTCAAATATTTTCACATATGCACTTTACATAATTTTCCACCACTAAGATTTCTGCATTAATTTATTATTTTATGTAATTATGAATATGTACTTTTATATTTTTTGAGAAAGAGGAGTTTGTTACAGCTGTAATTTAAGCATAAACTTAATTTATACTGGTAAACAGACTGTCGGAGTTAAAACAGAACAATTACTTTCTGTAGCTTATGTTGCTCTAAATTAAACAGTTATGTTTGTATAAATTACATTTTTACAGAATACCATTCTTTATTTTGAAATTAAAAATAAAGAAACATTATATAAATCTTACTGATTTTTCTTTCTAATGCTGCATCTGTTCTTTTCTTTCAGGAGTTCTTACAAGTAAACTATTTTTGTCTTTCATAGCTAGAATTGTCATCGTTTCCCTTCACTACCACAGTTTTCAGCTCCTCTTAAATCACACAGTCGTCTGAACTAACATCATGACAAGCCACATGCGATTATTCACATTCCACCCTGCCATTTCTATTAGAATGACAAAAAATAATAATATTGCCAATTATTCTGTCTATCCTTATCTCCCATTCCTTCAATGTCTCCTCTTTATGCATTTCTTCCTTTGCTGTTTTAACTTTTTATTTCTAAGTTACTTGATGCTTTACTTTGCATTTTAACTTTAGGTCACCCTTCCAAATTCACATTAACGTATGTTTGTTTGGTTTTTATTTTAGCATTCCTGTTTTCTTCCCACCACAAAATGTATTCTTTTCCTGTGTTTTCTCTCAGATACTAGTTAATTCCAAATATAAAATCTGTAAAGTTGTTTTTTTTTCTTAAAAAAACATACATTTTCCTTCAGCTTTAACAAAAGAAATATATTGTTTAAGTTGTCAGCCTACGTCTCACAAACATAATATTCTTTGATAAAATAAATAGCACACGTGGCATTTTCCAGTTTACTCATACAATACAATTAAATTATACATAGTAATGAATATGGAGTTACTGTTATTCAACTATGTTTATTTTAATATATAACGACATTTGGTTTCTCCTGTAACTAGAAAGAACCACGCTCCACTATTAATTTTGTCATTTAAGTCAATGCATGATAAAGATAAAAGCTATTTGTTTTGAAAAATTTCCAGTTGCTGGAATCAGCAAAAAATGAAATAAGTAAACACTTAGGTTAAAATAATAGGAAATCCATCCATCCATCCATCCATTTTCCAACCCGCTGAATCCGAACACAGGGTCACAGGGGTCTGCTGGAGCCAATCCCAGCCAACACAGGGCACAAGGCAGGAATCCAATCCCGGGCAGGGTGCCAACCCACCACAGATAATAGGAAATATATAATACAAATAAAAGTTTTGCCCTGAGATGGCATATGTGGCTTTAAAATACAATATAGAAACACCAGTTGGCAACTATGCAATTCAACAACTGTTTGCTGCTGTCACCATGCAACAAACTGTAATCATGCTTGATCAATCTAAAGACATTTACACAGCAATTTGCACTGCATATTGCACATTTATACATTTAAAATAGTGAGATATTTCAATCAAGCTCTCTGTATATATACATGTGCACATCTTACGTTCTTGGGTCAAGGACTGGGATGTCACAAAAAGGCACCTGCATTTCTACTTCTCAGAAAACTACTTCTGCTTATTTGCTAGCAACTGCCAGTGCAAGGCTAAGAAAACACCACTATAAAGTGCTACCTTTAACCTGCTACAAGTCTGTTGTGTTACAGTAGGTGTGATTTCACAACGATTGGAGCTGAGGTTCTCACTAGAATGACTTGGATGGGTGAAATCAATGTGCACTGTCTGACCGGTTGCTGGCTGTGTTTTTTAATATTGTAGGGAAAGAGCCGCATAGTGCTTGTGAAAACCTGAAGTAGATTGCCATTCATCACATGATAGACAGCAAAACTGTGTAAAATAACTGTCACTAGCTGGCAGATTAATTTTATTTTGTTTTTGGTAAGGAGGTTTAATTTACCTACACAAAATTGTGCACTTCAAATAAAGTGGATGTTCTAAATATAAATCTTTTGAAAACAAAAAGTTGTTAGTCATTATCCATCCATTATCCAACCCGCTATATCATAACTACAGGATCACAGGGGACTGCTGGAGACAATCCCAGCCAACACAGGGCACAAGGCAGGAAACAAACCCCGGGCAGGGCTCCAGCCCACTGCAGGGCACGCACACAGACACACACTCACACACACACACGCGCACACACCCACACACTAGGGACAATTTAGAATCGCCAATGCAACTAACCTGCATGTCTTTCGACTATGGGAGGAAACCCTCAAACCCTCGCAGACACGGGGAGAACATGCAGACTCCACACAGGGAGGACCTGGGAGGCAAACCCGGGTCACCTAACTGCGAGGCAGCAGCGCTACCCACTGCGCCACCATGCCACTATGTTTGCCATTATCAGATCCAAAATTCTTCATTATGAACATGCTAATGTTAAAGCAATTTATTTAGTGTAAAATCGGTGTTGGCATGGACTTGTTCAGTATAAAGAGAATTGACTGAGAGACGGAAGCTCAAATAAGGAGAAGCAGAACTAAGCAAAAGGATGTTAGTTCAGCAACTGAATAGAGCAGGTAAACCAAACCTAAAATAAATATCAAAAATAAAGTCAAAGAAAACAGTCACTATGCCTTCTTCAATATTTCACATTTTATCTTCCTTATACTCTAGAAATACAGAGAAAAAGTAGGAGACTTTAGATTTTGTATCAATTTAACAACAGAATACCAGCAGATAATACTAAAACTAATACAACAATAACATTCATTCTTATTGCACATTTTCATACAAAGAATATATCTCATAGTGCTTTACACGATGTCAAAGGAAAACAAATAAAATTAGGTAAAAATAATAAAAAAAAAAGTAACAATGAAAGAGAGAGGTTAGGAGCATGTGCTGATACAGCACATTGCCGCACCCACCACATGACAAACCACCTCAAGATTCAAACCCGAGTGCAGCCATGTGACGGGTGACACCTCAGTACCACACTAGTTCAGATGTAGTGGAACAGTGTGAGGTTTTTTATGGTGGCTGGAGTGCCAATTCTGCCACCAACCCCAGGTTTTTCCCTGCAGGTTGGAGGGCCTACTTGCAGGCATGGATGCAGATTAACGTCATACCCAGGACAGAGCAATTGCAGGTTAAGGGCCATGCTCAAGGGCCAAACAGAGTAGAGTTATTTCTGGTGTTTACAGGATTTGAACCGGCAACCTTCCAATTACCAGTGCAGATCCCTAGCCTTAGAGCCATGACTCCATCCAAATTGATACAATCTTATAAAACAGACATATATAATCAGTAGAAGAGTAGCATCCTTATATACAATATCATATTGTAAGTCTCTAGAGATGAGTTCAGTGATCAGATCAGATGGCAGGGAAAACAGAAAAAAAAACAAAAAAGCTCTAGTTAAGGTAGAGGTAACACACACTCTTCTTGGGTTCCAAGGAAAGCCCCAACTAATGTAACTATATAGCCTCTTCATTTATACAGTGCTTTTCTAACTACTCAGAGCTCTTTTACATAAATAGTGGGAAGCTCTTTTAACCACCACCAATGTGTAGCATCCACCTGGATTATGCAGTGACAGCCATTTTGCAATAGTTTGCTCAACACACATTAGCTATTAGGTGGTGAGCATACAAAGGACAGGGGATGATTATGGGTCCAGAATGCATGGGTCTATGATGGGCAATTTATCCAAGACATCGGGGATCACCCTGCTCTTTTTGAAAGATGTCCAGAGATCTTTTATAACCACAGAGTGTCATAACCTCATTGTTACATCTCATCTGAAGGATGTTGCCAATTTTTAAAGTACATTGTCCCTGTCACTGTACTAGAGCATTGGGTTCCACACACAGAGCACAGAGAAATGTGAATCGCTCTTTTAAATGGTTGTGTGAAGATGGCACACACACTGGCATCAGATCACATGGCAGAAACCTGAGAGTTGTTATTAAAAACAGCAGGATGCCAGGAAATATGTGTCACCCTCTAAAACAGTAAATGTGTGAAGATGACACCTACATGCTGGCATAAGATCATGTGGTAGATTAGTAACAACAACAAGATGCCATGAAATGTGTCACCCTCTTAAATAGTGAACATGTGAAGATGGCACAGACAAACATACTGGCATAAGATCACATGCTAAGAAGCCAAGACATTGGTAGTAATATGATTTCCGTGACAATTAGAGAACCACACAAAAACAACGGCACCCATAGACATGATGGTATGGCAATGATGTGAACAAAAACAAATTATATAAGCAGATCCAATGCCAATTTTATTTTAAAAAAAATTCCAAAATACCCAGAGAGTGTTTTCAGAGGAAACATATAAAACTCTTAAAAGGAAAACTCAGGAAGACAAGTTAATTAAATTTTTTTGCTTGCTCCAATAACCCTTTACAAATACTTGAACAGATATCTCTCCCCTGTTTCCCTCCAAGCAACTCTGGACATTCTCATATCAGGTTATTTTATGGTCATTAGTATACCTAAGCAAATATTTGTATGTATCACCGATTCTTCATGCAGTTCTCACAGTTAGGGCAGTTCATTCACTTGGGCCTCTACGCGCTATACACATTAGAGTTAACTCAAGAGTAAAAGCATGCCCTTAGTTCTTTTTAATCACTAAACACACTGTATCTTTTGTTACTTCTTTATTCTCAGCTTCTCTCTGATGTTGTTCTTGCCTAGCCTCCCACCAGACAGACACACATTTTGCCCTTTTTCTCTTACCCAGTTTTCCTTCATAGCAAGTATAATTTTGCTCTACTTCATGTCAAAGTTTTTTTCTTCTTCTTCTGCCTGGTTTCTAGTCATATAAGCTAAAGTTTTCTTTTTCAGAAAATAGAAAAGCTTTTTCTAATTCTCCTTTTGTTCCTTAAATACTCTATAATCTCTAGATAGTACTTGCCTCTACTGACATTCACCTCAGCAGTTCCCCAACAAAACCCTCTAAGGTTTTCTTAAAACAAAATAAATTTCTTTCTTTATTTCAGAATAGCAATTGCTCTGACAAATAGCATCTTCCCCCGCTTCAAAGTGACAAAGATTCCACAATGGATTTCTAATTAGCACATTCTTTTTAGAAAGTGGTGACTCTGATGTCATGCCTGTGGCAACAATTCTTATGGCAAGGCAAAGTGGCAGTGTACCATCAGTGTCAGTTCTGATGAAATCATCAATGTACCACTTCTAAAGTAAACAGATATAAACAAAATAAAACAGAGGACCAAGCAATCTTTAAAAACAACACATACTGTACATGTGCACAAGCTAAAAACTCCGACATATGCCAACTTGCTTTTTATATATTGTGTATGTTCATGATTTATTTATATAAAAGCTCAATTTATTCCATTTTAACAGTAACTTGACTTTTGCAAATTGATGAGTGTCACTCTAAGACAAACTTAATCCGTGTTAAAAACTGAAATAAGTAACATTTTGAGGTATGAAAAAACAGTAAGCTAGAATGTTCTCCCAAGATGCTTGATAAGAGATAAAACAGCAAATCTGACGGGTGTGATCCTGTACTTATATAGAATAGGAGGCCATTAAGGTTTGGCAAAAAAATCTTCTGGCCAACAAAGGGCAAGGGAAGTGGTAGAACAGGGTACCTAGGTAGGGAAGACATTTAACAGGAGGAGGTGGGAGGACTGACAGGAAACCAGTACTCCCCCATTTGGCATGTATGACCAAGAGTACTAGGACAATTTAGCTCATATACTGAAAAAATGGATAAGGCAACTCAACAGAGGAGTAGTTTGGGAGAGAGATGCCAGACAACAAGTGATTCAACCATTTATTTTCTTTTAAATTTCACTGTAATTTGTGTTCTTCATCAATGTAATCATCATTGTTTGTAAAAATAGTAAATATCACCAGTGAGCAGCTGCTGTCCAAGTTATCCTTAAACACAGATGCCTCTGAATGTTTGCAGTCCAAATCTGTTCATCTGGCCAAGGGGACTTACAGCTACTCTTTGGTTTGTAAAGTGATTCTAAAGATTTTTATGTGTCACAACACAACACAGCAGTCATGAAAAAAATCTTTTACTTCGTCTTCTAGTTATGTCTTCTATTTTTAGCTATAGGGAGACACAACCAAAATAAAGCAACTGTCGAAAAAGTCTGTAGTGATATGATCAGTACTTTTTATTTAATTTTTTTAATTTTTCCTGTGTCTTCATGGAGTTACAATCATACAAAAAGTAATTTAAACAACTTTTTTGTTTGCTTTGAGTTAGCTTTAACGTTGTTAGATTTTTTTCCTCATTTGCAATGCCATTTTGTTTTTCACAGACACCACCATTTTGTAATTTTGTTGCCATGATGGGTTGCCCCCTTTTTAGGGAGCATGGTCTTGACCTGTGACTCGGATTGGAAACATATACCAGTGTAACCGTATAAAGGTTGGCATGATGCTCTCTTTATCAATATCTGTATATAACCCGAGTGTTAGTAGATGCATTTCTTTGACTTTTACAGTACTGATTTGTGTGTCAGCTGTTGACAATGAATTTTCTTTTCTATTTAGCTCCGGTGAAGAATAAGGCAGATCTCTGGTTTAGGATATAGACTTGTTTTTTTACTTTCTTGTATACATAGTATAGTGAAAGTATTGTAATCGTCCAAAGATTAGACCTCCCTGACTTTCTCATATACAAAGTATAGGGAAAGTATTGGAAATGGAATTCAATTTTTAGACTTTGATGAATCTCAACGTTTTAGACCTTCCTGAGTCCAAAAATACCGTTTTTGTAATTAAGTCTGTCTGTCTGTCTGTGCGTGTGTATGTAAACACAATAACTTCAGTACGCTCTCAATTAGGTCAACTAAATTTTGCATACAAGCATTAGGTGCAAAATGTAGATTTGTAATAACTTTTGGGTGATTCCCTTTAACTGGAAGTGGTACTTTACCTTTTATTCATGCAGCTACAGAGTCCAATTTATTCAACTTTACTTTTATAATAATTGTTCAATATATTATTAATTTGATTTGTTATTGATTGTTTTTTAATGTACATAATATAAAAATATAATCATTGTCTTGCAGTTTACTCCTCAAATATCCATCCCTATATCTAAGTATAAAGAAAGTCTAGGGAGACCATTCCCGATTTTTTGACTATGTTTAATCTTCTGGTCTTGAAACATATCTTGCAGTTTTCAACACTATCTGGAAAAAGAAGTTAGTACAGTGGCTTACTGTAATCTCCACAAGAGACTTCGGTCATTTTACCCTAGATAGATAGATAGATAGATAGATAGATAGACAGATAGATAGATAGATAGATAGATAGATAGATAGATAGATAGATAGATAGATAGATAGATAGGACTTTATTTGTCCCCAGGGGGAAATTTATGGTTAGAAATAAGCACCTGTTCATATAAATTAACTTAAAGTGAGCACAAAGAAACACCAAAGGTCTGGATATAATAATAAATCACAGTAAATAGCACTGTTCATATTTAAAGAAAATATGAAATACATTCAATTAAGAAAGTAAACTGGTAATACAAAATATCCATATAAGCAAGAAAAATGTAAATATTGAAAAGACAAGACATTTAAACCTCTAATAATAACTTCTGTACGTACTCTATATCATAAAAGTTGTCCCCTTGTATACAAAATGTAAGATTAAGCTTATATGCCTGGCAATGTGCAGACTGGCTATCATAATGACAGCATGACAGTTATGAAACAATAAAGACAAAAGGAAACCACCAGTTAATATTAGTGCAAAACATGCTGTCAATACTGACAATCTCCTGTTTGTTGTCCTAGTAACCTCAGCAGGCTGGCATGCAATACAGTGTTTTACAGCTGGTGTGATGTGGATGGGAGTTACATTGGCTTGATCACTGCAAATTACCAATGACCAGGTATCAAAATACAATGAGTTTAAGTGCTTCAGGTTCTTTTTTAGAAGTGAGCGTAAAGATGATTGTGAGAGTGAATCTGTGCAGCAGTGGCACTTTTATGAATTTTGTTTATTACTGGAAAAAAACTAAACTCATATCAACAGCTTTGGTCACATACTGATATAATAAGATCAAAAGTGCAGACAGCAGAAATAATTTTGTTGCAGAAGGTTGCTGGACTCAGTTTGCGTGACAGGGTGAGGGGCTTGACAATACAGGACAACTTCTGAGTATAATCGGCACGTCTGCAGATTAAGAGGAGCCATTTTCAGGTAGTTTAAGCATGTAGTTAGGAGTCCCTCAGGAATTTCCAAATTGAGTTGTAAAGGGCATGGTAAAAAAATCACTGGAAGAAAATTCACAAACAGACCTCAACCCTTTAGAGGCATTATAGCTTAATGATGGCTTGAGAGCTCTTGGAAATTACCATTGAGCTGCATAGACAGTTTTTGAGGACTAAGTGGCCTAATCTATCCAGGTCAACATTTTGCTAGCTCTTAAACCAGGAAAGGGATGTATGAAAAACAAGGTGCTTTAAAACACCTTGAGAGAGACTAGACACCATCAGAGAAACTAGAATGTTAATTTAGGACAGTTGGGATAAACTCAAAATTCTTTTTTCTTTACTGCTTGGTTAGGTACACATATAAGACAGGAATGTAGACAATGCTCACAAACAAAGGGACTGGTTGGCTGTGGTAATAAATAGGACATTTGCTGCTTTTATATGTACAGTCGGTGTGCAGATAAACAAAATTTGAATATGATGTGCCTCAAAAGAACAGTGGTAAATCAAGGAAAAGAAAAAGGTCACCAGAAAACCAACACAACAGAAAAGGACTTTTGCTGTTGAAAGACATACACAGCATCAGGAACACCTGAAGGGTACTGCTGACCATGTCGTTAGTTTGTGCAACCGACCCATTTGAAGAAATCATACCTTTTGGCTAAAGAGAAAAATAATAGTTTTTTGAAGTATCAACCAAAAATCACATCTGTGATGTCATGTGTGACTACAGGTAAAACAAAATCCCTCTCTGTCCTGTTACTGGTGTGGGCATTTATCTTTCAGCAGTTTCTGATGCAATCTTAGTATCAGATCTGAAATGATTTCTCAGATGGACCACTCTGATGTATCAATTATGCTCTGGTGTAGTCATGCAATCATCTTGATGGTCATTTGCCACACTGGTTGACTGAAACCTTGCCTGCAATCAAGACATAATGAAGGAGCTTAATTCTGCAGTATTGCATGTGGCCTTCTACCTTTCTTCTTAAGACATTTAAGGCATGACGGAATGCACAGAAAACTTGCTTTGACCAAATTTAAGGCCTTTTAAAGGTGATCTGATCAGGGCCTATGTGGACCTTAATAAAAGTGAACCTAAAAACTATTCATGCATTTGACAATTTACAGTCCATGACTGCACAAAGCTGCATTGCTTTTTCAGTGGGATAAAACATATGTATATTGTGAACAAAAATGCATACTAAAAGTTTCTCATTCCTGAAAATGTTCTTTTTCGTTTTTTATTAGTATAAATGAGTGAGAAAAATACTCCAAAGATTATTATCCCTTAGCAAAGTGTCAAACTTGTTATGGTTTGTTGACATAATTGATGTAGTAGATTATTTAAATAGGTTGGTTAGTTCAGCAAATGTCAACACATTGCATTTTTACAATCTTTCAAGAGGTCATTATGGCAGTGACTAATTCATATAAAAGACCGCAAACTTCAAAAGTATCAGAGTACTTTAAGCAAATAATACTGTATTCTGTACACTCAGCAAATGTGAAATGGCGTATCATAGTAGCACAACAGCTATGCAGGAGAATCTAAGACAGAAGCATTCCAGAGTTTTCAATGAAGATGCCACCAAGACAGCGCGGTACATTCTAATTACTCTTCTCAAAATTGATTGGTAAATTGCTGCATTCTACAGGTATTTATTTCCCTGAGCGCTAAACTTCATCAAGGATCCATCATCCTGGCAACAATGCAGTAGTTGGCTACCGCTGGGAAACAAGACTTTTGTTTTGGAGGAAGCTTATAATTAGTAAAAAATTATATAATCTAAAAATAATGTACAGTGTGACAGAAATAGCGTATAATAAGAAAGATAACATATTGTTAGCTAGTGATTATCCTGAGGTTTATGATATGTTACTTTACTCTCACTTTATATTAGTTTTCATTTTTGCCCAAGTTTTTGTTATATAACTTGAAGTATTACTTGAATTGATCAGTTGTGTTCAAGTGTTACTTATACAATATTATATGATATATTATATATATTTGTGTATTATTGAAATCTGATTCTAACTAACTCCACCGTTACTTAACCTTGCATTTTTGCACTTATGTTGTACTGAGAAGTAGATCTTATCTGCAATATCTGATTCAAACTGCACTATGTTTGTTATCAAATGTTTATTTGTTAACTAAAATTATTTTGATTTGTAAAGATTTTTAGTTTGCATTCCTTCTTGCACTTTATTACAAAATACAGTGTTGATATCCATCCATCCATTATCCAACCCGCTATATCCTAACTACAGGGTCACAGGGGTCTGTTGGAGCCAATCTCAGCCAACACAGGGTGCAAGGCAGGAAACAAACCCCAGGCAGGGCGGCAGGACACACACACACACTCACCCACACACCAAGCACACACTAGGGACAATTTAGGATCACCAATGCACCTAACCTGCATGTCTTTGGACTGTGGGAGGAAACCAAAGTACTTGGAGGAAACCCATACAGACACGGGGAAAACATGCAAACTGTATGCAGGAAGGGCCCGGGTTCGCTTCCCTCCTAACTGCAAGGCTACAGTGTTGATATTCTAATGATAAAAATTTTTCATGTTTTGGTATTTGCTAGATTTTTAACAGAGTAATCCAAAATTATTATTTTGATTGTCAAGTTTGCAATATGTTCTTTATTCTATTCTATTCTATTAAAAGGACTCTGAATCACAGAATGGCTTGCTAAAAGTGCCATTAACTTTCTCCATCTCTATCCTATAATATTCATACCATTTCATAATATGCAGTTAATCCCATCGGCCTTACATTTAAAGTAACAGATGTCTCTAGCTATTCCCTTATGCACAATCTTTGACAGGCAGCTGTAGCTCTGTTAGGAACTGTTGAAATGATTCAGCAGGTGCCTGCACCTTTTCATTAAATTTTTAGCGTGAACATTGGGTTTGCATTTGGCATTAAATAAGCTTCAAAATGGTCATAATATGTTTGTAATTTGCCCACGTGTTAAAGATGTACCGTCTTTTTTCACCAATCCACAGCAGCAAGTAACTACACTTTTCCTTTTCCCCTTTTCTCTTCAAGTGGGCCCGTGAAAATTAGCTATACATGCCATTTGAACTTTATCCATGTGTCTGGCAAATTCAATGAAGCCCAGCACATTCGAGGCGAAGGGATGCTAGCAACATCCATAACTGTTTATTTTAAGTATTTAGTTTTTTTTTTCACTCTGACACCATGTTATACTGCATGTTCTGCTAGTTTATTCAATTAAAAGGACTCAGAAACATAGGATGGCTTGTCAGGCTGGGGATGCATTTAACTCTACGCAATATGTGCATTGTGGACACTGCTGCTATGCAAGCAGTCTACTGACCATATTTGTGTGAATACTTTATGCAAGTCTGGAGGATTCCATCAAGTGGCTATGCGAGTTTTTTGGGAGCTGAGGTAAGAAACACGTTAAAGATATTCTTTGCATTCTGATGCTGTTGTAAAGGTGCAAAAAAAAAAAAAAAGACACCGACACTAAAACAGTATATGGTATGCGAGACCTTTAAATGTATCGCGTCATTACGATGGGGAATATGCAACATTTATGTTGCCTATGCAAAATATGGATAAAAAAGCACCATGAACATTTTCTCATATTCACATTTGTCTTTGATGATTTGCTTCATCAGATCAACCAATCATGAAACTTAGAAGCACATAGAGTGATCCTGTTGGAGATGCAATGTGGCTTGCCGTCACATGTTGATACTAAACAGCTATGCTGACGTTACGTACCAAAACTTTAAACCTAACAGACAGACACACAGGACACAAGGTAAAAGCACTGAGATGTATTTCTATTATTTTCTTCTCAATAATAGTGCCCTAAGCACCACAGCCACCAATAAACAGGCAAGTAATAAGCACAATAGCCATACAATTCTCTCTCTATCTCCTCCACACCTCTCAGCAAGCTTTGTCCACCTCCACCCGACTCTGGCTCGCATGCTGAGTCTTCAGCAGTCATTTAAATAGTCCTTTACCTGGAAGTGCTTTTGTTCTTCCTCTCACGTGACTTGCTAGCACTTCCGGTTCAGAAAGAGAACGCAAGTTCTTTAATCAGCCCGGAAGTGCTTCGGAACTTCTATCCTCGTGACGCATTAGTACTTCCAGGCTAGGTGAGAATTTATTCTCACACCATCTTCCCACGGTGTCCCCTGGTGGCATCCACGGTACCCAGCAGGGCTGTGTTGCCGAACTCCATGTCCCATAATATCCTGCGGGAATCCGGGGCACTGCTGCAGTCATGTAGCGTCTTGGGGGAGGCAGTGTCCTCAAAAAGCTGCCTTCCCCCATCCTTCCATCTCAGGGGTGTTCCGGCCATGTTGTGATGGCGGTCATCTCTTACAACTTGAACACACACACCACTCAAATTTTTGCTTGTACTGCAATTAGTGCATTTCTGATAATGTGCTTATAAGATGCGTCAAAATAACACTGGCT
The DNA here is from genome assembly GCA_026402145.1 of Polypterus bichir lapradei. Lineage (NCBI taxonomy): Eukaryota > Metazoa > Chordata > Cladistia > Polypteriformes > Polypteridae > Polypterus > Polypterus bichir. The sequence continues at coordinate 62,289,635 of JANRMT010062808.1, read as the reverse complement.
GCCATTATGAGTGCCTGTATAAACCTATATAAACCCAGCCTTACTTGTGTGCCATATACTTCCTTCATCTATCCATCCATCCATCCATCCATCCATTATCCAACCCGCTATATCCTAACTACAGGGTCACGGGGGTTCATAATATAAATAACATCCCATAATATGCAGTTAATCCCATCAGCCTTACATAAAGTAACAGATGTATCTTTAGATGCTACTAGAAATTTATTAGATTAGTCTACTTTCAAAAAAATAATTGTTAAACTAATCCTTTAAAAAATAGTCATTAGGTGCAGCCCTACAATAATCAGCACACGTTTGTCTCCCACAATTACTATATTTTAACGACACTGTTTTATAATGCAACCATATGCAATTTTGATTTTGATACATTGTAGCATTGTGACAGGGTAGAATCCATATTAAGGCGAGAAAAGGCAGAGAAGAAGGCTTCCCCTGTAGCCACAATTGCAGCAACATTTATCGTAAGCCTGTTCAGTAATGTCCAATTATAGCAATAATTAATTTACTGTACTAATAAATAAAAGTCTGTTCCTAACTTAAAAAAGTCTATGTGCAGACAATTGCTTGCTCACTACTTTGTTTTCTGTTGGAGACAGTACACTGATTTGTGTAGACTGAAACAGAACTGAAAACTACAAACCTGTCGCAATGTATATTTATTTAAAACTTATAAAATACAAAAAAGAACAGCTGCAGTATAGTAAGACCAGAATGCAATGAACACACAGAAGTTCAATATAGTCAACTCAGAAATTTCACATCTTTTGCCCCCACATCCTTATTAAAGAAGAAGCACAGTTAGGTAAATAAAATAGACATAGGATGCTAGATCTTTACCATTCTTTCCAAATTTAACATTCTTCTTATTTCTTCAAAAAACTGTGTATTAATCATTGGCAAAACCAAATCAGCCTTTAAATTTAAGAGTCTGTTGCACTTTATTTAGAAAGTAAAAGCAGTTCTCTGAAAAGATGATGGTAAAGTTTCTAGAACATACCCCTTTTGCTTTATTCCTTTATGTAAAATGTGATACATCAATACTCACCTGAGTGGCTGTCACACCTACACCTACTAGCACATTATCCAAAATGCTCCTCAAGATATCAATTGACAACACCATGAGTTCTAAGCAGTGTTGCCATGTCTGCTTATTATAAGTGACTTTGGGCTTTTCCTTCTGAAAATTGCTTATAATTTTATTGCGTTGTGTGATGTGATTTATGGACTTTTTTAATATTTTGAGTTTGTGGTTGTTGAGCTCTTTTATGTGCATATTGGCAATACAAATATACACATTTTCTACATTCTTATGTAATGTGTAAGCTGTGTGCAATTTGCCACCTAATCTGTCAATCTCACAGCACCCAGACCTTGTATAGTTGCACACAAAACCATCATCATTATGATTTTCCAGGCCATGCTTGGAAAATAGCCTGCCGCTAGGAACACGAGGCGTCCACCAAGTCAGCAACTGGAGTAATTTTATCTGATGCTTAACTGTTCTTTTCACAAACATAATCAGGAAAAGTGCTTGCATTTGAACTTACTTTTATGACGAAACTGACATCCAATGCAACGAAAAAAGTGGGCAAAATATGGTAAAAAAAATGCAATTCCGACTGGGAGAAGGACACAAACCTTAAGGAGTGGGTTTGTCCAGTTGTAGGTAATGAAAGAAAGTTTTCTAATTGTGAACTGACATATCATCCCTCTTGATTTATTCCAACACTCAGCAATAGCAAAACATAAAACTCAATTTTCATCATTCAGATCACCTACAATGGCTTTCACACATTCTACTGAGTTGAAATCTGGTTCTGTGCCAAAGTCAGAACTACATCTAGCTTGCTGTGTAGCTTGTCATACTTCCATTAATTCAGTGGACCACCTTGGAGAACTTATTGTTCAATTTCTGAAAAGGATGTGCATCTACAAAGAAGAAAGTGCTCTGCCTTTATTGACCATGTAATTACTCTATGTATGCTTAAAGATCTTCTGAAAGACATTGGTAACTTTCAGTACTCAGTAGTATTAGATGAAAGAACAGATGTTGCTGCTGTAAAGCATCTGTGCATTGTTGTATGCTATTATAGTGTATCTCTGAAGTAGTCTTGGTCCATTTCTTGGACTGGTCAACCTTGGCAGGTAAAGAGCTGAAAGCAAAGCATCCGCACTGACAACTTTTCTCCAAAGGGTAGGGATAGACTTCAAAACGTTTGTGGGGCTTGGGATAGATGGATGTAGTGTGATAGCTGAAAGGAACATTTGAGAGGGCAGAATGATCATCTGTTTGCCATTCTATTCAGCTATATACCAGTAAGGCTTTGCTAATATTTCCAAGGAACGTGGAGTTTCTGAGTTCATATAGCACTTTAAGGGTTTTTTCACAAATGAATCTTCAAGCCACACAATCACATTGTACAGGAAACTCTAAGCAACATCCTTCACATCAAATATGTCTTGAGATTCACAGGGATCTGCTGTAAGGACTTCAAATCTAGTATTGAGATGTTCCAGAAGTTCAATGTAGGGATGTTTAATTTCAACAAAGCAATGATGAACCACTTTAAGGTAGGTATAAATGATATTGTAAAGGTACCAGAGCATTTTCTGTAAACTGAATTATTTTACCCTATATACTTGATGTGCTAATTTATTTTTTTCTTAACACCTCATTCCCAGAAGACATATGAAAAAAGAGCAGTTAATTCCAAGTCTAAACACTTAGCCTAAATCAGAAAATGCACACATTGTGGTTCATACTCTAAGGAATATTCTGGCAAAGAATTTATTTTACAGTTTACATCACTTTATTTTAAATTAAACTTTCCACTAGAATGTGATGTTGAATGAGCATTTAGAGGTTTATTAGAGTTCTCATTTAAATATTTTCTTTGTTTTGTAATATGTATAGGTTTAGCATCCAAGAATGTGTGTAAAATGTGCTACAAAGGGCCATATTTAGTTAATGGCAAGCTATAAGTTATTTACTGTTTTTTTTAATTCTACCAAAAAGAGACACTAACAAAAGAAAATTTTTAATTTAAAAGTTAAAACCATGCCTGCTGTATTTCAGCTATTGTATGTTAAATGTAAAAGAACACAAGGCAAACTGTATTCCATGTAAAAATTAAAACCTGTTCTAGTATATTGGGCTTCTTTTGAGCTTAGTTTTCCCATCTTACTTTGCATGCTGGGCTTATTTTTGGCACATTTTCAAGGGTGAGGTTGCTTGTTTGTCTCAAGAGTCTTAGAAACGTTTCTAAATTATATGTAAAATTAAAGAATTGACTCAAGAAAAAATTAAAGCACATGGTAAAACTGACTAAAGTTTTTAAAATGCTGCATGATGCCCTCAAATATTCCCAGATCTTCCCAAGCACAAGAAGAATTTTTCTATCTAAGAAAATACAATACATAATCACAGAAACAACATTTGTTTATATTTCATACAAACTGTGTAGTCATGGTAAAAGATAGCTTACAAATGATAAAAAATAAATAATTGAAGATAAATAAAAAATTGAAGAGTCTCTAATGGAAATTATCATAAATTACAGTACTTTTAATTACAGCATACAGTTTTTAAGCATGCAATTCTTACATTGGCAAAGGTCAACGTCTGATCTAATAACATTAGCTATGGTGAGATGGCTTGACAGGAAGGTAGGAGAGGAATTTTAAAAAAATCAAGCCATTGAAATTCTGGAGAAAATAAACATTGAATGTTTCTATTGGGTTGAGGTGCTTTCTTGGGTATTCTACAGCATATAAATGACTAAGTTATTTGTTTTTGTTATGGTTTACTGTTCTAGAAGATATGAAGCAATAAGTCTCATCAATAGTTGTAAAAATATACTTTACTATTTTACTGGCATTGGCATCAGAATTCAAAGTTCATTTCATATGCTGCCTGGAGGTATACACATTCACAATCATACAAATGCTGTATATCCTGTGATATTTCATTTCTACTCAGAGCAAGTTTCACACAGCATTCATGTATCCTTCCAAACAAGCAGGGTTTTTCATCATTAGAGCTGATCAACACATCACAATCCAAAAACAGAAAAGACTTTCAGTTCTGTTTAGCCTTTTTTATGTTCTGAAACAACAAGGAGACAAGTGGTATTAATAAAGTAAGTGCAGAAGCAATAGTAGTATTAGTAGTAATATCAATGTGTATGGTGAAATTCATGTCCAACCAACATTCCATTCATCACCCCTCTTCAGTTCCATGACAGTCAAGAATTTATTAAAATACCTAACTTCATGTCATAAAGAAAGAGACAGATCAATGTAATAACAGCCTGCTAGTTATGAATGTTCACAAAGCTGATAAGCTCATTATGGATATGCAGAGAACCACTCACCAATTTTCAGAAATAGATGGGCATGTACACCTGAAACATTAGACTTTGCTTGTTGTACAGTTTTGGTCTTTAAAACTAAATATAAGAAATTAATTAAATTACAGACTAATAAGAAAAGATTTTGAAATGGAAAAATAACATGCAAAAGTGAAGTTGGAAGTTTTGCCCCAGTTATAGTTATTTTAAAAATATACAGTGCATCTTGCAACATTTGCTACGTTATATGTCAAAAAATATTATTTTTAATTTTTTCTGGATTTAGAGGTATGAGTTGAAGACTCCTACCCATTTTTCAATGCACAGCAAAAGCTTTACTAGTAAATGTAAATATCCATGACCGAATAAAAAACAAAGAACTCCAAAAGTTTGTTTGATGAGTAATCTTATATTTTGATGAATTTTGCTATAGCCAGTTTTCATAATTATTAGTTTTGTTTCTTCACTTGTATGTTCACACTCATAATTCTTTGACTGTTTCTTATATCTGTGTACAGTGCAAGTTTCGTTTAATGTTCACATTTTGTTTTGATGTGTTTCAAAGACACTTATTTGACAAGCATCTAAAAATTGTGCCTTTTTGTATGTGAAAAACATCTTCGGTTCATAGTAATTCAGAACTCAAACAGATAATCTCAGAGTATATCACAGTCAGAAGCTTGTTATAAACCTCATTACTTCCTCTAAAAAAAGTTATACCTGAAAAGCCAATTAGCATGTAAACGTCTTTGGCAACATTTGGAATTCATCTGTGAGAGCATCTTTAAATAGTTTTACACCTTCATTACTTTTCTTTCAGTGCATACAATACCACTTAATTGGTAAATTATTTCAGAAATTGCTTTAACATAGTTACTTTTGATTTTTCCATGTGCTATACAAACTCTGAGTGAGTTTTCCTAATGAATAAAATCATTTATACATCAAGAAAATTGTTAATATGCAATTCCTGACTAAATCACTGTATTCTTGCTTGCCCTTGATCTCTTGCAGTTGGCCGTGTACATGAATAAATTGGAAGAAGTCAGACAAGAAATTTCTGAAAAAAACACATTGAGTGGGTATTCATAGAATTTATGAGCTCACTTCAGTGCACATTTACTGAGTGCGAAAGGTAAACAGACAGTTTAAACAGAGTTAATTAAAAATGATGAGACTGAAAGCATTCTTCTGTATTATTGGTACGGCTTACTGTCTTTCAGTTAACAGATAGTTGTGGAAATCAGGAGGTACACTTGAAGAAAGAAACATTCATATCAGTTTTAGATCTGTAAAGATTAGTAAAACACAGTTGTGTCAAGTTAAAATAATTTTTTGAGATATTAATTTGGATAGAAAATTTTGAATAACTGATCAGGTAGATTATTTACAATACACAAAATCTGAAAATATTTTGTCCTTCATTGTACGCAGTATTATACACATGTGTAATGTATGTGTATCATGAATTAAAGGGTTGACTGAGGCATCCAAATTTACATGTAATCTTTGGCACAAATTTAGCTTTCAGTTTTTACATTCCTACACTTTGTAAATCCTGCTCTCTCTATCTTGTTAATATTGCAAAATTATGGCAGGAACTGAGAAGTTAGTTCATTCTATGCACAAAGGTTCATTCTTCAGTTTCAAGCAGAATTAACTCTTGTAATGCTTTACGATCAGGGTGCCCAAATCATTTAAACCTCAACAAACTTGCAGTGCTTAAAACTGCCTATACTTCAGGGAACACATCGCCATACCCAAGATTAAAGTTTAATGGATAAATAAAACTAGTCATGTGGGGCCAGACCCAGGACCATCTCAAAGTGGGGCCAGAGGAGATGCCTACAAAGGTCCTCATGCTTTGGGAGTCCCCATACCAGCTGTAATGAGGATGCCACACATGTGTCTGTGGATCACCCTCCTGACTCATCTTGGGTAAGCTGTCCCACCCCTGGATAAGACTGGGTGCTGTTGCTAACAGTATTGTCTCTTTCTCTTCCAGCATCCAGAAGAAGTCGCCCAGTCAGGTCAATTAACTCCGCCCCTTCTGGTCGGAACAGTATAAAAGTGAGATGCCCACAGAAGGTGGTGTCTCATTCTGGAACCAAAATCATGAGAGAAGGAGCTCCAAACCAGACCTGATCTGACAAAGATTCCTTGTTGTGGGCATTTAAGCTCCATTATTGCACCATTGTGCACATGTTTTTGTTTATTTCATCAGCTGTTATTAAATAGGGTGACCCTGTAGGAGTCCCAACATTTCTTCAATCCAGTTGTCGTACTTCAAATTAGCACAGGGTTAAAAATGCACAGAAATTAAACTAGCATATACAAAGGGGAAATGGACTGCATAAAGTCCACTTGTTTTCTGAAACACTGTAAATGTTGTTTTGTTTTGTGTATTGGTATATCGAGGATGGTTATAATTGTATTTTATGTCTTTTAAGAATAAGTTAAGTTAGAACTGGATATTTAAGGAAAGAATCAAGTGTTTTGAAAAATAAGTACAGTATATATTCATATGACACAAACTTACATCATAAAGGGTTGGGACACCACTGGGTGTTCCCTGTATACATGAAAACCAAAACAAAAACACAATACTGCAGAGATGTCTATCCAGACGGGAGTGTTCTATCAGACTGTCAGAGGATGGTAAAGCCAGTTTTCAGGCAAGGCAGAAGGCCAGAAACCAGAAGTGATGTCATGGATATTACTATATGACGAGCACTGGAGTTGTTTTCCAAGTTCACATGTGTGACGTGGCAAAAAAAAGACATATTTTTTCAGGGTTTTACTGATAAGAACGAATTTGTTTAGAAAATTCTGTTAAGTGTCGAATCAGGTTGAAAATTTGTGTTGAGGGTGAGAGGGGAACAAGGATTTAGTGTTTTTAGTTAAAAGAACTCCTTTGATGGAGGCTTTAGATACATGAGTACTTTCACCACTAGGAAGGAAGCGGTGGAATAAGAGTTTTTATCGTCTCAGTCATAAAAGGACAGTAAAAATTCAATTAGCTGACTAGCGAGTCTCAGATAGACAAAGAGCTGACTAGAAGTCAGATGAGATGATGATCTAACTATGGAGAGAACTGACCAGAAATGATGGTCTTACTAGAAACTTAGTGTAACTACTAAGATTATGGGCCATTTCAAATTGACACCCACATTGAAGTAGTTGTTGCTCTCTGTCTTTCTTTAGAACTATTTGATATTCCAGGTTGTATGGTATTAAGACACATCAGTAATTTCCTTTTGGTTTATGGAACTAATTATAATATTTAGAGATTAACACTTATTAAGCCTGCTTTTCTACTTGTACATTTTATTCTTGAGTCCTTTTCTCAGCTAGGTCAATCAAGGGTGTAGGAAATATGCTATAGTACATTTATAACTGGGTGAAGTCTTAAGGTAAGCTTTTGTGCAAATACATTTCAACTGTGAACTTTATTGGTTAGAAAGTGTATGAATAGACAACTGGAAGTAGTGACAGAGGCGTAACATATAAAAGTAGTTTACAGGAAAAGAATCTGTGCATTTTGTTCCCAAAAGCCTTCCCAAGATAAAACGCTGGCCAACCAAACTGGCTTGGAAGAAAAAAGAATTAACCAGTACAATAATTCTGACTGCAATCAGAGACTAAGAAAAAAAGGGAAAGAAAAAGAAAGCCGAAGAAGAAGGAGGATACAAATGTGACAATTAAAATGTCTTTGGAAAGATTTTTTGTAAAAGTCAAATGCAAAAAAGAAAAGGATGTGGGTAGTGATCTTGACAACAAGGGATCTACTGAGACATATACAGTTAGGGATAGCGTTAGCAATAACTGCACATTCCAGCTAAGTAGTTATTTTGTCACTAGCATTAATCCTTGAGCCACCACTCCACAAAAGAATCCTGCAACACTTTTTCCACGGGCATTGCTCACACTTTGAGAGTTTCCTGGGCACAGGCTTTACCTATTGGGCACTAAAACTCTGTATCAATATGCCTAGCAATATTATAGAAGCTCAATCAGCGTGATGATTTAACTCAATGCTGAAGTCATTATTTTAGCATAGCATACTCTTACATGACACAGTGTTTTTCATATTAATTTAATCAAGTAATTGTTTTGACTGTTTTTTTCTAAGTGTTCTAAGGACTGAGGCTGTTACCATTTTCCCCCAGTGTGATCTATTTCAGAATGTGCCAGTTTAATATGGCATTTATTTTGGCATACTGTTGTTGGACAGTAACCCACTGTGTAGCCTGAATATTTAACCTCCATTTATCCAAAGTAACATCTATTTTGGATTTATTCAAATATGAACAGGCTGTATGTGTTCCTCCCTGGTGATGGAATAGATAACAAAATCATACAGGTAGGCAGCAAGCACTATAGGCATTGTGAGGCTGTAGCACTTTATCCACTAGATGTTGGGTGGCTGGCACCCAATGCAAACCAAACGGGCAGACACAGTTCTGCCAGTGACCATATATAGGTACTAAATGCAGTCTTTTCCTTGGTAGATTCTGTCAAGGGAATTTTCCAATACCATTTTGTCATGTCAAGTGTGGTAAAATATTGTTCTTTTCCAAGTTGCCCAAAGAGTTTGTCCACTTGTGGAATTGTGTAGACATCAAATCAGGAGATTTGATTAAGCCAAGGGGAGTCGTTTAAGAAGCAGCAACTCCCATCATGTTTTAGGACCAAAACAATAGGGCTAGACCAGGGGTTAAAACTTTTATCGATAACACCAAGATCTAGCATTTGATTGATCTCAAGTTCCAGTTCAGCTCTTTTTGTTATCAGGAGTCAGTATTCCAGGTTCAGTTATGATAACATGTGCAAATACAAAGGTCCATCCTGGTTTTCATTCACCACTTCTAGGACAGATAGAATTACAGCTTTGAGCTCACATCTCTCTTTGGCTATCAAATTACAGTGGTGTGAAAAACTATTTGCCCCCTTCCTAATTTCTCATTCTTTTGCATGTTTGTCACACAAAATGTTTCTGATCATCAAACACATTTAACCATTAGTCAAATATAACACAAGTAAACACAAAATGCAGTTTTTAAATGATGGTTTTTATTATTTAGGGAGAAAAAAAAATCCAAACCTACATGGCCCTGTGTGAAAAAGTAATTGCCCCTTGAACCTAATAACTGGTTGGGCCACCCTTAGCAGCAATAACTGCAAT
>JANRMT010062808.1:62154744-62220077 GCA_026402145.1 Polypterus bichir lapradei | reverse complement strand
ATATATGTGTGTGTGTGTGTGTGTGTGTGTTTGTATGTGTGTATATGTGTGTGTATTTCTTCTTAAGAACAAAAATGATATAGAATAGATATGTTTAAAAATTGGTCCTTAAACAAAAAAATGACCAATATACTTCAGTAATATTAAAGCAAGTTATTTTCTTTTTTTGCCATCTTCCAAATAAAAATCCATTCCATATACTTTACCCATTTTCTTTTTCATTTTTTAACTTTTCCTTTAGGATGGCTATATTTATATTAATGTCTCTGTAGTGCAAGAAAGATCAATAACCATTTCTGTGTTATATTTGTGCCATCATTCTTTGATTTCAAAAGTGAGTTAATACCCTCTATAGACAGATTCTCTATCTTGACTTTACAGTATCTGATTAGCCTTTTGGCTTTCCTCCACCAAAACCAAGAAGTGAACCTATTACACTGACCTTTCTTAAAACCACTAGTCAAGACAGCTTTCACAGTTGATTAATTAATACGCTTTGAAATAGTTGCCTAAGGATATATTAATGTTGAAAAATACATGCCTCTGCGTTAGCATTATTGATTAAAGTTTAGTGCTCTGTATTCTGCATCAAGGAAGCCAACATGTCATTTCCAAGAGTTTTAAGACTTGATAACAGGGTAAAAAAGCCGATATTATTGTTATAAAATACAATAAGTGTTCTTTTTCTTTTAAGATGTAGAACAGTATGGAGACAGAATGATAAAATGGCACAATAGCTATTGTCTGAATCCAGCTCTCCAAATAAATTACTGCTGACTAAAATTGAGGATTTGTCTTGTATAAAGTTACTGATCCAGCAGAATAAAAGAGAAAGATGGAATCTACAAAAAATAGCAAGAAGGCTCATTAAGGTTTTTGGCAAAGTTAACATAACTGCCTTTATCTCTTCATATCCACTTATATTCCAAACCAAAGGGTTTAAAAAATCACATTCAGAGATATTTAAGAGCTTGATTTAAGCTTATATATAAGTATATATAATTCTGTGTACATCTGGTTTTTTGGTTGACAAGGTAAATGCAATTATATATTGTGAAGAGTTTGCATGATATGAGTGCTAATAAGATAATAAAGGGCAAGTAAAAGTCCCAAAGAAATTTCCAGAAAAGGTAGTAAGCCATATATTCAAGACTGGTTCAAGTCAAATAATGGAATGGAATGCCTTGGCAAGATAATAGCTACAACATTATTTATTTCTACAGAATGTAGCTAAGAGTGTTTTACAAGATGTCAAAGAAATAGTTACAAGAAAATAAAAGCAGGTTAAATTACGCAAGAATAATAATGAATGAGTAATAACAAATAAATACCTAACATACATATATAATTAATAGAAAAGAGAAGTATTGTATTCTAAGTCTAAAGAAGAGTGTGATGATAAAGTTAGATGGCCAGGAGGACAGAAAATAAAACACTTCAGTTAATCTGAAGAATAAAACAAAATTTACAAGGGCAAGGCAAAAAGACTGCCCATCCCCACTGGGCATTCTACCTAACATAGACGTTCTTAAGTCATTTCTCGTGGACAGCTGTGGTACCTGCCTTCATTCACATATCACCGATGGCTGCTTAGTGTCTTAGTCAGGTGGTGAGAAAGCAGAAAAAAGCAGAGAAAAGTAGAGATTAGTAATGATTGCAGATCCCCAAATATACAGGGTGGTCCAGATCTAATTATGCAGATCAAGATCGTCTGGATGACTTTGATTTATGTGGGGACGACTCCGGTTTGGCGCAGAGACGATTCTTCATGTTGTCAGTTTGCACACTTCTCGACGGTCCGGGATTTTTCGGGTGATTTTCTATGTAATAAACTTAATAAGTTACAGCGTAATGAAAATTGCATAATTAGATCTGGACCACACTATAGTTCAGAAAGATACCAGAAAACAGAAATACAGAGAAGCTTAGAATTTTCAATTTCTTTGTCTATGCACACACTGAGGAGACCTGATGGCATGCCAAGGTTCTTTTTAAGAAAGATCCAGACCAAGATGTCTCCTTTAAGCCAATGGCAAATTACATAACTTCTAGTTAGAGGGGATGTCAAACTTGACAACCTAGGCAATTAACTACTGGGTTTCTAGCAGAGGTGGGTAGTAACGAGTTACATTTACTCCGTTACATTTACTTGAATAACTTTTTAAAAAAATTGTACTTCTAAGAGTAGTTTTACTGCACCATACTTTTTACTTTTACTTTAGTACATTTGTGAAGAAGAAACGCTACTCTTACTCTGCTACATTGGGCAACACTCGACACGTTACTTTTTTCCATTTACTCGTTACACTATTTTTGCTAGAGCGAGGTCACCAGTGGATCTACTGCATGACTGTTTCACCAATCAGACTTAGCAACAATAATCACATGACTCCATTTCACCATCCAGACGTAGCCATGCAGTCACATGACCACACACAAACTTCCTGTGTCTGCAGCCTGTGAGAGACATTTTAGTCATGCGGGGCTCCTGTTCACTGCTAAATGGTCACAGCTTCACTGCAAGGACCTTGAGAGCTAACTCCCGCTGAAGCTCAACTATCACTTCACTGAGTGAAGAACAAGCACGTTTTAACCAAACATGCACTGCCTTGTTCTAATGTTATTTTCTATCAGCTATGCTATTTGGAGGGCAAGTGTGTGTGATGATGCCAGTCCCCTACAGACTGCTGAACCCACACTGTCAATAGTTATGACCGAGATGAGTTGACATATGAGGATAATTCACTGATGAGGCCAGAGGATTGTGGAAAAAGTGCTTTTATTAAAAACCAGTCAAAACAAAAGTAAAATCAACAATAGTGTCAATGGTGCAGTGTTCTAAAAAACAGTACATATATAAATCCATAAAAATCATTGTGAAAAATAAGGATAAAAAAAACAATAAATAAATCTGTTAAAAATCCAAGGTTAAAATGCAGACTAACTCCTCCTGATCTCAGCCCACCTCCTTCTCATTCTCCTGGCTCACCCATTGCTCACGTAGCCAGTGGAGACTCAGCAGCCAAAAGCCCATTTAGGCCGACCTCCATCTTGGCTGCCTCCAGGCATCACGGCCAGACTGTCTGAGGTTGGCTCTCCTCCCTTCTTCCTTCGCAGTCACGTTGTCGCACCTTGGAAGCCTAGGGATGGCACCTGCCTTGCTCGCCACACTCCATATATATGTATACACTCCCGTCTCTGTGGGCCTTAATCATGCGCCGCAGGAAGCCAATGAAGCAATTGAGAACGATCTCACCCACACGTGCAGGTGCGACTCGCTCCAACTACCTTATTAACTTTTTTTTTTTTTGAAGCCGCTGACCCGCTACACCACAAAGTGAATATAGATGTTATGTATTTTTACTCATTTTTTTATTTTATTATTTGGAAATAGCAGAATTTGTACATTATTTTATATTTTTGTAAGTCTTATTACAACATTTCTAAAAAAATAATTATTTATTATTTTCAAACAGTTACTCAGTACTTGAGTAGTCTTTTCACCAAATACTTTTTTACTGTTGAGTAATTTTTTTAGATGACTACTTTTTACTTCTACTTGAGTAATATCATTCTGAAGTAACGCTACTCTTACTTGAGTACAATTTTTGGCTACTCTACCCACCTCTGGTTTCTAGGCATCTGTTTTAGGTAAGTTAAGTATTTTCAGGTTTGGGTTTCTTTTACTGATTGTACCTGTGCTTTACATATCGTTCTCTGTGCTTAGTTATTTTTATCATTATAAAGTTGATTTTACTGTTTCTCATTGTGTTTTATATCTGGTGATTGAGCCATGTTTTTGTTTGGTTGCCTGCTACTGCATAGTTTTGTTCTGTTTATCAAGTTCTGTCCCTTGTTTTGTGTTGCTAATTGCTTCGTCCCTGGCAGCTTGGCTCACTGCTGCTCTCTACGTAAGGAGGCTTAGGGCGCTGTTGTACAAGCATGAGCACAAGCATCAGCCCTTATGTGAAGCCTCCTTGTGTGAAGACATATTTGTGTAAAGACCAGAGACCTCATGTATAAACGGTGCATACACGCAAATATGTTGCATACACCCTTTTCCACAGTCACATCGCAATGTATAAAAACTAAACTTGGCATAAAGCCATGCACATTCTTACGGCAGCCTTCCCCGTTGCGTACGCACGTTTCTGCTTGGTTTTGCAAACTGGCGGCACATAGAGTCAAAGCATTGCTACTGCTTCTGTGTGTTCTCCCTTTTTTCAGATTCACATCAGTGGTGCAGGATTTATCAAATATATCTAAATTAACAGTATATTGTATACAAATTTAATTCACTTAAGTGTAATCTTTCTGTAAAAATGTAATGGTGAATGGAATGAAAAAAAATATTCCAAATATCACAGCTGCTTTAGTGTTGTTACTCTCAGTGCACCACTCAGAGTATTTCAACCCATTGTATGTGTGTGTGGTATCAAAGCTGCACAGCAGCTGATGAGAAAGCTCTACGCCAGGTTGTGTCAAGAGCGCAGAGGAATTTTGGAAAACAGCTTCCAGCCCTGGAGGACATTTATAGTCTCTGCATTGATTGTAAACTATGATTGTAAATTAGTTATTACATCTCTTCACTTATGGCAATCAACTTTAGTTACCTATCCTATTACATTTGCTAGACAAACAGGCCCTGGCCTAATATTACTCGGTTTACCTGTTTTGTAAGTCACTTTGGAGAAAATCATCTGCCAAGCAAATGAATGTATAGCTGCTTATCTCACCACCTGTGCATGTCAAATTAGAAGACTGTTTGAATGCTCTTCAGGTATGGCAAGTTCTGCCACAATCATGGCTCTTTTTTTCTTTTTTCTTCCATTCTGTCATGGTGCATAAAACGTGACACATCAGAGAAGAGGACCTCTGTTCTGTTTGCGAGGTCCAAACTGCTAAAATTGTTTATTTTTCCTAGCTGCATTATTTGCATGTACTTCTGGCTGAGGCTGATTGGTTCTTAACCCTGAAACACAAAGCCCACCCCTATGACAAGACAAAATCAAGCCTGTTTATATTTTCCCAAATGAGTCACAGACTGGTTGAACTGATTCACTAGGTGCTGTATGTCACACTACACAATTTAAGGTTACTGACATGTGCCTTGAAATGCCTTCAACTTGCTTAGATTATGTAAATACAGTCTTCTGTTGAAAACATCTAGAAAAAATGTGTACTTTTGAATGGCTTTTAAGGGAAAAGAGGAGGTCATGGAGTTTGGGCAAGAGTCCAGAAGACCTCCATACTGCAAGATGGTGGCACCTGTTTCTAAAGTGAAATGGAAGGGATTTATTGGACCAAGATTATGAGTGACATGTCCAAATTAAATATGAATAAATACACAGTATATATCAATGACTAAGAGATGAAGAATGTTTGGATAAACAGTCTGTAAGTTGGTTTGCTAAACAACATTTCTAAGACAGAAAATGTTTAAACGAAATAGCGACTAAAGGTAGTCCCCAGGTTACGGACATCCGACCTACAACATACGAACGGGGCCGCAGCTGCAACGCATGTGTCTCAGTAACTGCCGCTCCGTCATCTTCTGCCTGGGTATGCTGCAAGCGGTGGCTGGACGGAGGCTGGAGGGGGGACGATTTCTCTGCTCGCGCAGTGTAGCGTCACCTCGGGCGGCTCCAGGCGGCAAGCTGTTTCACTGCCCGCCTACCACACATGGCTGCCTGTTCATTCTAGGTGGGCGGCTGGCAATGCTGCAAGCGGTGACCCGGTTGTGGCTGAACAGAGGCCATTTAGGTTGAACGGGGTGGCGGGGGGTAGCATTGTAGTGTGCCTCGGATGGCTGCATGTTGAATGGGGGCGGTGGTGCAGCGGACATTGCAGGCAGCATACTGTAGTGGAGGTGACTGTGAGGTGGGCTGGTGAACCACCCCTCGCTGCCCCCATTCATTCTCAATAGCAAGCCTGCTTGTACTTTTATGCACATAGCAGGAAGTTGTCTCTTGTCAGTATAGGGTGGCCCAGATCTAATTATGCAGATCCAGATCGTCTCGATGACTTTGATTTATGCAGGGACGATTGCAGTTCAGCGCGAAGACAATTTTTCATGTCGTCAGTTCGCACACTTCTCGATGGTCCGGGATTTTTCGGGTGATTTTCTATGTAATAAACTGAATGAGTTATAGCGTAATGAAAATTGCATAATTAGATCTGGACCACCCTATACATCAGATGTGTTGACGTCTGTTGCCTTCCTGCTGTGATAACGTGCACAGTGCTGTGCAGAAGAGCTCATCTTAATCTTTTGTCTTCACCCTTCAAGAATGTCTCTGAAACACAAATCTGATGCAAGTGCTGGTGATACAGTAAAGAAGAGAAAACACATCACCATTGAAAATAAATTAGAAATAATAAAAAGGTCAGAAAGAGGTGAAACTCCATCATTCATTGGCAGAGCACTTGGTTACAGCTAGTCAACAATAGCATTTATTAAAATAATGTACCTGTTCTGACTTACATACAAATTCAACTTAAGTACAAACCTACAGTCCCTATCTCATACGTAACCCAGGGACTGCCTGTATACCAAAATGATTTGTAAAATATTGTAGTAAAAATCAGTGAAAAAATATTTTAACAATAGCTAGAAATAATTACCTTAACTACAAGTTAATGTGACAAATCTATTTTGTTTGTTATTTTTATCCAAAAGCTTTGATGTATTGGTGCCTGTATTTGCAATTTAAAATAAGGCCCCAAATGCCAAACGTTAAAAGAAAGCCTTAAAACTTACTAAATACATCTGTTTTCCAAGCCAAGAATATTCTTTTTTGATTTGATTTGATATACTTTGTTAATCTCCAATGGGAAATTGTCTTTTCACATGACTTTAGGGGTTCATGATTTGTGTGTTAAAATTACGCAAATCCTGTAAGTCTGTGTATTTGTGTCATTTTTTTGTAGAAAAAATGTAATTTTTGTGACAAGTTTGGCAGTGCTCTTCATATCATTGCCTATCTCACTATAGCAACCTTACATCCCTAAGTGTGTGGTTTTCTGCGGCTTATGAATGCTACAATGTTTATAGGACAAGATATTTCTTTAATTGCAAGTTTATTGTCATACAGTATATACTGTATATATATATATATATATATATATCCTCAGTTTAGTGACAGTAACGCATTACTAATGAAAGATTCCCAAAAACAGCATTCAGAAAATATAACATCTATATAACAGTATACAATGCAAAAACTCATACAGCATTTGCTATTGCTTAAACTACTAGCGTAAGTTTGAATGATCCAATACCATTTTTAACAATTAATGTGTGAGAAAAGTGAATGTGTGGAATGGCTGAAATCTTTATTATTCCTTCTTGCCTTTTGCATTGTGTGCTAGATATGTCCTTAACAGAATGCCGCTTAATGCCTTTATTGATCTGTGACACTTGCGATCTTTAGTTGTTTATGATCTTGACCCTAAATGGATGTTATGAATCGAATAAAGATGAATTTCACTGCACACTTGTAAAAGTTAGGGAGACCAGGTGGAGAAATCCTGAAATTGTGGATTCAAATCCTGCCCCTGACACAGTGCTATGTAGGAAAAGGAGAGAATTTTAATTTGGTTAATTAGTTTTGTTGTTTGTTTTTCTTGATTTTTTTTCTTGTGACTTTGTTGAAGTCATGCATGGCCACCCCGTGTTCTTTATACTAACATTGTTGCTAGTCTTGTGATTGGAAGTAACCTTGCACATGACTTTATCATTCACTCCTTATTCAAAACTGTGGCACACCCAGTGCTTTATCTGTGCATTCTCAAATCAAAATCTAAAGTCTTTTGTAATTTAGTGAAAGAGAAAAACAAATCTAGATAGTGCATGGATCTTTTTTGCGTGCTCTGTTTCAACTTCTCTGTATTGGACTTTTGGACATCAATACCTTAGAAATCTCTGACCTCAACTTATTGTTTATTTGTGACCCTTTTTTGTGTATTTTGACTCCTTCCTTAACCTCTTTTGATGTTAACCCTGAGTGTGACGTGGATTCAGAATTCTTTTTTTTATTTTTTTTTTAAATTTTATTAATTTTAATGCAATCATTCCATACAAATCAATACATTTTTACAAAAAGTAGAACTCTATGCAATTATGGTTAACTCCGAGTAACACTGAAAGTGATGTCTAATGATCTGCTTTAAATTTTTCAGCCTTATAAAAATGCTTTGGCCAGTATTCTGCTACAATCTAGTGGATCAAATAACGCTGCAAAAAATCATTAAGATTTCTATGCATTCTGGTAACTCATACCTCGTATATTTAGGTGGAAACTCCAGCCAAAAATACAACAACAAATGAAAAGTCATAAAGGCAGTTTTAAAAATGAACTGAAACTGAGTCACTGCTTGAATCAAGCAATAGTGATGACGATGAGAAATTGTCATTAGACGATTACACAGAAAGTGAAACTGATGCTTGATACGGCACTGTATGACACAAACTACTGTGATATGTCTGTTGAATTTGGTCATGTGAACCTTCATCATCATGCAACAGTAGCTGTGTGACAAAAGGCAAATTAATTGAGACTGAATGCAAAGACAAGCAAGATGTTAGCCCCCTAAGCACTGTTCACAATGCAGCAACTGTTTACATACGTGTCAAGAAAATGTGGATGCCACTAAGCCTTGTGCTGTGGTAGCCTACAATAACACAAGGGGTGCATTAGCTATGCAGGTCAAGCATTGACATTCTACCCTGTCATGTGCAAGCAACAAAAAAAATATTGTAAGAAAAGTACACAAAGAAAAACACTTCTACTGTCAATGTTGGGCTGCAAGTTGGTGACTGTTTGAAAGCATATCACACAAAGAACGTGTGCTAAATCTGTATCACTACATCAGTGGACATTAGACAAACCTTTCCTACTGTGTTTATGCTAATATTTTGGTATTTACTTTACATGTTTCTGTTACACATACTAAGATTTTTATTCTAGTGGAAAACAATTCAATGTTTTGGCTTGTTTTTCCTGGAGTATACATCACTTTAAGGAGGCTACTGTTGAAGAAGTTATACATGTTTCCAATAAGACTCCAGTGCTGAGGCATTTAAATGTTTCATATTTGGTGCTTGTTTCTGGATGGTTAACTTATGTTCTTCTCTGCCCCAGTTTAAGTCCCCTTCCTAATTCAGTCACATTTGATGCTGTTTCCCAAATGCACCTCATTCTTATAACTCATTTAGATCACATCACATATCTCTAAGAACCAAAATAAACTGATATGGAGCTGAAAAAGATTGAAGATGAAAGGGAATACTGTTTGTAGACTTCAGTTCAGCTTTTAACACCATTGTTCCTTAAATAATTGTTAACTAAACTTCAACTGTAAATGGATTTACAGTTTTGTGGCAAACAGGAGACAATATGTTCCTGTGGGTTCACCGACAAAAGCGCGATAGACATATGCGCCCCGACAAAACTGCGACGGACAAATGAGCGCCAACAAACCCGCTAACTGGTTTTCGACAAATGCGTGCCAACAAAATCACCACGACAAAATCACGAGAGAGGCCAAGAGAGTGAGACGCCCTTGCTGCAATTCTTCCTACATATGCAGGGCGTGATCTTAAGGACTATCTGCGTGCCGTGCTGATGGCATGCTGCGTCTCATAATATTGACTTCTAAAATAAACATTACTATATATGCTTTAAACTAGTAATTCATATTTAATGAAACTTTCACGATTTTGTCAGGTCGATTTTGACGGCGCGTTTTAATCACCGCTATTTTGTCGGCACGCATATGTCTATTGCACAAATGTCGGGTCACGGTTCCTGTGTGCTCCCACCTCTCAGACTGTCTCCATATTAGCACATGTACAAGGCTGTTTACTTCCCCCTTGCTTTATTCACTGTACACCAATGACTTTAGGCCTAGTGATCCTTCAGTAAAATCATTAAGTTTGCTGATGACATCATCATTATTGGACTAATTACTAATGGTAACAAAACAGCTTTCAGAAAGGAGGTGTCTTGTCTTGTGTTTTGGTGTGCTACCAATAAACTTGTCCTCAATACCACCAAGACAGTGGAAATGATCATTGACTTTCGCAAACAGCAGTTACAACTGCTCCAATTACAAACTAATGATACTGCAGTCAATATGGTGGAATCCTTCAAATTTTTGGGCACAACTATCACAAACACTCTCATCTGGGACATTAACACTACTTCCATCACTAACAAGACTCATCAGGGGTACTTTTTACACTAACTAAACAAAAATTTAATTTTACCCAGCCACTCCTAGTTCAGTTTTACAAAGTCATAATTAAAAGTGTAATCACATTGTCCATTGCTGTCTGGTTCAGTTTGGCAAAGGCACACTCCAAAAATAAACGAGTGTGAAAATAATTGGCTGTGCTCTTCTGTCTGTCAGAGACTTGTATACACCTTGTGTCACCAACCATGTCAAAGGGAACACCACAGACTCATCTCACCCAGCTCATTACTTATTCTAAAAACTCCCCTCTGGTAAACACCTCAGGTTAATTAAAACTATAACTAACAGACATGTAATAAGTGTGTGTACGTACAGTACATTAGACTCTACACACTCACACTTTCAATTGCACATCTCCTTTATAATTGTACTATTCTGCAACTTTATATGAAGTTTTTTCTTTCTTAACTTATGCTATTTATATTATTTGTATGTGACGTTGTGTTATTACATAAGCAGCTCCAACTCTACTAAGTCAAATTCCTCTACATTAAATACTGGAAAATAAAAGTAATTCTGATTCTGATTACAGAACCCATACTAAATTGTAAAAATGCCACCAAGAATCCCTACATGTGCTTCTTGACTTTGTGAAAAAGAAGACAGCAGTATGATGACACACAAAATCCAAAATCTAATTATTTTTTTAAAAAATGTTCAATTGTTTGTTGCTCTCTCTATATAACAAACACCTAGTCATAAATTACTGTGTACTGTCGGAGATGGCAGGGGTGGCGACCTGGCCGGGACGCCTAGGAAGACCGGAGGAGGGCTTACGCCTTCCCCAGACCATGTGGGGATGACCGATCTGGTTCCTTTGGGGGCTACGGGTACAGAGCTTAGAAGCTCAACCCTGTAGGGGCCCGTGGTCACCGCCAGGGGTGCCCCCGTGCCTTTGGAGCCCTGGGGGAAGAGGATCGGGAACACCTGGAGTGCTTCCGGGTACACAGCCGGTGCTTCCGCCACACAGGGGCGTGTCGGCGGAAGGTCACTGGAGGACACCTGGAGCACATCCGGGTGCATATAAAAGGGCCCGCCTCCCTTCATATGATGGCTGGAGTCGGGAGTGCAGAGGACGAGGTCTTAGGAGGAGGCAAAGAGGCAGCCAGAAAGAGAAGAAGGCACTGTGTTGTGGCCAGGACTTTGGGGACTTTGGGATTGTGTGAGCACTTTTTGTATATAATGGACTGGGTCAATAAACGTGTGTTGGGTGACATGAACGTGTCTGCCTGTCTTTGTCCGGGCCAGTCTCCACAGTACGTTAGAGAAGTCTGTACACATGTAGAAATATTTTGTTATGGCACAACCAGAATTTTCATATCAAATATAAAATAAAATGTACTTTTTCTGAGATGTAATGTGGTGCAAGCTGGACTCCAGTTGATATCTTAGACTTCCCTCTCTACTCTATTGCCCTTCACACATCAATAGATGTTCATTCATTTGTAGATTTCTGTGGATTTTTACTGCAAAGAGCCATACTCAGTATAATGAGGTGGCCTTTCTTCTGTTCGTAGCAAGCTGAATAATTTGAAAGAAAACTACTTTATCTTTACACGTATAGTGTTTTATGATGTCGTAGAGATGGGGGTGACAGTGTAATTGAGAGATGGGAGTAAACAAGCAAAAATTTTGAAACATTCTGAAACATACTAATAACAATACTCAGACAGCTATCCATGCACTTTCATAATTAAACAGTCAGGCCTTAAGAGGTAGTCCCAAGCGAAGATGCCAACAGGGGGGTGTTCAACAGGGAATAGAATGATACCCCAACTGTTTCCACTATGTTCAGATGGGAAATAGAGGTCTTTACCAAGAGGTGGAAATTGGATAACTGGATGTGACCAGTGCCCAACAGGAGTAACAGATCCCCTAAGACTGAGGTTCCCACAATGCGACACAACCACCTACGGCACATCAATGACTAGCCTCTTGAAAAAGATGCTAAATTAAACACAGTGAGAAGAAAAAGGCAAAGAACAGTCAGAATAAATGATGAAAAATCAGACTCAAGATCTGTCACTCTGATGAGGAAACCACTGTTTCCATACTTTCCTGTACATTTCAGCTCTGAGTTCACAGAACCTGAGGTATGAACTAGGCTCATAGCCAAGGCTCAAGAGTTTTACCCTGAACAATGAGAACCATGGATACATGACAGAAAATCACAGCAAGGAACATTAATGGAATAGAGACAAAAACTAGAAATGGAGACCAGAGTTGAAGAACTCCAGGTGGGAAAAATTGAAGGCCCAGTGTTCCCAGGAACAGAAAAACACAGTAACAGAGAGAGAACTTTAACAGCTTGTACTGTCATACCCAGAAAGGTATTCGCCTACCACGGACTGGGGCCGCCATCATACAAGCCTTGGAATCCTGGTGTCAATACAGTTATTCAGAATCCTATGTATCTGTTAGCAAGCCACACAATAGTGTATTCAGCATACCCAGGGTATGATTAGGTACTAATCAAAGGTCTAGCCTATTGAGCAAGATGTCAGGAGACATCTCAATAAAATTAGGGCAGAGTCTAATGGGTGTTTTACAGAAAAGGACTGTTGCTGATTGGCATAACAAACCTTTAAATAGAAAATATAAAGACAAATAGATGAAGGGACAATATGCACCCTTTGTTTGAGACTGGGATTACAAGGGAAAAAGCATATTTCCTGAATAATTATTGTTACAGGTTATTGTTGATGGCTGTCTACAGGACGTAGATATTTACTTGCCTCTCAAAAGAGTCACCTGCTTTGACTAGTATCTGTTCAACATACAGTATTGTGATAAAAGAACTGCCTTCTTCCTTAGAAAATGTTTATATTTACTTGGTTTGAAAATTAACATGTTCTGGGAATACTGATCTCTAATCAGCAAACAGTGGTATATGCACTTTTTGATAGCAACAATAGTGTCGATTAACCAATGAAAATGTATGTACATTATTGTCAAGCAAAGGAAATTGTTGTTTATCGTTGATCAGAATAAAATGAAGAATGGTCAGATATTCCTAACTGCCACCTGCTTCTTTTATTATTTTGGCACCATGCTGCTGTGGCTACACCCAATAGCAATAGTGGTGTAACTTGGCCCAGGTTCCCCTTGGCCTGAGGCTGGTAACAATGACACAGGGATATGTGGTATTGTCTATCTCAAACTGTCAAAGATAAAATGACATAATAGGATCAACAAAAAAGTAGTGATTATTTAGAAGTGAACAGAAGTGTCTAGAAAGTTAAGGATAACTTCTGTATTACACCATAATATGTAAATGATCGTTCTGGTGATTGAGTATTCACATTTCCCTTGGTACTCTAGTTTTTCTTTCCACAAAATTAAGGTGTACATTTTGAGGTTGCTTGACAGTACAGTTCCCATAAAGAGTGCATATGGGTGTCCCGCATGAGTATGCCCTATAATGAGGAGCGGTCCATGGTTGATTTCTTCTAATTATCAATAAATAAGATCCATAAGAAGCCATAAATGAAGCAAAGTAATACATTTTATATTTTTAACTGAAGGCAGAAATGTTTTAATGTATATTTACATGTTTATTTAATATGTGCATTTTAAAAAGAATATGTAAGAATATTTGTGTTAATGAATATCAGAACTACTAAAATGGTAAAAGTGGGCTGATTTCTGAAAGGAAACAATCAAAATATGGCCTGTTTTGAGTATTTGTCAGACACCTTTATACAAAACCTAAATGATTATGCATAACAGCCACAACACAAAAGAAGCTGAACATTATTACCCTCTGCCAACTCAAATATGTTTTCAGTTATTTAGAATTACAGTTCTTTACAAAACAACAATAACATGGATCATTCAGTGTGAGGTGTTTAATTGGTAATTTAACCTGTGAAATGTAATGACTAAATAATGCAATCATGTATTAAAATCTATATATACTATTCACTAAGGGCACACAAGACAGTGAGCGCAAGCAAGACAGAGAGCCATTCCCGCCAACTCACAGAGCCCCGCCCGCCAACTCTAAGACCATGGGATACGCTCGACAGAGCCCCGCCCGCAAACTCTAACCCTCCTACCGCGTCATGGGATACGCACGACAGAGCCACGCACGCCAACTGTAACCGTCCTCCCACGTCCAGCGTCACTCTCGAGGTATGTGCACTGCCTGCTCATGTGCCCGCATGCAACAACTCACCAAACACAGCCTCAGTTGCTTTCGTCTGTGCAAAAATGCAAAAATGCAACTCTGAGCCACGTTGACTTTTCACTGCACGCAAGATAGAGAGCCATGACCGCCAACTCACAGAGCTCCGCCCGCCAACTCTAACAGAGCCCCGCCCATGGGTTACGCACGAAAGAGCCACGAACGCCCACTCTAACCCTCCTCCCATGTCATGGGGAACGCACGACAAGGCCCCATCCGCCAACTCTCACCCTCTGCAGGCTTCCAACATCGCTCTCGAGGCAATTATATGGCGACATTGACTTCTCAACTGTCACTCTGGAACAACTCAGTATGCGAGCTATATTAAGCGTCACCAATGAAGACTCACTTTAATGAACAGGTGCTGAAAGTTATCCCTAACGACGAAGTAACTTTCACCCGCGTTGACTCCATCGTCACAGACGATCCTGCAGATCAACTTGCATTCCCTGAAGAATTTCTTAATAGTCTTACTCCCACTGGCATGCCTCCGCATAAACTCAAAATTAAAATTGGTTCAGTCATCGTGCTTCTCAGGAACCTCATGCCAGCAAAAGGTCTCTGTAGTGGCACTAGACTTTCTGTTACCAGCATTCACCGCAATGTACTGGAGTGTAAGACTATCATATCTGCTACCTCACAAACTGTCCTTATTCCCCGGATTTCCCTGACCCCATCAGATTCTAATTTGCCTTTTACTTTTACACACAATTTCCTGTTAGATTGGCGTTTGCAATGACTATTAATAAGGCACAAGGACAAACTTTTAAAAAAATATTCCTGTATCTGCCAAAACCTGTTTTCACTCACAATTTTATGTTGCTCTTCCATCATTTCATCCACTGACAGTTGTATCCTCAAACCCTCCCCATTTGGACAACTGTGTCTTTAAGGAAGTGTTCACTCATTAATAAATAATTATATGCGGCGTATGCTACGCCACGGGTTGGCTAGTATACTAATATTTCCCTATGCATAATTAAAGGTGTAATGAATCAGATGGATGTGTCCTGGGCTGTAGTCCAAGGCAGCAATAATCACTGTTACGATTACTCTTATTAAGGTCATAGGAAAAGTAACCTTTTTTATTACACACACACACACACACACACACACACACAAAAACATCTGGTCATATACATTACAGGTGAATGACAAAAATATCAGACAGTTAATGAAAAATCTTACAGTAAGATGCCAAAAACGCTCACCTACCTGCAGTATGTACTGTACCTTATAGATAGAACATTGAATTAGTGAATCCCGTACAGGTTATGCTGAGCTATGGTTCACCGTTAAAAATCGTAACTGTTGAAGATACAGATATTCTCTTAAACTGCTTTATTTTTTATTTGCATTGTAGGAATCAATTATTTTTGAAACTGCATTAATGTATTGTACAAGAAAAAGATGAGAATGATAATATAGAAGGTGATTGTAGTTCTATAAATTGACTATAAATCTTACAGCATAGTGCCCATAGGTGCAAAATGTTAACATTAGCTTAAAGTACTCCTGATCCTTGAATTTCAGTCTCACCCAGTTTGGAGGGGATTAGTTGCATTGCGTTGTACAAAAAAAAAAAAAATTAATAATAATTTCATGACATCCACCTATCAGGCGCCTGCACACCAAAAGATGCAGTGGTCAAGGGAAGACCTGCATTACACCAAGATGTCTATTAAACATGTATATTGATTTACAAAACCATAACAGTTGCTAAGACTAACTGTCAAAAGCTGCACATCTTTTGAAGTTGTGCTTGCTAAGTTAACTAGAATCTCTAAATTGGCCCAATGTGAATAAATGTTGGTGCGTATGATGAACCAGTGTCCGACCAGGGCTGGTTCCCACATTGTGCCAAAAGCTGCCTGAAATGGCATTGGCTCCCCATGACCCTAAACTTGATAAGCATGTTAGAAAATGTACAGATGGATAGACAGCTTTCTCCCAGGCTTTCCAATGCCACATCACATGATCTGCACAAAAAGAAAAGCAAGGAGAAAAACAGGAAGGCATACTGTATATGCCAATTGCTGTTTGTAAAAGTAAAAACTGCTTTATCCAGTCCTTTTATTTTTGTGCTCAAACCTGACAGGTAATGGTGAGTCTTAAAGGGGTTTTCAAGTACTGTATTATTCAAGGTAATCAGTTTAATGCCTGGCCCATGATGTCAACTTATTGAATGACTGTATCACATCTGTTCCATAGATAAAAGGATATTAGCAAGCAACCTTAAGAAATGAGTCACTGCCTTTGATTATTATCAGTAAGGCATTCTCTTACTTGTATTATCTGAATCTTTTTCCAAGCACATAATTAATACAGTTATCTGGATGAGAATTTCTTCTTGAATAAACTTGAAATGTTTACAGTACAGGTCATTCTTGTCAGATCAGAAACAATACTATGTTAAAGTTAAACATTTCACATTTTGGCCAGTATTACAAGTTGTGTAGTATAGTAGCTACAACAATGGGCTTTAAACTACAAAAGCTATCTCTCATTTTTTATTTATTTCTTACTTTATGTGTTTATAATGCAGTGAAAAGTGCTTGCTGTTTCAGGATCACTTTTCTTATTTTGCACTTGGAACCTATGATTGAATATCATATTACCACAGGAGGCACAGAGTGTCCTTCTTTTTTTTAAGTAATATGATTTTTTCATATCTTGACCATATGGATAAAACTGGCCCTCCCCTGTTGACCCCAATTTTACTTCATTTTACTACTTAGGTAGTAATTTATTCTATACTAATATCCTAGATAGTTTAGTGACTATGGCTTATAAGTGCTTTCACCCAATGGACTAATTTTTTTTTATTTTTTAATGTATTTATTGATTGCTTGGCTGTATTATCTGTTTCGTGAGTCTGTATCCTTGTTTTTATAGTTCTGAAATGCATGAATCTGCATTTCCCCATGTGACTAACAAAGTTAATCTAATCTAACTAATCTACTTCTTTCCTAATTTGCTAATTGAATGTGTGTGTTTTTTGTGTTTTTTATAACTTCCAATCTGTGTTTGTTAGTCTTAGCTATGCAAAGTCAGTCTCTTAATTTGTAGTAATAAAAGTGCAAATCATATTTTACTTATCTTTGTGTCTGTGCATTTTGCCCTTCAGTGCTCTCTGTTTGAGATTTCTGTACCTGCATTTCCAACAGTTTTGTGTCACATGCCCATCTGTCTGTTCTTTTTGTCTCTCTCTCTGCAAATATTAGCACCATCTGACAGCAATATAAGATAACATTAGAAATGCATTCAAAGTCAGTTTTATTGCTTTCTTTTGGACAATGTTGTCTGCTTTGTTGTATTAAAGTTTTCTACGCTATCAGAGTACCCTGGCTTTTCATTTTGAATTCAATAATGTAAATTTCTTCTGGGGCAACCATTTTTTAATAAAGTCATTTACAACACAGTAGTAAAGTAATATGTAGCTCTACAGCTTTGACTAAGCAATCTTTGGCTTCTGAGCCCAAGCAGTCTATTCCATTGTATATACTGTAATTTAAGCATGCATTAAAATTTTTTACAGTTATTTTAACAGATGGTCCTTTCAATTTTAACCTTTCTTACACAGGAAAACACCAATTAATGTTGAGGTTTTCAGTTACTTTATCACACTGTCCTTTCACTCTTAACCTTCCTTAATATGCCAAGCTCCATTTATATAAGAAATATGCTGGCTTTAGGAAAACGTCCACATTTTCAGATGGGAATCTTCCATTATCTTTCAACTTAATAAATCACCAGGATATCAGCCAAAAAAATTCAACAAAAATGAAAAGATCAACAAAATTACATTTATAATGAAATGCATTATGAAAAACAAAAGGTAAATATTTAAATCAAAATTGGCTCTATAGTAAATAAAACCCACATTCATAATTACAAATTGCTGCACACTCTTTAAATGTGTCTTAAATTTTGATGCAGTTCATTGAAGCAGTATGAAAACAGCACTGCGGAAGTTTATTATACCCCATATTTCCTTGTTTGGTTTCATCACCGAAGAGCCTGGGGATAAACTTTTATTCTACCCATTAGTTCATGAAAATTATAATTAAAAATCTAAATCATTATCAAGATTTCTTTATTTATCATGTGTTTGCATTCAGAACTGAAGTACATTGTACCTGAACTTTTTTTTTTTCTCTTAGATTTTAAGGATGTATGTTTTGCCCTTGTAAACTATTTTACATTATGATAAAAGTAACAGTCTTCTTTGTCAAACAATTCACAATTTTTGTTAGAGCTTATGGGTTTCAGTTCTCAGGACACAGTGCTGGTGTATGAATGGATCTCATCGAAATATGGGGTTTCTAGCACAGATAAACTATAGTGAAACATCAATTTTGATTTGGGAGAGGAACATAGTACATAGAACATCTTTTACCTGTAGATGTGAGCTAATATTTATATTAAATCTTGTAATAGTGAGATTAAATGATACAAAATAAAAATATTAAAAGAATACACTCATAATGATAATCTCTCCTCATAATGATAATTTCCTGATTTATAAATAAATTGTGAACCTTTTCACTGCTACTCAAAACAATGGGTTGACGGCACATTTTGTTAGGCACGCAGGTTGCAATTCAGAGTACAAACTTCTCTTTCTTACGCTTTTTGTATGCAGGACATTTTTTATGTTTGCAACTGCTGTGTGTGTCCATTTTTATTTAATATTGAAATTTAGAACTATATACACAGAAACCAAGCTTAATTTGTGTTATTGTCAGAGGTAATGTCATGTATTTCAGCATAAAGTTTAACTCCATTAATAAATACATTTAGGTCCTCTGCATGTTTTCATCTTATACCAAAATGTACTTAAACACATTGATAAAAGTGATGGATAAAATACATTCCTTGAGAGATGATAATAATAATTGTTAATAAAATTCCAAAACAACTAGACATTTTTAAACATACCAGCCACTAGCAGCAAAAATGGAAATCCTTCTTGCTAAAATGACAAATACTGACATATGGACAATGGAGTTTTGAATGGGTGCAAGAAGACAATCCAATACCCACCTGCACGTGAAGTTTTTACCTCTTCTAAATCTGAACAGTAACCTTTATTTGCTTATCATTCTTACAGTCTTTGTTAAAGTTATTCCATCCATCTATCAATTTTTCAGTAAGCTTAATCCACTTCAGGGTTGCAGGAGCTGGAGAATATTTTGGCTGCATTAGGTGCCTGGCAAGGACCAATCTTAGATAAGATAACAGTTTGTCACAGGGAGAAAAATCCACACTCACTCATACACTGCAGGTTTAGGGATTCCAATATATGTAACCAGACTCGATTTGCGTTTCAAGCAAAAACCCAAGTAAAAAAAAACTTGTGTATGTAGTGTGAAAGGCGCTACATAGGTGCAGAGAGACAGGAAAGCACACGTAAAAATAAAACAAATATTTATTTTTCTTCAGCTGGGGGACACGTCTTCCCCATGCCCCTTTGCCACTGCACAGTCCAATAAGCACAACAGAAACACAAAAGCAAACAAAAAGTACACTGGTCTTCACCACCACTCCTCACGGCAAGCGTTGTCCTCCTCCTTCCTACTCTGGCTCCCGGAGTGGTGGCTATTGGCTCTTTTTATAGCCCACATGGAAGTGCTGCAGGTGCTTGATAACCTGCATCTGCACTTCCGGGTGAACAAGGCTGAGTTCCGAAGTCCCATGCCTGTGGCCCTAATGCAACCCAGGGGGCCTGCCACCAAGCATTCTGGGGTAAGTAGTGTGTTGCCCATGGCTATTTCACCTGGACCAGGTGTCGAAGGGGTGTCCTGGCCGGGCATTGGCGCCCGCCATCTGCCACAGTAGACAAGAAGAAAACCTGTAAATTATAAATGACAAGCTTGGTTTCTTGTCATCAGAAAATTATTTGAAAAATACATACAGGCTGCATTTGAATCCATATGTTGTTACAGCCTACATTCAGAGACTACATTCAGTTAAAAGTGCTTCAATTCTGTTTTTTGCTTTTTGTTTGTTTTACTGTTCAAATTCATTTTGCAGGTAATTCAAATCCAATGTGACTATGTATCTATCCTGAATCTGCAAAATGAATAAAAATTAATTAATCAGACACATGCAACCTAATAAACAAACAAACACTAGGTACATGTCAATTGCAAATATTTTGCAGTGCAGGACATCTGCAATTTGATCAGCTCATGATGACCAGTTACTCATCGCTGCCAAATCTGTCTGCAAGACTCTCAAAAATAAAAGTCTGAGATGTGACATTGTAGAAAACACATATCAATTGGCTGTATCCAGGCTTTCTTTCTTTCTTCTTTTTTTTTTTTTTTGCTTTTCATATTTATCCACGGTCGGCACAGTGCTGTAGAGTTAGTGTGCTGCTGCCTCACAGTAAGGGTTCATGTCCATTTTCCTACCTGTGTGAAATTTGCATGTTTTCATTATGTCTGCATGGTTTTCTTCCCACAGTCCAAAGAGATGGATTTTGGGTGAATTGGCAATAGTAAATTGGCTCTAGTGTGTGTGGGTGTGTGTTCACCCTGCGAAGGACTGATACCTTATCCAGGGTTTGTTTCAGCTTCGCACACTATAAAAGCTGGGGTAGGCCCCAGCCCCCGACTGCAACCCTGAATCTAGATGAAGTGGTTGGAAAATGACATTTATCCACAAAGATGGAGTCCATTTCACATACGTGAAAAAATGTTATCTTAAACTAAGTTAAGGAATAGTTCTCTATCTGAACTGACAGCCAACAAGGATGCTTACATTGATGATGACAATACAATTGTTAATTTTACTATGCAATCCCATAAACTATAACCATATAGATTATTTTTAGAGTTTTCAACTAAACTGCCTAGCCTAATATAATCACAAAATTCAATGAAAGTGAAGTATAATAAGTATCTCACATTTACTGTACCCGTGATTCCTGTTAAGTGTATCCTGGCTAAATGTATGCAAAGAAATTAATATTGTTATCCATTTAATAAGCACAGCATTAAATACAATAAAATAATATTTAATATGTATGTGGTTAGGGTGACAGCAAGAAGGGTGTGACATCTGGACAGAGGAAGGAGGAAAAGGAAACCTGGTGGTAGACTGGGGAAGTACAGGAGAGTATACAGAGGAAGAGGATGGCAAAGAAGAAGTGGGATAGTCAGAGAGATGCAGAAAGTAGACAAGAGTACAAGGAGATAAGGCACAAGGTGAAGAGAGAGGTGTTGAAGGCTAAAGAAAAAGCGTATGATGAGTTGTATGAGAGACTGGACACTAAGGAGGGAGAAAAGGACCTGTACCGATTGGCTAGACAGAGGGATCGAGCTGGGAAAGATGTGCAGCAGGTTAGGGTATTAAAGGATCAAGATGGAAATGTACTCACAACCGAGGAGAGTATGTTGAGCAGATGGAAAGAGTACTTTGAGAGGCTTATGAATGAAGAGACCGAGAGAGAGAAGAGGTTGGATGATGTGGAGATAGTGAATCAGGATGTGCAATAAGTTACCAAGGAGGAAGTAAGGACAGCTATGAAGAGGATGAAGAATGGAAAAGCTGTTGGTCCAGATGACATACCTGTGGAAGCATGGAGGTGTTTAGGAGAGATGGCAGTGGAGCTTTTAACCAGGTTGTTTAGTGGAAAGTGAGAGGATGCCTGAGGAGTGGAGAAGAAGTGTACTGGTGCCGATATTTAAGAATAAGGGATATGTGCAGGACTGTAGGAACTACAGGGGGATAAAATTGATGAGCCACAGCATGAAGTTATGGGAAAGAGTAGTGGAAGCTAGGTTAAGACGTGAGGTGATGATTAGTGAGCAGCAGTATGGTTTCATGCCAAGAAAGAGCACCACAGATGCTGTATTTGCTCTGAGGGTGTTGATGGAGAAGTATAGAGAAGGCCAGAAGGAGTTGCATTGCATCTTTGTGGACCTGGAGAAAGCATATGACAGGGTGCCTCGAGAGAAGTTGTGGTATTGTATGAGGAAGTCGGGAGTGGCAGAGAAGTATGTAAGAGTTGTACAGGATATGTACGAGGGAAATGCGACTGAGGCGAGGTCTGCGATAGGAGTGATGGATGCATTCAAGGTGAAGGGGTGATTACATCAGGGGTTGGCTCTGAGCCCTTTCTTATTTGCAATGGTGAATGACAGGTGGGCAGATGAGATTGGACAGGAGTCCCTGTGGGCTATGATGTTTGCTGATGACATTGTGATCTGTAATGATAGTGGGGAGCAGGTTGAGGAGACCCTGGAGAGGTTGAGATATGCTCAAGAGAGGAGAGGAATGAAGGTCAATAGGAACAAGACAGAATACATATGTGTAAATGAGAGGGAGGTCAGTGGAATGGTGAGGATGCAAGGAGTAGAGCCGGCGAAGGTGGACGAGTTTAAATAATTAAGATCAACAGTACAGAGTAATGGGGATTGTGGAAGAGAGGTGAAAAAGAGAGTGCAGGCAGGGTGGAATGGGTGGAGAAGAGTGTCAGGAGTGATTTGTGACAGACGGATATCAGCAAGAGTGAAAGGGAAGGTCTGCAGGACGGTAGTGAGGCCAGCTATGTTATATGGGTTGGAGACGGTGGCACTGACCAGAAAGCAGGAGACAGAACTGGAAGTAGCAGAGTTAAAGATGCAAAGATTTGCACTGGGTGTGACGAGGATGGATAGGATTAGAAATGAGTACATTAGAGGGTCAGCTCAAGTTGGACGGTTGGGAGACAAAGACAGAGAGGTGAGACTGCATTGGTTTAGACATCTGCAGAGGAGAGAAGGATGCTAAGGATAGAACTGCCAGGCAAGAGAAAAAGAGGAAGGCCTACTGTAAGAGAAGGTTTATGGATGTGGTGAGAGAGGACATGCAGGTGATGGGTGTAACAGAACAAGATGCAGAGGACAGAAAGATATGGAAGAAGATGATCTGCTGTGGCGACCCCTAACAGGAGCAGCCAAAAGAAGAAGAAGATTCATTTAATGTACAGCGTCAGTTTTTCCTATGACAGACCATATGGAAAACTTTTTTTAGTGCATCAGGAGCAAATATGAAGAGTATAATCATCAAGTAATTGATGATGGTGAACAATAGATGAAGATGTTTGCAGAGTTTTGACACAAATTTTAATGTAAGCCAATTTGAGAAATGCTTATACTTTGAACTAAATCATTCTTTAGCAATGTATTCAAGCATACTGTTGGAGTCTGGTTGCTGCTTAATTTTACTTTACCACATCCGTCTCTCCTATGCATCTTAACTTGGAGTATTATTATTACTGTTGTTGTTGCTGGATTATTATCTGTGTTGTAATGTATAATTTTTGCATGCTCCGTGCAATGTTAATTGCAAGTCTGTGCCAATGTATACAGTGTATTTAAATTGTATGTGCTGATCATATAATTTTGTAAAATTTAATTAATTTCTAGAATCTGCTTAAGCTGTCAGTCACAATGTCTGTTGAAACACATATTTAGTTAAAAGGAAAGGAATTTTTTTGTTAGAAGTACAGAGTTTGAAACTGGCAAAGTAGAAAAA
Organism: Polypterus bichir lapradei; assembly: GCA_026402145.1. Lineage (NCBI taxonomy): Eukaryota > Metazoa > Chordata > Cladistia > Polypteriformes > Polypteridae > Polypterus > Polypterus bichir. Next base: position 62,196,106 of record JANRMT010062808.1, on the reverse strand, counting down.
TGTGAAGGAGGAGCAAAACCTCAAATTTCCTGTTCAATTTTAATATACATTTTTTGTTTTTATTGTTATAAAGCTAATCCTTTTCATTGTTTTATTCTTTTCCCAAAACCAAGAATTTATACACAGTGCATCGGAAAGTATTCACAGCGCATCACTTTTTCCACATTTTGTTATGTTACAGCCTTATTCCAAAATGGATTACATTCATTTTTTTCCTCAGAATTCTACACACAACACCCCATAATGACAACGTGAAAAACATTTACTTGAGGTTTTTGCAAATTTATTAAAAATAAAAAAAATTGAGAAAGCACATGTACATAAGTATTCACAGCCTTTGCCATGAAGCTCAAAATTGAGCTCAGCTGCATCCTGTTTTCCCTGATCATCCTTGAGATGTTTCTGCAGCTTAATTGGAGTCCACCTGTGGTAAATTCAGTTGATTGGACATGATTTGGAAAGGCACACTCCTGTCTATATAAGGTCCCACAGTTGACAGTTCATGTCAGAGCACAAACCAAGCATGAAGTCAAAGGAATTGTCTCAAGGCACAAATGTGGGGAAGATTACAGAAAAATTTCTGCTGCTTTGAAGGTCCCAATGAGCACAGTGGCCTCCATCATCCGTAAGTGGAAGAAGTTCGAAACCACCAGGACTCTTCCTAGAGCTGGCCGGCCATCTAAACTGAGCGATCGGGGGAGAAGGGCCTTAGTCAGGGAGGTGACCAAGAACCCGATGGTCACTTTGTCAGAACTCCAGAGGTCCTCTGTGGAGAGAGGAGAACCTTCTCTGCGGCAATCCACCAATCAGGCCTGTATGGTAAGGTGGCCAGATGGAACCCACTCCTTAGAAAAAGGCACAATGGCAGCCCGCCTGGAGTTTGACAAAAAGGCACGTGAAGGACCGTGAAGGACTCTCAGACAAAATTCTCTGGTCTGATGAGACAAAGAATGAACTCTTTGGTGTGAATACTAGGCATCACGTTTGGAGGAAACCAGGCACCGCTCATCACCAGGCCAATACCATCCCTACAGTGAAGCATGGTGGTGGCAGCATCATGCTGTGGAGATGTTTTTCAGCGGCAGCAACTGGGAGTCTAGTCAGGATAAAGGGAAAGATGACTGCAGCAATGTACAGAGACATCCTGGATGAAAACCTGCTCCAGAGCGCTCTTGACCTCAGACTGGGGTGACGGTTCATCTTTCAACAGGACAACAACCCTAAGCACACAGCCAAGATATCAAAGGAGTGGCTTCAGGACAACTCTGTGAATGTCCTTGAGTGGCCCAGCCAGAGCCCAGACTTGAATCCGATTGAACATCTCTGGAGAGATCTTAAAATGGCTGTGTCCCGACGCTTCCCATCCAACCTGATGGAGCTTGAGAGGTGCTGCAAAGAGGAATGGGCGAAACTGGCCAAGGATAGGTGTGCCAAGCTTGTGGCATCATATTCAAAAAGACTTGAGGCTGTAATTGCTGCCAAAGGTGCATCGACAAAGTATTGAGCAAAGGCTGTGAATACTTATGTACATGTGATTTCTCAGTTTGTTTATTTTTAATAAATTTGCAAAAACCTCAAGTAAACTTTTTTCATGTTGTCATTATGGGGTGTTGTGTGTAGAATTCTGAGGAAAAAAATGAATTTAATCCATTTTGAAATAAGGCTGTAACATAAAATGTGGAAAAAGTGATGCGCTGTGAATACTTTCCGGATGCACTGTACATAGATTACTTATTGTGAGGGATGGCTGCCATCCTTAACCTGCCATAAGGACCAGGGGCAGTAAGCCCCGCTAGGTTGCAGTGGTGCCTCAGATTCCCACAGGGCATCATGGGACAAAGAGTTCTTCAGCTCAGCCATGTTGGGTTCTCTATGTAGGGCCAGGGGGGCTATAGGGACGAGTCCTACTTCATGGAGTTTCCACCTCACCCGCAAGTCCTTACAGACCTTGTGTATGAATCACTGGAAGTACTTCAGAGTGATAGATAAATGGAGCTGCCTAGCTCTGTTCCAAGAGCCAGATTCAGAAGGAAGTCAAAGCTTGCCAGGAGGAGTGGAAGAGGCAGTGCCAAAGAGAAGATCAGAGAAAGACAAAGTATTGCTGTGCTTTATTTCTGTACTTGTGCTTAGTGCTGTTAAAGTTAGGACTTTAATTTTTCCAGCATCACGTACTTGATCGTAGGGGCCAGTTTAAGGGCTCTGGTGATGGTGTTTCTCCACTGCTCCAGTGGTTGGTGCTGTGTGATCATTCATGCCTGTTCATTTCCTTCCTCTGCAGTCCGGAAGATTGACAGCCTTCCCAATCCAGACATCACTTCTGGTGTCTGCTTGCCTGGACCTGCTACTTACTGCCTGAGATCAACATAACTGGAGACTCCACTATCTTTGAGTCAATTCAATCTCGGACTCCTGTCTGAAAAGACATGTTACTGCTATGCTTTAAATAGATAGATAGATACTTTATTAATCCTAAGGGGAAATTCACATACTCCAGCAGTAGCATACAGATAAAGAACAATATTAAATTAAAGAGTGATAACAATGAAGGTATAACAGACAGACAATAATTTTGTATAATAGTAACTTTTACCCCTAGGGTGGAATTGAAGAGTCGCATAGTGTGGGGGAGGAACGATCTCCTCAGTCTGTCAGTGGAGCAGGACAGTGACAGCAGTCTGTCGCTGAAGCTGCTCCTCTGTCTGGAGATGATCCTGTTCAGTGGATGCAGTGGATTTTCAGTTATTGACAGGAGCCTGCTCAGTGCCCGTTGCTCTGCCACAGATGTCAAACTGTCCAGCTCCGTGTTTACAATAGAGCCTGCCTTCCTCACCAGTTTGTCCAAGTGTGAGGCATCCCTCTTCTTTATGCTGCCTCCCCAGCACACCACCGCGTAGAAGAGGGCGCTCGCCACAACTGTCTGATAGAACATCTGCAGCATCTTATTGCAGATGTTGAAGGACACCAGACTTCTAAGGAAGTATAGTCGGCTCTGTCCTTTCTTAAACAGATCATCAGTGTTGGCAGTCCAGTCCAATTTATCATCCAGCTGCACTCCCAGGTATTTATAGGTCTGTACCCTCTGCACACAGTCACCTCTGATGATCACGGGGTCCATGATGGGCCTGGGCCTCCTAAAATCCACCACCAGCTCCTTGGTTTTGCTGGTGTTCAGTTGTAGGTGGTTTGAGTTGCACCATTTAACAAAGTCCTGGATTAGTTTCCTATACTCCTCCTCCTGCCCACTCCTGATGCAGCCCACGATAGCAGTGTCGTCTGCAAACTTTTGCACATGGCAGGATTCCGAGTTGTATTGAAAGTCCAATGTATAGAGGCTGAACAGGACCGGAGAAAGTACAGTCCCCTGCGGTGCTCTTGTGTTGATGACCACAATGTCATACCTGCAGTTCCCGAGACGCACATACTGAGGTCTGTCTTTAAGATAGTCCAGGATCCATGCTACCAGGTATGAATCTACTCTCATCTCTGTCAGCTTTTTCCTAAGGAGCAGAGGTTGGATAGTGTTGAAGGTGCTAGAGAAGTCCAGAAACACAATTCTTACAGCACCACTGCCTCTGTCCAAGTGGGAGAGAAATCGGTGTAGCCTATAGATGATGGCATCCTCCGCTCCCACTTTCTCCTGGTATGTGAACTGCAGAGGGTCGAGGGTGTGGTGGACCTGTGTCCTCAGGTGGTGAAGCAGCAGCCTCTCCATGGTCTTCATCACATGTGACGTCAGAGCGACAGGCCAGAAGTTGTTCAGCTCACTGGGACATGATACCTTTGGGACTGGGGTGACGCAAGATGTTCCAAAGCCTCGGGACTCTCCCCTGTTCCAGGCTCAGGTTGAAGATGCGCTGTACAGGACTCCCCAGCTCCAACACACAGGCCTTAAGCAGTCGTGGTGATACTCCATCTGGATCCACTGCTTTACTGTAACAAAGTCTCCTCAGCTCTCTGCTTACACATTTTATTTATTTTTGTGAAATCAATTATAAAGGGTTTGTCCACAGGTGCCCTAAAATTCTTACTGTGTCCTCTTGTTCTTACACCAGATATGGCCATAACACCAGTCGAGTGTGCCTCCATGTTTATCTTTTCAGGTCACCAACTTGAAGAACCTTCAAATATTCACTCTGGGTTTCTGAATATTGCCCAAAATTTTGTTTTAAAACATACACATTTTTTCTATATGCAGTGACATATTTTTATAGGAAATATCTTTCTATTCCTTCAACAGCATTTACTGTCAATTAGCTTCAGCATGAAGATAACTGTTTTTATTCCTTCATTGACAATAAAACGTGTCAATTTCTTTAATCTTGTGAAACCGTTGATGCTAGTCTATGACTTCATTGGCCCTACTAAAACACAGTTACATTGTTACTTTTGCTATTTTGATAGAAATAACTAGAGAAGCGGGGAGCCATCATTATTGCTTTAATAAGTATTTTCCATTGTTAAACTTGAAGGCAGTCTCTCCACTTCACTGCCTTACACATGTTAAAATTTAAAAATCAATTAATTTCTGACAGAGAAACCTTATAGAAATTCTCAGCAACACTGGAAAAAATAATAAGATTTAATTGTATATTCACTACAACAGTACCCAAAAGAATTATATATTTGTGACTGAATTATGGATCAGACAAGCCGAGCCATTACGATCAATTTTGTTGAGTAACAAGCATACATGGATTCTTGCATGGCTGCCAACAACACTACAACCATTTGATTTGGTGCAGCTAAATATTTCAGAGGGATTTTCAGAATAATATTGCCTTATTAATTAATTTAAAGTATAGAGAAAAGAAAAAAAGATAATGAATTCTTATGCTAAAAGCAGTTCATTTTGATGAATTGCTACTTTAATGAGCGGAGCACAGGAAATAAGACTTACCGGTAATTTTTCTTTAGCTCTAATGGATAAAAAGTAATTTTTGCTTTATAACAAAATCTCCTGTTTTTTCAGAAAAAGTCATCTTTGTTTTTTGTTTATTAAACTAAATCTAAGATTTTGACTGCAATGGACCAGAGCTGTTTTTTTTTTTTCTTATCCCCATTTCGGCCAGAATAGGCTTCAGGCCCCCATTACCCTTTAGATTGAATAAAGTGGGCTCTGGAAATGGATTGTATTCCTACTTAGTTGTTGACACATGAGCTCAAGGAAAATGTCTTCTAAGGCTCACTATAGCTTAAATGCTGCTTGCCATGTGATTCCATGAATAGCCTCAATTGCAACAAACATGCCGTTTTCTGAGAAAACTAGATCTTTGAATTTGTTCTGCATTGGTGTAGGAAGAAGTTGACACAGCATGCCATATTTTTTATTTCTCAGCAGTTGAAATCATACCAGCATATTTTTTCAAAGACTTGATTATTTTTTTTTTTATTATTTCTCTATGCTTTAGAACTCGGGAGGAGAATAATGTCATTTTGACAGCTTTTTAAATTAAAAAATTGTAATGCAATGTGTGGCTGTTTGCAACAGCTTGTTTCAGTAGTGATTTTAGAGAGAATATTCCTTGCCTTGTTTACAGTTCAAATCATATTCTAACTGATCAGATTTAGTTTTTTATTCCACCTTTCTATGCAGTATGCATGTGTAATGACTTTGGTAATGTAAATAAAATATAACTCAGGAAAAAAAACTAATAGATGACATTTTTTGGGCAATAAAAATGACATAAACACAGTAAGACTTTTAAAAGAAGTTGGAGCTTTCCTGTTCTCTTTTCATGAACTCATCTGTCAGAGTCCTGTTAATTTTAAATTCACATAAGTGTTAGCTTAATTATCATGGAATGTTAGTTTTATACAACTAAAGAATATTCCTGGCAATACACTTAAACTGTGATATAACACTTAGAAAGACAGATACAACCATATTAGTTTGTTTATGAATACAATGGTTTAGAGGCATACTGACTTTCAAATATATTCACTAGTATATGTATTAATGTAAGTACTAATGAATGCTGTGCCAATATAGAAACCTATATAGAAAATTAAAGAAACTTAACTAAGATCTAAGCATGTAACAGAAATAGCATAAGCAAGAAGTGTGTTGTTTGTGTGTATTATCAATTTTTCTCTTCAGCTTTGTTTAAACTGTTTTTCCTTTGAACTTCACTAAAACATTTAAAATGAAGATATTGGGACTTTGGAATTTTTTTTCTCTACACCTTGTGCTCAGTTAAAAACAAATTAGAAAAACTTTGACAAGAAGAGGCTATTCAGCCAAACAGAGCTTGCCAGTACAATCTGCCTAATTCCGCCAAAATAACATCAATTCAAAGTTCTACTCTTTACCACACTCCTTAGTAGTTTACTCCATGTGTTCATGGTTCTCTGCTTGAAGAAAAACTGTTTTAGCAAAATTAACTTTACCAAGTTTCCCCCTGTTCTTGTTGAACTCAGTTTAAAACTTAAAACCTGTTGCCACTTAATCTTGATTTACTTAAACTGATTAGGTTCAACTCCTTTTTCCCTTCCCCATAACTCATCCCCTGCATCCCTGGGATCAGCTTAGTCGCTTTTCTCTGGACTTTTATTAGCTTTGCTATGTCCCTTTTGCAGCCTGGAGACCAAAACTTTACACAGTGCTCCAGATGATGCCTCACCAGTGCATTATAAAGCTTAAGCATAACCTGGTTTGACTTGTACTTGTGATGTCCTATGCACACAGCCATGGGCACAACCAATAACCCCAGGGCATTGATAGGCATGACTGAGACGGTCCTGGGCAAGTGAGCAGAGAAGCAAGACTCTTTGTTCAGAAGAATAGCAGAGTTTACAGTAATCCCTTTCTATATCGCACTTCGACTTTCGCGGATTCACTCTATCGCGGATTTTAAATGTAAGCACATCTAAATATATATCACGGATTTTTCGCTGGTTCGCGGCTTTCTGCAGACAATGGGTCTTTTAATTTATGGTACATGCTTCCTTTTGCTTCCAGTTTGTTTGCCCAGTTGATTTCATACAAGGGACGCTATTGGCGGATGGCTTAGAAGCTACCCAATCAGAGCATGTATTACATATTAACTAAAACTCCTCAATGATATAAGATATACTTCCCGCGCGGTGCTTAATTGTTTGCTTCTCTCTATCTCTCTCACTCTCTCTGCGCCCGACGGAGGGGATGTGAGCAGAGGGGCTGTTTGCCTAGAGGATACAGACGCTCCTCTACAAAATGCTGCTTTATCGCGATGCTTCTGCATACTTAAAAGAACGTATTGATTTTTTGATTGTTTGCTTTTCTTCTCTGCTCCTGACGGCGCTCCTTTGAAGATAAGATACGTTTGCATTCTTTTAATTGTGAGAAAGAACTGCCATCTCAGTCTTGTCATTGAGCACAGTTTAAACTTTTGACTAAAGGGTGTTATTTCATGTCTAGAGGGCTCTAATAATGTTAACAGTGTGGGAGAGTTTATAAGGGCTTAAAATATATAAAAATAACCATACAAACATATACTTTCTACTTCGCGGATTTTCACCTATCGCGGGGGGGTCTGGAACGCAAACCCCGCGATCGAGGAGGGATTACTGTATTAAAACAATGAGAATAAAAGTGTTCAAAAAAGCGCAACAGTGCCAGCGCAGTTCATGAATTCAATTAAATTGAGCCAAATCAAAGTAGTGTCTTTGGGAGGAAATAAAAATAAAAAATTCAATAAATATATTTAAAATGCAACAGGTCACATGGTTAACCCCTTTCAGTCTCTCTCTCTCTGTGAAGACACTGAAGATCTCAACAACACAGCCTGCTTCATCCAGGTTTATTACACAGAACTGAACTGACTGGTACTCACCCAGTCTCCACAACTCCCTAGTGCACCTTGTCCTTTGCCTGGATGTTGTCACACCTTGATCCTACTGCCTCCAGCAAGCTCCTGTGGCTTCACTACATCGTATCTGCTCTGTTGCTCAGCAGACCTGATTATAGCCACAACACGGAACCTCTGCAACAGCCCTCAGTCTTGCTCACTTTAACTTGTCAGTATGGTCAATGTTGTCATCTCTCTCTTTCCTTTTCTCTCTCTCAGATACCCCTCCTGCAAGTGATAACTTCCTCTTCTTTCATTTTTCTCCAACAAAAAAACAAACTTTTTCCAACAAAACATCTTTTTTCTCTGCACTAACCAACCTCCCTTTTATCTGTGTTAACTTCTAGCTGGTGCATATTAAGTAATGCACCTCTTCTGCTTAAATGGTGATTTTCATATTAAGTGAGTGTGCATCTCGATCCTGCACAAGGTAAACTGATGGATTGTGCTAAAAACCAATTCAAATCTCTAATGAATTAAGTTACTAAAACACCCTTGGACTCGTCTCACCAAAGTACTCTATGCATCATGAAATACGGTATAAGTGTTAACCTTCTTAATGGCTTCTGTAAGCTGTCTGGATGTAGAAAGTGACAAGTTGACTACAGCTCCTAGGTGCTCCTCATAATGTGTACTTCAAGTTTTAATCATCCCATTGTGTATTCATATTTCACATTCTTACTTCCTATTTGTAATACCTTACATTTTCTTACTGTAAAATTCAACTGCTACAAATCTGCCTAAGCCTATATGTTTTGTCTATGCCCCTCTGTAATAATTTAACTCATTGAGATTAACTACCATTCCACCTAGCATGGCAGACAATGCTGAAACCTTTCCAGTAGCTGCAAAATTTTGGAAAGCATGAAGAAAAGGCAGCTACGTCATCTAACATGAAAATCCTGTAAGATGTAACTATGGAATATTCGTCAACTTAGAGTCTGTAGTATAGAGCTGACATAAAAAAAAACTACTAATTTATTCCATGGCAAAAATTAAAAATGCATTATAAACACTTTGGGTGTTCAGATTTCACTAATTTTATTCAGTTTCTTCCTTTTTGGCTTAGGGAACTTACAGAGATTTAGCAAAAAAAAAAAATATAAACCGGACCGGGGGCAGCAAGGTGGCACAGTGGATAGCGCTGCTGCCTCGCAGTTAAGAGACCCAGGTTTGCTTCCCAGGTCCTCCCTGCGTTGAGTTTGCATGTTCTCACCGTGTCTGCGTGGGTTTCCTCCGGGTGCTCTGGTTTCCTCCCACAGTCCAAAGACATGCAGGTTAGGTGCATTGGTGATTCTACATTGTCCCTAGTGTGTGCTTGGTGTGTGTGCGTGCCCTGCGGTGGGCTGGCGCCCTGCCCAGTGTTTGTTTCCTGCCTTGCGTCCTGTGTTGGCTGGGATTGGCTCCAGCAGACCCCCATGACCCTGTAGTTAGGCTATAGCGGGTTGGATAATGGATGGATGGAAACAGGACCAGAAATGTAAAATAAATATAAAATATTTGTTTATGTACATATTTGACAGAACAATAATCAATAAATCTACTTTTATTGTTAAGAAAAAGTCAATCTTACAAATGAAAGAGACATCATAATAGTGAGATTATGGCTAACAGGAGATATGTCCAATAAAAAAGAGGAAAGCAAAAAGCTCCAGCAAACAATAATCCTATGCTAAATGAGAGAGCTGAATACCAACAAGAAAACAGAAGCCACTGTGGACACTTAAGAACAGAAAGATTGTTACATGGTATTATTATTAGCTAAAACTATTAAAATTGTTAATTGCAAAAATATCTCATGTAGTACCACTTTCAAAATTACCCCGTGCAGGTTATGTTCTTTTCAAAATGTCTTCACCTGATGCCTTTTCCCCTGATGTGTGCAGGTGTTTTAGAGTATAATGAAAGACTTTTATTGCTATAAAATGCTTTTATTCACTACTCCATCATTTTTCTTTACTGAACTTTGGAAAGCTATTCCATCTGTCACTTAAACAGTAAACAGTACATAATCACACTCATATACCGCATATTGCTGCTGTCAGCCTAGGTGACCATTTACTCAAGGTTCAATATATTATAAACTATTAGAGCTGCATAAACACTAGAAAACTAGAGAGCAGGCAGGTCACTAGGTTTTGAAGAGTGCCTCATCCAAAAGTACATAATGAAGACAAACAAGGCTAATGAAAAAAGTTCTTGTAACAGGAATCTCAGGAAGTAATAAAAATAAATGAGAACTGTAGAATACAGTGACAGAAATGAGAAATAGACAAGAAGGAAAATAAAGGGAAGTAATTCAGTAGTTTTTCAATAACTGAAGTTAAAATAAGGTATCAAGAGAACAAAAATGCAGCCATAATCCTGATTGACAGTCTTTAATAAATTAGATGGATTTAATAATACTCTGTGTCATTCTCCCTATTTGATCTTAGCAAGTCACTACCAAGAAAGTTTACAGACTGAATGATCACATATAACAGCAACTATGAACTGAAAGATTTATTACTTTCACAAACAAGCTACATTAGCTATTTATTCCATTCACTTTCTGTAACTGCTTGCAAGCCGTACACCTGAGTTCCCTTTACTTTGAAAAGAGCTAGAGATATTCCCCAGATATGCCCCATGGTCTCAGAAAACCAAGACATTGAATGCCTCCACTCAAAAATGTCTTTAGCCCACCGCCACATACAAGTAGTCTGCAGTTCTTAACCGGGACTATGACTCATCCAAATGAAAGGGGTTGTCAAAACTTAAGTTTTTGTGTTTATTATTGTAGGAACTAGAACATGAGACTAGGTAAGGTCTTCACAATAGGTAATATAACATAACATTTTCTTAATCCATCTAAATGTTATGGTATCCAGAGCTTATACATCATCAAGCACAAGGTGGGAACCAATCTTGGACGAGGCACCAGTTTAATTGCAAGAACTACTTTACATGTATTATCCACACGGGTTTTATGTTTAAGAGAAAGAGGCTGACAGATGGTAAGTGCAACACCCAAAAAAACTTTTTTATTGTTTTTCATTTTCTTTACACTTCTCAGACCTAAGCAATCAAGCTCATCTCACAAAAAGCAGACCTATAGCATTTGGCTGCATAATCAAACTCTGTAGTTCAATAATAACACAGTTCACATTTATATAACATTTCTCACCCCTCCCACCAACAGCAAAGAAATCTAAGTACATAACAGAACAGTTAAACATGAAATGTAGTAATAAAATCCTGCAAGTGTCCAGGATGAGAACACAACCAAGTGGGAAGTAGAGATGGCTCCTGGGGCTGAATAACAGGCTTGGCTTCATTTTGTGCTACATCAGGCTGGATAACAGAGTCACCTAGCTATGCGTTTGGAATGGGCGAAGAATTTGCATTGTTTTTGTCAGCAGGATGAAATTCTACAGTAGATGATGGTGGTGGCACGTTTCAAAGACATGTGGCATGCTACTGAGAACAGTCAGCAAGACCAAATGTGGCTGGGCCAAGCTGTCGGGTGACTTGTACTGGAGAGGACCAGAAAGAGGCCATTTCGTTATTGTGATAAGGCTTCCGAACTCTTACCCAATCTCAGACTGCTATGCTGACCTCATTAACCCGTTTTGATCGATCAAACTTAGCTCACGACCTAGCATGAGGAAAGCAGGCAAGACTCCAATTGTGCTATGCTGGGATTATCTGTAGTGCAAGAGGGTATTAAGCAGAGCCTAATCAACGAAAACCCTTGTGCCTGGTGTGCCCTATGGCCATTTGTTAGTGTTTGGTTGAAACGTTCCACTCCTCCATTGGACTGTGGATGGTAATATGCAGTGCAAACATATTGAATGCCCTTTGATTCCAGAAATGAGGTATATTGATTACTGGTGAACTGAGGCCCATTATCCATAGTAATGGTCTTAGGGAGATCCCAGCGAGAAAACAGTGATTCCAGAATGTTAATGATGACACTGGTTTGACTGTGCCATTTGCAGTAACCTCTGCAAAGGTTAGTCATATGAGATGTCCATCTGTATATGTTCCCAGGGTTGGGTGAGCCAGGCAATAAGCTGCAATGGGGGAGGGGCCTGGAGACCTGTCCTGCCACATACCAGACAGGCCACACAATCTTTAACCAGACTCTCAATGTCCCTGTCTATGTCATGCCACCACACCAAGTCACAACATCTCTGTTTTAGTTTCACTATACCTAAGTGGATCTCATGTGCCATTGACAACACATGTGCATGGAGCGCATTTGGAACCACAGTACGAAACCCTTGTGCTACACAAGAACCATTCCAGCAGGAGAGTTCTTCTTTCACTCTAGCAAAGGGTAACAGATCCTCAGGTACCGTGCTAGGCCAACCATTCCTGATAAAGTGGTATACCTGGGATAGTACTGGGTCATGTGCAGAGGCCTCCTTGAGTTCTTGGATAGATATAGTGTTCTGAAGAGGCATGTATATCATCTGGACGTTCCATTTGGTCAGAGTCAGGAGGCTGGGCTGAAGCCGTAACTAAGTGAGACAGAAGGTCTCCAATAACATTTTCATGCTCCGGAGTGGAACTGGAGAGTAAAGTGGTACTGGTGAAGACGGTCAGACCAACGATGTAACCTCAATGGGTGGTGCCCAGTGCCAGATGCCAACAGCAGGGTAGTGAGAGCCTGATGGTCTGTTCTTAGTTTCAAGTGTTGGCCATACAGGTAAAGGTGCCATCTCTCACATGCCCGGACACATGCCAGTGCCTCACATTCACCCACCAAGTATTTCCGCTCTGTTTCAGTGAGGGTGCAAGAGGCAAAAACTATGGGCTTCTCCACTTGGCCCTGACTTTGTGACAGCACGGCCCCCACTGCTATTGCAGATGCCTCACAGGTGACAAATGTGGGGCTAGAGATGTCAAAATTGCCTAGAATCATAGGGGAAGTAAGCTGTGATTTCAGGAGGTGCACAGCCTTGGCACAAGCAGGAGACCACACCCACGGCTCATCCTTCAACAGGAGCTGGCACATTGGTGCAGTAGTAACAGAATACTGGGGCAAAAACTTCAAATAGTAACTGGCCATGCCCAGAAAGTAAGCCACCTCAGCTGCATATGTAGGCTCCGGAATGGTGTGGATTGCATCTACATTTGATTGGAGTGGAGATATTTGTCTGGAATTATTGCTTTATTTACTGCATGAAGATCTATGCAGATGTGCAAGCCACCATAATACAGAAGGACTTTGTCACATGTCAGCAACTCTACATTTACTAAAAGTATTTTTTTCCCTTTGGTTCCACCTCCATGACACATTTTCTTCTAATAGTTCATACAAAGGAACTAGTACTGTACTTTGATTTGACACAAATTTGCCATAATAGTTCACTAGACTAGTCTTAAGAATTCTGTCAACTCCTTCAGACAAGTGGGAGCAGGAACTTCATTTATGGCTTCAATATTGTCTCCTGATGCATAAATCCCCTTACTACTTAACACATGACCAAAATACTCAATTTGATTCCTAGCAAATCTTGCATTTTGTCTTTTTCTCCCTTAAACCACTCTTCTGGAGACACTCCAATGCCTTCTGAAGGTTTACTTGCTGCTCTTTTTCAGTTTTCCCTGAAAAATGTCATCCAGGTACACCACAACCTTTAGGTCTTGCATGACATTCTCCATTATACTTTGAAAAATTGAAGGCATAGAACTGACCCCATAAGGTAACCTATTGTAAACAAACAATCCCTTGTGCATATTAAGAGTTACATATTTTTTAAGTCATCTTCCAACAGCAGAGGCTGAGGCTGTCAATTTTTGAGAAGACAGTCCCACCACTAAGTGGGCTTATTAGCTCCTCTATATGTGGCAGGGGAAAAATCTCTGTGGTACATGCTTGATTTATTTTTAACTTATGGTCTTTGCACAAGCGATTTGAACGTCCTTTTTTAATACAGGAACCACTGGAGCTGCCCATTCACTGTGCTTCACAGATGAAATGATCCTGGCTTTCTCCTCCACTTCAGGGCTAAGGGAAGTGGACAGCTTTTATAAAAATTGGGTGGAACTTCGGGGTGTACTATTATTGTAGCTTTAATATCTTCAAAAGTCCCCAACTCCTCTTTGAAAACATCTTTATAATATATTTCAGGACTTGCTCAATAGATTAAAGTTGAGGATTTTCTTTTTGACTTATTTTAATTTTCTTCCTTTTAAATATAAAGTTTTGGAGGCACTTTCTTCCACATAATGCAGGGCCCTCACCCTTACCTACAATTAGTGGTAGTCTTTCACTTTGTTCTTCATAGTACGTTATTACATCCCATTTTCCAAGAACAGCAATTTATTCCCCTGTATATGTTTTTAGTTTCAAATTAGTAACTTCCAAAGTTTTTCCAGGGAACGTTTCTTTAAACAACTGCTCTGGGTTAACTGACACAATATACCCAGTTTCTGTTTCCATATCTATGACCTAATCATCAAAACAATGGGAGCTCACACCATTCCATTTCCATATATTTTGTACTTTTCCCTGCTTTCCGATCTTTATCTTGTTGCCGTGGTTGCGTCACTCTACAGGCTCTTTTAATATGACCTATTTTCCTACAACTGTGGCATTTCACATTATTAAAATTGCATTTCTAAAAGATGTGTTTTTTTACTATTGAAACAATGACAATGTCTCTTCCCTGTTTGACTGGGAACCTATGTGCCGACTTTATGTACTGTACTTAAAGAGGCAACCTATTGCATTAGCTGCTGCATGTATTGATCTGCTGTTTCCATACTAAGAGCATCTCAAATGCTCTCACAAATGTCATATTCATTTCTGATAACAGCCGATGCTAATAAGCCTCACTCCAAATACCACTCACAAATTGGTCTTGCAGTGCTTTGTCCAAATTCACCCCAAACTCAGAATTTACAGCACACTGCTTCAGTTCTGCCTCATACTGAGTTACTGTCTCATTGGCCTTTTGACTGCAAAGGCTGAAACAGAACCTCTCCACAGTTATCAGTAGTTTGGGCTCAAAATGATCTTTCAGTATTTCCACAATTTGTTCAAAAGGTTTTTCCTTGGGCTTCAAAGACCGCACTAGATTTCTCAGTAGTCCATAAGTGCTAGCGTCCATTATGCTTAAAAGACTGGCAATCTGTTTATCTTGCTCTATGTTGTCAGCAAAAAATAACTGACCATGCATTCTATATATGCTGACCATTATTCAGTACCTGGCTTAAACTTGTCGATTCTAACTAAATTAATCATTTTCTTCAGTTCTTATAGTCTTGGTTATGACTCTTTAAATCCTCGGTGCCAATTTCTGTGATGTATCAGTTCAGTTTCACCAAGGAGGTCAAGCATACTGCTGTTTTACTTTTTATTGAACAACTCCCACAATCCATTTTGTCACTTTTTTACCTTTAACTACGGAAACTTCAAAATGCCAAAAAAACAAAAACATACAATCTACATCATGCATTATTTTTCCTTAACATTTACAAATTCTGTAGTGACTGTTCCTTGTGAGGAAACAGGAATTTGAGAATCTGCATGGGACATAGCCATGAATTCTGAGCATAAATGAGCTTCACTGAATAGAGCCAGAGGTTGGACTAAAAAGAATAAGATGGAAAGCACAGTGAGAAGAGCTTACAAAGACAGCCATTCTCCTGACGAAGTTTAATTACTTTGCCAGGTGTCGCTGGAGAATGATAGCAGGAGACAGTCCAGGTCTACCTCAGAAAAGAGCTAATAAACAGTCCATTCTATGGCCATCAACCATTGGTCGTGTCTATGTGTCCGTCCTTTCTGCACAACACATCATGTTTTTCCATGTGTTGGAGGAAAACAAAGATATTGTCATATTACATTGTATCTGAGCAGAGGTTATGATGATGATGATGATATAGTTTACTAACCCATGCTATACTTTATTAATCCCAGAGACAAAATTGTCTTTTAGCATGATATTTGGGGGTCAGAGCACAGGGTCAGCCTTTATACAGTGCCCCTGGAACAATTTTCAGGTTAAGGGCCTTGCTCAAGGGCCAAACGGAGCAGGATCCCCTCTGGCAGTAATTGGATTTGAACCGGCAACCTTCTAGATACCAACACAGATTGTTAGCCACAGAGTCACTACTTCCACTATTATTATTAGCCTAATGAAATACCACTTTAATTAAGTAAAGAATCTAAAGAATCTTATAATACCAAATTTATGTATGAAGTATTAGTGGTTACTGCACTATACATTGGGACGAAAAGTTAAATTAACTCTTGGGTATTTGCAATGGCTCCAATTAAGCTAAAATATCACCTTCCCCAAAGGGTGAGAATCTAATCATTATGCTGTTTTAACAAAGCTGCAGTTGCACACGATTGCTCAAAGGAATTCAAATGTAAAGTAAGCCTTAGAGAGTATGTTGTTTTATTAATGATACATACATACACCTTTACAGATGTCAAAGCAACAACAGCATCTTTGAAACCCAAAAACATGGCAGCTAAGGACATATAAGTGTTTCCTGTAATGTCAAATATTTATTACATGGGGAATCCCACACCACTACATGATCATACATTGATGACATACTGTATACCCCTATAATGGCAGGATGTAGGCATCATCTTGGAACGATGAGAGATTGCCAGCAACAAATGGTTGACAAACAATATAATAAAAATGGCTTAGGAATCTGACACTATCGAAGAAAATGTAAATGAGGACATTAAATGTGTTGAACAGATCGGTGATTAATGTTCTTTGTGTGTATTTTATTAATGATACAACATGCTTACAAGAGAGAAGAGAAAAGATGAGTTATCTGTTATTTTAAATATGCTTTAGGATAAAAAAGAGAAAAAAATGAACATTAAAGTAGTTTTCAAGTAGTTACTATGTTGATTTAAAAACTACTGCATGCTATAGTAAATGAAGTAAATTTCTATTAAAACTGTCACTCCCTTTTATTAAAAGTTTAATATAATATAAAGTTTCTTAACACAATGCAAAAACATTTTCTACAGCTGGAACGTTTTCTTTTTCAGCATGCTTTCACTTAATGATAATGCTGAGGGAAATTAATTTAACTGTCGCACAGCAGCAGCTAAAATTAATTATAGTGCTGTTTAATAAAAGATAGTTCATTGCCTCTATTGTAATAGCAACATGTTACAGTCAGCATTTAGGATCCCTCATAGGCTTGGGCTAATGCAGAAGCAGATGGATTTTTAACCCAAGTTCCATTAGGGCTGGAATAAGCTGATCAGAGGATTAAAAATAAATCTGTCTAGAAATCTTCCTTTTTAATGCATCTTATGTCCATGAAGGATAGGCTGTAAAACAATAAGTGCAAACCTTGAAGTGAATTTCTGGGTTTTGATATTATTGTTTAAGAAGCACTTGAATGTTTTTAAAATTCTAAATAATGTATCAGTCAGAAAAGGCCTTGAGCAGAGTTTCTTAATTCAGAACCACTGTGTCTGTGAAGTCTATAGATTTTCAATGTAAACAGTCAGTTAAGAGCTAAGTCTCTGTTGTTCGTAGATTATATACATTTTACTTTTTATTTATTTCTATTTGTGCCAATGGCAGGTAAAATCACAAGAAATAGAAAATTAACAAACACTTTATAGAGGTTAAATTGAATTCTTTCAATGAATGCTTTGATCACAACTTTCTGTAGGTTATCTTTATTTGTTGCACAATGAAAAGAAAAACAACAGGTTCTTTTAAGTATATGTGAAATTCAGAAACATTCTAACAATAAATCTTGGAGAAATAAAATAATGAAACATGCAAATATTAAAGTGAATGGCACTATTAAGTTGCATGCAATTCATAACATTCAAATATTTTAAAAATATACTTTGAAAAAACAACTGAATAAATAAAGCATGTCCTTTAAATTCAGTTATATTAAAAAATAATAGTTCTGTTAATTAAATTAGAAACCTAATAACAGGAATGTTAATTAACATCCAACTTTTCTGCTTAAAGTTAAGGAAAATGAAATCCATACTGTGTACCATGACGTTTACAAAGAAATGTCTGTATTAATAACCATACATTTGTTTAAGATGTTTTAATAGTAAGCACGTAATAATATGTTACTCATAGCAATAAAAATATGATTTTTGATAACTGCTGGCATCCATGTGTTTGTTTTGCCATTTAAAAAAAGCTTGCTTGACATGTGGTTGAAGTCAAATTGGAAGTGACCAAACTCGAATCGAACAACTCTACTGTATATGATTTAAAACTGCTAGTATTATGGATTTGAATCCCATGCCTGCTTATTATCTGTGTTTAGTTGGCACAATCTTTCTGTGTCTGTCTGCGCTTTTCTCGGGTTGTTATAATTTCTTTCCATATCCCCAAATTTGTGTTTTTTAAGATTGATAGTTGGTTCTAAACTGGCTCCATGTTTGTACCCGTAAGAGTGGTTAACCCAGCAGCCTCTCAATCAGAAGTACTACATGGGTTTTCTTAATGTTCTCCACATCATTTTTACATGGCAATATTAATTTGTTATTTGCAATTAGTAATGGTAAGAATGCAGAATTAAATTGTAGTCTTACTGCAAATGCTTTTGCACTTAGGAAAGTGCATTATAAAGACTCTGTCAGCTTCCTCATAAGGTGTGCCACCTATAATGATCTTAGCCACCACCTTAACAGATGTCCATGCAATGACAACATTTTTGAAACCCAAGACCATGGCTGCCAAGAACTTGTAACTGTTTTTGGTAATTTCAGATATTCACAGCATGATGAATCTCACACTGCTACATGATTGTATATATAATCATGTGATGACATATACCCCTGTGATGGCAGGATGTAAGCATCATTTTAGAATAACAGGAGGTTGCCAGCAACAAACAGTTGCCAAACAATGAAATGGCTGACGAATCTGACACTATCTAAGTAAATGTAAATAATGACACTAAAAGTGTGGAACAGATGGGTGATCAATATTCATAAAGAACATAGGCTGTTTTTGTCAATTTCCATCACTGTGTGTTGTAATAAAGAAACAACAAGAACATAAAGGTTTGGGGGTTTCTGGCCTAGTATACTGTACAGTTTTGTAATAAGGTCAGTGATATTGCTTTCCAGCGTTACAACAGACAACATAAAAATAGTGGAAGGGAACAATTTATGGGGTGGGACCGGAAACAGGCAGATGGAATGCTGGGATGGAACCGAGGTAGTGTATGGGAGCCATGACGTCATCGGGAGTGAACCAGAGGAAGGGATGGAATGCGGAAGCAGTAGCACGTGGTTAGGGAGTCCGGGTGAAAGCAAGGCAGCATTGTTTCTGTTTTTCTGTGGAGATAAAGAAAGAGAGGTTAGTACCCCGCCTTTGTCCCCTGGCACAATATACTACACTGCTCGTTGGGTCTTTACGTGGCTCCCTATGCGCGCATGCGTAACAGTGTGTGTGTGTGTGTGTGTGTGTGTATATATATATATATATTTATATATATCACTGTATTTTGGACTTTTCCAATATAAGATTAGATGCTAAAGTCTACACAGACAAAAAATAAATAGTTTGCACAATATATTTAGAAAGATGAATACAGGAAAAATACAGAATTTTTTGAAGCATCTCTTTTCGAAATAGGTTTTCAATGTAGTCCTACTTTCAGACACCTGTTTGACAGAGCCACATCATAGGCTAATTATAAAGCATGATGTAAATGAACAACTTCATTAATCTTCATCTTTGATACTCGTGCCGCCGTTCTTGATTTTCTTATCCTTCTGTGACAAAACATTGCTTCCATAATGTGCTGAAAGTTAAGAATGAATCTGTGCTCCTGATGCACTTCCAGCCCATGAAAAATAGATATGGCTGCATGCTTCTCTTTATTGATGCATGTGAAAAGGGGAGCATCCATTATGGAATTTTTACTTAATATATAGTAATCTTTCATAATTTATTACAAGGTATTACAAATAATTTACCCAAAAAATGAGGGTCAGTCTTAGTCTTCAGAACATCCAGCTTTATTCAAAAACCACCTCAAACATGATCAGCAAGCATATTTATTGAAGTGGGAGCTACCAATCCATGACACACAAACACAGCAGATGAGCAGTGACTTCATTAGTCACTCCACCCTGGCTCTCTCCTTCAGTTCAGGTACTGATAATCTTCCTCGTCAGGTTGGTCCCACAACTGGAGATCTGCGACTGGGATTGTTCATTAATTTTCAGTTGTATTTAACTGTACATGCACTGCTTACAGTGGCTTGCAAAAGTATTCGGCCCCCTTGAACTTTTCCACATTTTGTCACATTACAGCCACAAACATGAATCAATTTCATTGGAATTCCACGTGAAAGACCAATACAAAGTGGTGTACACTTGAGAAGTGGAACGAAAATCATACATGATTCCAAACATTTTTTACAAATAAATAACTGCAAAGTGGGGTGTGCGTAATTATTCAGCCCACTTTGGTCTGAGTGCAGTCAGTTGCCCATAGACATTGCCTGATGAGTGCTAATGACCAAATAGAGTGCACCTGTGTGTATTCTAATATCAGTACAAATACAGCTGCTCTGTGACGGCCTCAGAGGTTGTCTAAGAGAATATTGGGAGCAACAACACCATGAAGTCCAAAGAACACACCAGACAGGTCAGGGATAAAGTTATTGAGAAATTTAAAGCAGGCTTAGGCTACAAAAAGATTTCCAAAGCCTTGAACATCCCACGGAGCACTGTTCAAGCGATCATTCAGAAATGGAAGGGGTATGGCACAACTGTAAACCTACCAAGACAAGGCCGTCCACCTAAACTCACAGGCCAAACAAGGAGAGCGCTGATCAGAAATGCAGCCAAGAGGCCCATGGTGACTCTGGACGAGCTGCAGAGATCTACAGCTCAGGTGGGGGAATCTGTCCATAGGACAACTATTAGTCGTGCACTGCACAAAGTTGGCCTTTATGGAAGAGTGGCAAGAAGAAAGCCATTGTTAACAGAAAACCATAAGAAGTCCCGTTTGCAGTTTGCCACAAGCCATGTGGGGGACACAGCAAACATGTGGAAGAAGGTGCTCTGGTCAGATGAGACCAAAATGGAACTTTTTGGCCAAAATGCAAAACGCTATGTGTGGCGGAAAACTAACACTGCAGATCACTCTGAACACACCATCCTCACTGTCAAATATGGTGGTGGCAGCATCATGCTCTGGGGGTGCTTCTCTTTAGCAGGGACAGGGAAGCTGGTCAGAGTTGATGTGAAGATGGATGGAGCCAAATACAGGGCAATCTTGGAAGAAAACCTCTTGGAGTCTGCAAAAGACTTGAGACTGGGGCGGAGGTTCACCTTCCAGCAGGACAACAACCCTGAACATAAAGCCAGGGCAACAATGGAATGGTTTAAAACAAAACATATCCATGTGTTAGAATGGCCCAGTCAAAGTCCAGATCTAAATCCAATCGAGAATCTGTGGCAAGATCTGAAAACTGCTGTTCACAAACGCTGTGCATCTAATCTGACTGAGCTGGAGCTGTTTTGCAAAGAAGAATGGGCAAGGATTTCAGTCTCTAGATGTGCAAAGCTGGTAGAGATATACCCTAAAAGACTGGCAGCTATAATTGCAGCAAAAGGTGGTTCTACAAAGTATTGACTCAGGGGGCTGAATAATTACGCACACCCCACTTTTCAGTTATTTATTTGTAAAAAATGTTTGGAATCATGTATGATTTTCGTTCCACTTCTCACGTGTACACCACTTTGTATTGGTCTTTCACGTGGAATTCCAATAAAATGGATTCATGTTTGTGGCTGTAATGTGACAAAATGTGGAAAAGTTCATAATTTTGCAAGCCACTGTATATCCAAGCATACAATATGAATATAACCACAGTTTTATGTATAGTATGTAGGCCAATGCATATATTTACAAACAATAAAAATGTATGGGGGAAATTTCTTACCAACATTTATTATGCTACTTTTTACATAATTAACAACTCCTTGAGGATAGGATTTTAAAAGTGTGCCAAGAGATGTGCAGGAGACAGGGGCTGCAAAAGCAAAGACTGAGAAGGCAAGGAATGAAAACATGAGGTATTGTGCTGACAAGAGTTTGAAAGCAAAGCCATCTGCTGAAGTCTGAGTATGAGCACCACTTAATGGAAAAGGAGAACCAGGATAAGGAGAACCAAGATGGAAGAGGCTGGAACCACTGAAGTGCTCTGCAGTTTCAAGGAAAATTAGCTTATCTCTTAGAGAATGATGGGGGGAGGTGTTTGGGGGCAGTTGAGATGAGATGAGGGCAGTTTCCTGGAAAAAAAAAAAACACCCCTGTTAGGTGGCAACTAAATTATTGAAGTGCCTGAAAAGACAGATGTTTTATCTGGGACAATGGGAATATTTGTGCAGCAGGACAGTGCTACCAAGTACACTGCATAGCTATTAAACAACAATACTGTACTATGGGATTGTGCACCAGAGACTCTTAAAAACTGTTTCATCTCCAATGCATTGCAAATTTTTTTGGGACCAATGTAGACACTGACTGGAAGGAACAATTTGAAAGTGCTAGCAGTGACAATCAGGATGTGTTCTTAAATTACCTATATACTGGCACAGAAATAGCAGAAGCAGCTGTATAATTAATGGATTCCCAGAAGGACTGGTATGTCAGCAGGTCAGTACTATATGTCTGCTTTGAATGGGAGTGGGAGTAAAATGGAAGGATTTATGACTTTGGGCAAAAGAAAATGAAGAGTCGACAGATTGGGAGCAGGCAGGTGAAGGTAAATGGAAGTGTCAAGAAGGGATGTGGAAGCCAGTACTAATGGTGAGAGTAGGAGTAGTAAGAAGGTTAGTTGAAAAACATAGTTGAGGAAGATAAAACAAAATGCATATAGAATTCAAGTGGTTAGATGATTGTGGAAGAAATCATATTACCAATGAATATCCTAATGAGAGGTAAACCACTGCAGAAAATGAACATTATAACAATGACACCAATTCGGACACCTAATCGTATTTGTAAGACATATGCGCCCCAGTTTCCAAGCCATCTTTCTAACCAGCTTGTCAATCACAAAATTCTGGACAGCAGAGTTCTGCATTTAAGTCCTGCAAAAACCTTCCAATCTTTCGATAGCACGAGTAAAATGACCATTTCAGTCAGTATTATTAGGTATAAAGGTACAACAAGCATCACCAAACATAACACAAATTCCCCCTTGTTCTGCTAAAAGTATATCCAAAGCAATCCTGTTCCTATTCTTCCAAGTCATTTTACTTGTGACATGAAACTGTTCCCCTACAGCTTTGAAAGCATCCCTTGTATACTTCATAAATCATTATTGATGGAAATAAATATAACTAACCCATTCTAAGTTTTTGTTGGGGGTTATCCATAGTAATATGGATTCGATCCACCCGCAGTTTCATTCCTTGCTGTAAAAGCCCTTGGTCCATCCTTATTGTTAATCTGTAGAGGGTGCATTAACAATAACCCACAAAAGAGTATAGTCACTATTATGCGAAATATGAGCTTATTCTTCTTGAATCGCAGAGTTCAGTCCTCTGACAGTGAGAAACATGAATCCAAGAATTGATGCCTTCGATTTTCACTGCATGAGGTGTGGTTAGCTGCACTTGGTGTGGACCCCTCCACCTCAGTTGGTGCCAATGTCTCCTTCTATTATCTCCTAAGTGTATTTTTGGAAAAGAGCCAAGTGGAGCAGTCCCTGTCTGCAAGTAATCCTTCACTTGTAGATGCACTGATTACACAGGTGTCTTTAGTTCTATAAAATAATATAAAAGATTACTATGAACCATTTCCAATTCTCTACTACCTTCTGGCATAGATACTGCCATTGGTCTTTTGCTTAACACTTCAAATGTTGCTAAACCTAACTGACGGTAGGCTTTTACCCTCATTGTCATTAGAACTATATGGAGAGTATCTGGCCATGATAAGCCAGTTTCCTCGCATATCTTTGCTAATTTTAATTTAATATGTTTGATTCTTTCTACTATTCCCCCACTTTGGGGATGATAAGCACAGTACAGGGTGGTCCAGATCTAATTATGCAGATCCAGATCGTCTGGATGACTTTGATTTATGCGGGGACGATTCCAGTTCGGCGCAAAGACGATTCTTCATGTCGTCAGTTCGCACACTTCTCGATGGTCCGGAATTTTTCAGGTATTTTCTATGTAATAAACTTAATAAGTTATAGCGTAATGAAATTTGCATAATTAGATCTGGACCACCCTATAGAGCTTCAAGTCAATTAGTAACCACTCAGCCAAATCATAACATTCACAAAATGGGAGCCATTATCTGATGTCAGAATTCTTGGCACTCCTCACCTGGGAATAATTTCATTTACTAGTCCTTTGGCAACTAATTTGACATTAGCATGCCAAGAAGGAAATGCCTCCACCCATATGGAAAACACATCTACTATTATCAGACAGGTTTTGTAACGCTTAGATAGGGTGAGTTCAACAAAATTCATTTGGAAATGATCAAATGGGCCAATGGGCTATGGAATCCATCCAGCTGGATGGACTGACCATCTTCCGAGTGGACAGAGATGCCTCTTTGTCAGGTAAGACCTGCGGGTGGGGGGGGGGACTGAGTGTTTATGTGAACAGAGAGTGGTGTATGAACGCTGCTGCAGTTGCGTGACACTGTTCCCTGCTAATAGAGGTTTTAACGATAAGATGCCAGCCTTTCTACCTGCCGAGGGAATATAGTTGCGACCATCAGCAAACTGCAAACAATGCACCCCGAGGCATTTTTCATTATTGCTGGAGACTTCAATCATGCCAACTTGAAGTCAGTTCTCCCAAAATTCTTCCTGAATGTAAATTTTGATACTAGAGGGAGAAGCTGTCTGGACAATGTTTACGCGAGCGGTCCTGAAGCCTGCAAGGTCCTACCCCACTCCCACCTCGGCTACTCAGACCATATCAACGTGTTTATGGTTCCTGCATACAAGTCCCTGCTGAAGTGCACTAAACCAGCCAAGAACATCAGAGTGTGGCAGGTTGGTGCTGTTTCAGCTCTCCAAGACTGCTTTGAATTGACAAACTGGGACATTTTCAGGGAGGCTGCTATGGATGGTGACTCCATCAATCTGGAGGAGTACACAGACTCTGTGACTGGCTACATCTCCAAATGCATAGAGGATGTTACTGTTACCAAGGATGTTACCACAAGAGCCAAACAAAAGCCCTGGATGACAAGAGAAGTGCGCAAGCTGCTCAAGATCAGAAATGCAGCCTTCAGATCTGGAGACAAGGCCACCCTCAAGGTGGCCAGAGCCAACCTGTCTCGCACTATAAGAAGAGCTAAGTGGGCATACGCACAGAAGATTAAAAAACACTTCAGCAGCACCAGAGACACACGTCATATGTGGCAGGGCACTCAGACAATTACAAAAACTACAAGCCCAACCCACACAGCAGCGATAGTGATGCCTCCCTACCAGGTGAGCTGAACAACTTCTTTTCACTGTTTGAGGTGCAGAACGAAGAGCCTGCAACACCTCCCTTCACTGATCAGGTACTCTGTCTCTCCATAACCGACGTGAAGAAGACTCTATCCAGAATCAATCCACGCAAGGCTGCAGGACCTGACAACATACCTGGTCGTGTGCTCAAAGAATGTGCCAGTCAACTGGCTGGTGTCCTCACAGACATCTTCAACACATCTCTGAGCCAGTCGTCAGTCCCAGCATGCTTCAAGTCAACCACCATCATACCAGTGCCGAAGAAGTCATCAGTGACATGCTTGAATAACTACCGACCAGTTGCACTCACGCCAATCATCATGAAGTGCTTTGAAAGGTTAGTCATGTCACACATAAATACTAATCTCCTTGCCTACCTTGACCGTCTTCAGTTTGCATACCGATCAAACAGGTCAACTGAGGATGCCATATGCGATGTCCTTCACCTCTCTCTGACACATCTGGATAAAAAAGACACATATGTCAGGATGCTATTCATAGAATTTAGCTCCGCCTTCAACGCAATCATTCCTCAAAAGCTAGTTGTATAACTGAGCAGGTTGGGCCTGAACACCACCCTCTTCACTTGGATCCAAGACTTTTGACAGAGAGGCCCCAGTCAGTTCGGATGGGCTGCGACACTTCCAGCATTATCACACTGAGCACTGGAGCACCACAGGGCTGCGTGCTTAGTCCACTGCTCCTTACCCTACTGACTCACGACTGCACAGCCACACACAACATCAACCACATCATCAAGTTTGATGTCAGACTCCTTAACAACATGCTGCTCCCTGGGATCTTCCACACTGCCTCAACCACCTCTAAAAACAGAACTTTTATACATGCAAGCCACTTTCCAGCAAAGACGAGTGTGCATGTAGAAAAGAACTGAAAATCTCATACTGACCTGTCAGTGTTTACACATCTCTTAAACAACTATTATCATACATTGATAATTTCTGTATTATCTATATCTATTATTTATTTATTTATTTACTTATTTATTATATTACATATCTATTGGCTATATTTATGTTTGTAGATTGCAAATACAGGTAGTCCCCAGGTTAAGGACATCCGACCAATGACTTACGAACGGGGCTGTAGCTGCAACGCATGCGCCTCAGTAACTGCAGCTCTGTCATCGTCGGCCTGGGGACGCTGCAAGTGGTGGCTGGACGGAGGCTAGAGGGGGCTGATTTCGCTGCTCGCACAGTGTAGTGTCCCTCGGGCGGCTCCCAGCGGCAAGCGGTTTCACTGCCCGCCCACCATACACGGCTTCCCTGTTCATTCTTGGTGGGCGGCTGGTAATGCTGCAAGCGGTGGGGGTAGCATTGTAGTGTGCCTCAGATGGTTGCCTGTTGAATTGGGGCGGTGTTGGGCAATTCACTATCCGCCTTTGGCCACACCATGTACGTGGCAACGCGTCTGGGAGTGGAGGATTGTGATTTATTATTAGTATTGTTATTGTTTGGTTTATTGAGTATTGTGGAGTGGAGCGTGCTTAGTGCACATTATTATTATAATAAATTCTATTATTGGACTTTTATCTGGTGTCTGACGTGTCGTCTGAGGGTACAAGGGTCCGAGAAAACCCTAAATCTGTCACAATTGGCGTAGTCGGCAGGATTCTCTGGCCGTCAGTTTTATTGTGGACAGAATACCCCAAGAAGACAGCGTCAAGACGCAGAAAAATCGCCAGAAACCTCACCTTTATCAAGTCCGTCATGGGGAAGAAGAAGACAAAGCAGAGCGCCAGCAACAGCGGAGGTCTAGCGCTCGACATTGCCTGCGCTCAAGACGAGCCATGGAGCAGCTACGCGTTTCCGGAGGAGGACGTCTCCGACGAGGTATGTGCAGGGAATGTACTTTGCAATCTTTTTAATTTAACACCTGTTGTCCCGTGTACATACCTCCCAGAGGTCCATCCGAAGGCTCTGCAGGAGGCAGAAGACAAACCCAAAGGCGATGGCGCGCTCTTGTGCAGGCAAATGAGTAACCCGAAGGACTTCCGCATTACAGGTGCCGGCGAGGGACACGTGACCTACCACGAGGGATTCCAGGAAGGTGACGTTCCGTGTCCAGCTGTTTGTGGCTTCGCCCAAGAAAGGACGGACTTGATTTTTCCAAAGGGGAAAGGGGAGGCGAGCGGAGCACTCACAAATCAAAAAGGTAAGGAGGGTCGGGAAATGGCTGTTCGGGATGTCGTAAAAGTAATTAAGACAGACCTCAGTCCGCTGAAAGAAGCAACCCGATCCTCGACCACTGCCTTAGAGAACTCCAAGTCCCAGAAGCCTCCGCGAGACCCGTCAGAGCACGTGCCAGAAGCGGGCGTGCTCATTGGCTCCCGGCCGGCAGAGAAGAAAGACGAGGAAGTAAGACTTTTGCCGGTCGAAATAAATATTGACTTGCGGGAACTCGAGCGTTTGATCGAGCCCGTAAAGAGTTGTTTACAGGTCCTGACGACCATTGAGAAGATCGTCGGGGAATTGGGAGCGGTAGCCAAAGCGCCGTTGGAGAAGCTGAGGGACTACGTGCAGCGATTTGGTGGGGAGCCTCCCGTATATCATAATGTAGCGGTACAGGTATGTGAAACCCGTACCATATATAAAACAAGAGGGACGCAGTGTAATCCGGGCCCGCTTTTCATAAATAGCGGGTGCCAATACACGGCGTGCCCTACAAGAGAGGCCGGTACGATAACCGAGTGGCCGGCGGAAGGGCTAATCGATCCGGGGCAGCTACACAGTGCTGACTCCCGGAGCGAGACAGCCCTAAAGACGCCGCCACCGGTAATTTATAAATCAAAGGGCGTGCAGACAGTAAAAGGGCTCTCTTTCACTAATAGAGAGACCCAAACTGTGGACAAGCCCCAGAGTAAACCGGAGATCCCAAGAATAAAGAGGGGGTCTCCTGACAAAGTTGAGCAGCAAGCTGAGAGCTCAGGGGCGGCCGTGGAAACCTCCTCAGTGGACAAAGGGGCAGAGCGAAAGTTTCCAGACTGTTTCCAGACTCGCAGAGGGATACACACTGGAGGAAGGCGGCTGTGCTATGAATGCCGCCGACCGGGACATGGATGGCGAAGTTGTCCTGGGAGGACGTGGAATACAAATCCTTTTTTATTTAATATTCCCCCAAGGTTCTCCCGGAAATATTCTGGACTTCGCCAGGACCCGAACAACAACTCCTCCTGGAGGAAGACATCCCTCGCGGGGCTGGCCGCTCCGAATCATGATTCATCACTGGGGGGGGGGGAGTACTGTAAGATATGGCCGGCTATGTACCCCGGCCAATACCCCCAAGCCGCCAGGTGGAGCCCTCCTTGCAGCATGGAGGTTCCCAGAAGACCAGCAGGGCATCATGGACAATGGAGTTTTTATGCACCGCCCTGCTGAATGCCATGGGGGCCACGAGAGGGAGCTGCAGGGAGGACCGAAGAGTTCTTCGTGCCCTATGACCCGGAAGTTCGTCATAGGAAGAGCGACGGGCTTCCGGGGTGAGAAAAAGCATTGTTTACCCTGACCCGGAAGGAATAAGGATTTGTGGACTGTTGGATTGGGAACACTTCCGGGTCGGGGGATATAAAAGGACTGTGGGAGCTCCCAGATGGCGAGCTGAGCTGGGTGGAAGGGTGGCAACGCGTCTGGGAGTGGAGGATTGTGATTTATTATTAGTATTGTTATTGTTTGGTTTATTGAGTATTGTGGAGTGGAGCGTGCTTAGTGCACATTATTATTATAATAAATTCTATTATTGGACTTTTATCTGGTGTCTGACATGTCGTCTGAGGGTACAAGGGTCCGAGAAAACCCTAAATCTGTCACAATATATATATATAAATATATTAGTCACACACATGTGCATGAGAGGTAGCTAGAAGGACCAAAAGAAGGTAATTCCATGCTAGACACGGTAAATTCTGCCTGATTCCGACAACGTCACTTCCAGTTCCGGGCCCAAGAACTCATTTCCAGTTCTGACCCCCAATGATGACCTGCTTTAAAAGCCAGACAACCTCCACTTGTATTCAGTTCTGTTGCTGGACACAATCTGAGCACTTCTGAGTTGCCAAATCTCCATTATTGCAGCCTTATTCAGGTATACTGGTGGCTGCCCAAAACCTCTTTTTGGTGTCAAAGTCTATTCACTTTTACATTATATATACAGTAATTATATCAATTATCCATCACTCAATTAACCATCAGTCTCTATTAACCATCAAGGCAAAAAAAAAATGAGTATGCCAGTGTCTACCTATTACTACTGATGCACAATACCTGTACACTGCAAGCACTGCTGCACATTTGAACAACTCTCCCTAGTGCTAGCGCAAAGAGTTTTTTCCCAGCACCACATGTTGTTTTGAAACAACAGTGTCAGTTACATACATTCAGCTTTAATCGTGTTTTGTAGCTTTTCTCTTTTGTTATAATTAAACTACTATACATTGTTATGGCCGATAAACATGTGCATGTGGTGTTGGAATTCTCACAAAAAACTGAAATTATTAAACGTTTACGAAATAGCAAAAGCGCTTCAAGTATTGCTTCAATTTTCAGAGTAAGAAGAACAACAGTGAACAATATAAAGTGTGATGCAAATAAAATTGAAAAATGTATCAAAAATGGAAACCACTGAGGGTAATGTTATTCTGCATTAATGTTAATGTTCTTCTGCATTGTAATTTTCTTTTTAAATTCTGTTATATTATGTTTTGTTAATATATTTTGACGTGCAGGCAGCTTGTGTGGCTCTTTGTGGAAGCAGAAAGGATGGAATGCTGTGTAAGTGACAGGACTGGGTGAAGGGCTTCTGTTCTGTGAGGGGTGGATACACTTCTTAGGAGATGAGTAACAGGAGAAGTTTGGAGAAAAAGGAAGGTGTGGTTTAAGGAAGTTTTGAGCAGGGAGTCAGGAGACAATAAGCAGGAGTGTTTGAGGTTTAGAAAAGGCAGAACATGAGTGGTAGGAGATAAACTGATTGGTAGGGAATGCTTTCTTTTATTGTTTTGGAGATGTGCTTTATAACATATAAGACAGGGCACCATTTGTTATGGAATGAAGACTCCATGTAAAACATAGAAAACTCCAGTACCTCTTAGTTGTATTTGCTTATTATGCTGTTCATTACAATATTATATAAATTAATTAATTTTGTTAATACAATATTATATTTTGTTAATATAGTTTTTTTGTAAATAATTGACTATTCACTAAACTAATCTTACTGTATATCATTTTTAATGCAGCTGTTCTGTTATCCGTCTTTTCTGTTATCCATCACGGCCTTGGTCCCAAACCCTGACAGCTAATCAAGGTTTTACTGTATATATATATATATATACACACACACAGTATAGAGTATATAATAAACATTGTTCAAAGTATTTAAATAGGTTTAAATCAGTTTAATTATATAAATAATCATATTTCATTAAAAAATATAATGTATTAGATCATAGCAGAACTTGAAACTTTCTCACATTGTGTAAAATAAATAAGCTTTGATTTTTTTTTGTTTTTTGATTACTCCCCTTAAAGATTAAAATCAGTAAGGGTTTGTACCTGTCAATGTTGCTTTCAAATTTAAAATAAGTAAAATCACATTTCTTTGCTATTATTGTTGACAGAGTAGATGAAGAAACATTTTTTCATGCTCAGTATGTTTTTAATTATTTCTTTGATGCTTGTGAAGTGAGTCACAAAAATGACATGTTTTCCACAGACTATATAGAAATAATAGGCAAGGAAAATGAAAAAAGAAAAACAGCAATTGGAGATTTACACAGTATCTGGTAAAAGATGCAACTGTAGGCAAAAAAATGAAAAGATGACATTATAAAGGTTTCAGGAATACTTTCTTTACCTGCAATAATAAAACACTCCACTATTATATGAAACTAAAACAGCCTGCTATGGAATTTTGCTGTGACAGCATAAATTTGTTTTTGAAAGAAAAATCTAAGTTTTTATTGATTTGTTTTCTTCAATATAATCTGTCAATTAGGATATGCATACAAAATGTGTAATGCTGAAAAATGTTCTGAATATACAGAAAAATGTAGCTGTAATATTTTTGGACATGCCTGCTAAAGTCCTAGAAAATAAATAAATATGTATGTATGTATGTACTCATAAAAAGAGACTGACAAGAATAAAATCATTTTCTTCATTAAAACTTTCCTACTGAAGTTCTTAGATTAGGTAATTGTATTTGAAATATAATTATGTTTTTTGTGTGTGTATCAGGAAAGGCATCTGCTGCTATTATTGAGTCTCCTTAATCTAGTTTATGGGCAGTGAGGTTTGTTCCTTTTCTGGCTGAATCAGGCGTAAAGGGAATATCAATTCAGAGTCATCAAGTAACTCAGTGAGCTTATGGGAGAAACACTAGGATATCTAGAGAAAAAATAGACACAGATAGAGAAAGAGCACACAGACATCAGACTGAAAGTGACTGGACCAAGATTTAGATTCAGCTAACCTCTCACCAACAAACCATCTTTTTATATTATTTCCCATGAAATTTCACTTTGATATTGTTGGTTACAAGAAGCTATAGGAAAAAATATTTTATTTAGACATTTCAATAAGGTGTGTAGATATTCGATGTGCACTATATCTATTGTTGCTACAGTATCATTTAATATTGTTTTTGATGTTTTGTTTTTCACCAATCGTACCCTTTTCTAAAAAATAAAATGTGTGTAAGCTAATTCTTTTCAGTCATCAAATTGATGTGTCAGCTCTAAAACTGTTTCTTATATTTACAACACATAAATTAAAGTTGAAAAACAAGTAGAAAACATTTACATTTACTCACTTACCAGATGCTTTTAGCCAAAGTGACTTACAAAAGAGATCACCATATTCCTGTCTGGGAACTGCTTTGGAACAAGTGTTAAGGGACAAGTTTATAAAATTTGCTATTACAAGTGTAGAACTCTAAACCCATATAACTCATTCCACCAGTTAGGCAGTACACGTATAAAGTATCTGGTTTGAGCTTTGATGCCAAACATAGGTGGCATCACAAGACACTGTTTACTAGCGGACCTAAGTCGCCGAGACAGAGGATAGGACCTCATGAATGCCTCCATAGGTGCTAACTCATCAGCTACTCTGTAGGAAAGAATTAAGGATTTGAACTTAATGCATGCTGCTACAGAAAGCCAGTGTAGTGACCAGAAGAAAGGAGTGACTTGTGCCTGCCTTGGTTGGTTGAATGCAAGATGTGTCACTGCATATCACAATCATCTGCTGTGGCTTGGCAGCACATACACATATTTCTGCCTGTAAAGATTTATAGTAGTCAGAAAATGAAAAGACCAATGCCTAGACAAGAAGTTGTGCTGCATATTCTATCTGATTCAGCCTGATCTTGTGAATGTTATACAGGATGAATGTACATGAACAAGAAAATTAAGACAAGCAAGCCTTGCTTGCCAACTGCTTTTATAAGAAAAAGGCATATAATTTAATGAATGTAAGAAACAACACTCATTGCATAGAAAATTACAAACCATAGTACACCAAATGTCATGATTAGCATGTGACAAGCAGATATAAAAAAGAACAAGTAAATAACAAAGGAAAAAGAATAAATTCTAAAAATAAACAAAACTGCAAAAAACAGATGGAGCGTGTATGTAGGGTGGCAAGCAATAAACTAGCTAGGTTGCATTATATTGTAGGGTAGTGGTACACAGAAATATGACCTTGTTGCTTGACTGTACTCTTGAGATGTCACATTTAAATAATGTGTAGTAATGTGAGGTTTGTCCCCATTTACACCTTTATACCTGTTGATAGCAGTAAAGCGCCAAGCATAATATTTTTGCAGCAGACAGTCTTTAAGAGCTACAGTAAAACATCATCAGGTTTCAGCCTCAACACTTAGTGTATAGGGAGTCAAGGTATGAAACAAATTGCCGCACTGAAAGATTATTTGGTTTTAGGAGGCATGAAAATGTATTCTGATTGCATTATCAGTTTGTTTTCTTGGCATGCCATATCTGTTTATGATCCTCACATACTATATGTCATTCACTTCTGAAAATACATTAATTACAGTCTGAACTAGATGCATTTATAAATATGTCCAAGTCATTGAATATTCATTGGAGTCCGGTTAAGTCAATCATTGAAAAATGGAAAGAGTAGAGTACAGCTGCAAATTTGCCTATACAGCAGGCTGTCCACAAAAAAGTGATTGTGCTAGAAGAAGACTACTGAGGGATGCCACCAAGTGACCTATGATAACTCTGAAGGAAAGACTGCATGCTTGCATGCTTCATCATTCACAGCTTTATGAGAGAGTAGCAAACAGAAAGCCACTGTAAATAGGAAGTCTCAGATGGAGTTTGTCAGAAGGCACATGGAAGGCTCTGAGATCAACTGGAAGAAAGTTCTGTGGTCTGATGGGACCAACATGGAGCTTTTGGAATAAGCCTAACACTGCACATTATCATACTCACAACATCCCTACCTCAAATCATGGTGGTGGCAGCCCTGAAACCTTTGTATCAGTAGAGGGTAAAATGAATGCAGCAAAATGCAGGAAAATCCTGGAGGAAAACCTGATGAAGTCTACATGAAACCTAAGTCTTCCACAACCCCAAGCATAAAGCCAAAAACCTAAACAGGAATGACTTAAAACCAATGCAGTGGC
This sequence comes from Polypterus bichir lapradei, assembly GCA_026402145.1. NCBI lineage: Eukaryota > Metazoa > Chordata > Cladistia > Polypteriformes > Polypteridae > Polypterus > Polypterus bichir. Next base: position 62,162,132 of record JANRMT010062808.1, on the reverse strand, counting down.
AAATTAAGACTTTGTGTCCGGTCTTGAAAAAGATCCTTAAAGAACCTGACAGAGCTTGAGCAGTTTTGTACATAAGAATGGGGGAAAACTTTGGTGCCCAGATGTGCAACATTCTTCACACAGACTCAAGGCTGTAATGGCTGCCAAAGATGCATTCACTAAATACTAACTTGAAAGGATGGATGCGTACGCAATCAATTATTTTATGTTTTATATCTGTAATTAATTTAGACACTTTGCAGAGTTCTTTTTTCACTTGGACATTAAAGAGTCGTCTTCTGTTGATCAATATCATAAAGGCCAAATTAAAACCACAGTGATAATATTAACATTAACTTGCAAACACTTCCAAGGTGTACACAGTTTTTATAGGCAACATAAATGGCTATTTAAAATAGTTTTTATTCAATGTATTGTGATCAGGAATTCTCCTTGCATGTTTAATAAAGTTTTAGGCTTCTAAACGGCATGGAATTTTCTAGTTAAATGAATCATAAATGATCCCTTTGCTCAAATAAACCATTTGAATAACATTTAAACAACTTTATAAACTAATCATGGGAACATACTTTTAAATTATAGGTCTATTATAGGTCTCATTCCAAACGTAAATTCAGCTCTGTTGATTTCTAGTCCAAGGATCAAATTATTCAATAATTCCATTACACGTACTGTATTTAAATCTGTTTTCTCCGTCAAACAGTTTGTATAATCCTGTTTTTATAAAATGTCTATCCTTGGTCCCAGTAGAAGCACAGTGATAGAACCAATTAAATGGGCAATAGCAATAGCAAAACATAAACATGTATTGTTATATGTTATATGAAATTGTAACATTTCAAGATAAAATAAGAGATTAAAAAGATATTCAAATTTTTAAAAAGAAGGGAGAACAAAAATTAAAATGATTAATGACTGGAGGTGACATACATTTCATTTCCTAATTTTACACTTAAATGCAAAACTGGGGTTTTAGAATCACATTAGGCTGCTCTAAAAATACTATAGTGGAGAATCTGAAGCTGAAAAAAATCATATTGAACTGTTCGACATTTTTGCAAGATCTGTGCTACCTATACTGTGATCAAAGGAGAAAACTAAGAATAATGTATGATGGAATGTACTGTATTTGTAAATCCAAGAAAAATATGGAGCTAGAAGCAACAGAAAACAAAAAAATATCAAGATTTTATGTTTTTGGACATTTCAGTACCTGATCCCCAGACTGGCACATTAAAGCAGGGGTACTTTGTGTTGGCCCTGGGAACTAATGTTGCTTCAGGTATATTTTGTCATCCATTTTATAAGCCCCTTCTATGATCACTTTGCTTCATTAATTGTCTTTCTTTCCTTATAAAGAGAATATTCTTCTCTAAAGGATGACCTTTTTCACAGCTTTTACTCTAAAGAATTTTTTTTTCTTTTCTTAAGATTCTTTCTTGTTTTTAACTTATTTATTTTGAGAAGAAACTAGCCTTCTAATTCTATTTTCATTGAAGGATGCATTTAATACCTAGGAAAAAGAGGATACAAATGGTAATACACAGCAAATAGCAGCAATTTAAAATTATTTCCAGTTGTGTAGTAATTACCATGCAATTGCTTATACAGTATGTAATATATATATAAAAATATTAAATTGCCACTGTGCATAAACACACAAATGTTTGCTAAATGAGTTTGATAGATGTAAACAAACTTGTTGTTTATTCCTGTTTAAACAAAATAAACATAGAAAATTGGAAAAACAGCATGTGTAATTGAAACAATCTTCCCTAAAGTGTTAAATAATTGTGGGTAAAGAAATCTGACAGCCTTAAATCTCACCTTAACACTCCGAGGGAATCGGCTAATGTCACTATAATAAAGTTTTATTTTCTACATTCTTTATATTCTAATGACAAGAATGGATGTAGATGACACAGATTTGGTATTTCTTAAATACATTTACAGGTGTCTCAATTCTTATTTTCATAAACTACTGTTAAAGGCAAATGGGAAGTAACTCTGTATAAAATGTTATATTTTAGCAGTGTGTGGGAGGGTAAGGCATTTGTTTGGTCCATCTGTTTAACTTGTGCAGCTCTTTTCATGAAATGTTAATGACATTATTTATTATGTCATAGATTGCTTCTTGCTATGTCTCTGTCTGAGCTTTCATGTGTGTCATGAACCCCATTCCTATAAACACAAATAGCAGCCTTAGCATTTTTCTGGGTAAGCAGAAGGTACTGTTTCTAAAGAAAAAGAAAAGAAAGGTATTTGTGTTGTTGCAGGCTGACTTCTTTGCATAGCAATAAATGTATTGTTTTTCTCAAAGCATTGTTGGTTTATGGGTAGGCACCTCTCAGACTGGATATTAATTGGGGCTGGAGAGTTAAATCAGTGAGCTTAAGTCTACTTAGTATACTTAAGTTTCACTTTAAACTGAAAATGATGGACTTTAAATTCTCCTTATTCATGACCAAGTCTAGAAGGTATTATCTTAGCTGCTGTACTGCCCACTTGATAGCTAGAGCTTCCTTCTCAAATGCCGAATAAACTTGTCTCTCTTTCCTATAGTTTCCAGCTCAGGTACATTACAGTGTGATCAGCACAACAATATTTTGGCTCAGCGCGACACCCAGGCCTGTGTCCAAAGTGTTGGTCTGGAGAATAAAATGTAAAGAAAAATAAGAGGAAATCAAAACACACGCTGAAGTCAGTCTTTTTATCTGATACCACTATATTTAGCAAATCATTCAAAGGCTTAGCTCATTCGGAAAACCAGGGTATATAATAGAATTAATAACAGAGCAAATGCAACAAAGCCTGAAAGCCTGTACCTGCCACTTGGTTCATGGAAAGCGGCCAGTTAAGGATGGCGGTATCTTTAGAACATTGTGGACTCACAGTCCCTCCACCGACCATGTAGTCTAAATATTTGGCCTCCTTTAGCCCAAAGAAACATTTTTTAGGATTTATTTGGAGACTGTGTTCCTCTCATATGCCGGAATTGATTACTATGCCATCCAGGTAGGAGGTGGTATAAGCACAGTATTGTTGGGTCGAAGTACTTTATCCACCAGACACTGGAAGGTGGCTGAAGCCCTGTAAAAAACAAATGGAAGGAAACAGTATTTACAATGTCCGCCAGAGGTACTAATAGAATGCTGTCTTTCTGTTGGAAGATTTCTTGAAGGAAATTTGCCAATATCCATTTGCCATGTCTAATGTAGTTAGGAAGTCACTTCAGGAGTTGGTCCACTCACAGCATTGAATAGACCTCAAAACGGGAGACCTGGTGAAGCAGGTGGAAGATGTTGCAAAAGCACCAGTTACTGTTCGCCTTTGGTACTAACAAGAAAAAGGTCAGGTCAGGTCAGATTGGGGAGCATGCAGTGGTGCTGCACCTTGCTGCACCCACCACACGATGAAACAGCTCGGGACCCTGGTTGGTACCTTCCGGAAATGACCCTCTACCAACCGCAGCCAGGTGTTACGTGGGCGTCCCCTTGGTTTGGTCCAGCCACTCGGGTCCTCAACAAAGAGGATCCTGTGAGCCAGATCACCCTTCGGGGAATCACAGCGTAGTGCCATAACTAACACTCCCTCACAATGCAGGTAATGTGCCTCAATCGGAACTCCTTTTAAGTCAAACAAGCGGTACCCAAGGATTCTCTGAAGAGACAGTACCAAAGGAGTCCAGTCTACATCTCAGGTCACTGTAATGCATCCATGTCTCGCAACCAGATAGCAAGACAGGAAGCACCAGGACTCTAATGAGTTGGACCTTTGTTCTTTTGCATAGATATCGGGAGCACCACACACCCATTTCCAGTGACCTCATGACCCCCCATGCTCTCCCAATTCGTCTACTGACTTCATAGGAAGAGTCACCAGAGAGAGATAAAGCTGGGGACTAAAACGTTCCTCTATCACACCTAGGTCCAGTATACATTAAATTTTGAGCTCTGCCTCAGTTCTATTTACCTCCAGGATTTGATTCAAGTGTTCTCTGAGTATTACCCCTGGGTCGGTAATAATGTCATATCAGTGAAGTCTGCTCTGGTCAGTACATTTTTAACCATCAGATAAGGCCATTTCCAGCTCCTGACATTGCTTTGTGGTCAAATCACTGCCAAAATTAAATTTTAAATTATTGGTGAATAAGAATTGGGTGCATTGGAGTTTGGCTCAAGGTCCCTTTCCTTCCATGGCTTCTATAAAATGACATGATAGATTCTTTTGGCTGGTTGATTCTACTATTGCACCAAATAATCCATCAAGCCTTCTCTCCTTTTGATTTTACATGTTCCCTGCCAATGAGTTAACCAAATTAGAATTTGATGTTGGGACCAAACCATGACACTATCTATCCCTGGAACTGAACTCACAGAATATTGTGCCTCAATTTTACAGAGCGACTTTAGCTACCTGTGCATGCTCTTATAGGCGGGACTTGTTTTTCCAAATTTATCATGCAATTGCACAATATACACCAGTATGTTAGTATAAGAGAGAGGCTCAGTTTCCCAACCTTCTTTTACAATATCCAAAATACACTGGGGCTCTCATCCAAACTCAATAGTATCTCAAAGGGTGAGAACCCATGAGAAGGGTTGTGGGACTTCCCAGTACGCAAAGAGGACAAGCTGATTCCAGTCTCTTCCATCTTTTGTAGCTGCTTTCCTTAACATTTGTTTGCACATTTGAATAAACTGCTTGATTAAACCATCAGTTTGAGGATGAGGTTGTGAATGTGTCCAAGGTAAATAATATCCCTTATTCTGTAAGGACTTTTTAGGGATGCTTTGGAGTTGGCTTGTTGCAATGGAATAGCCTTCACATAGCATGGTATTCTTAAATATATTCCTGGCAGCAAGAGGCAGATTTGTTGATGGAAGCCTAAACATAAGCGGCATTATTGTTCTGCTTACCTTCGATCCTCCAAAATGAGGGCAGTAAGAGGAGATGATGTGAACCATGAAATCTTTTGTTTTAGAGCACATTTCCATGATAAATGCAAATATGCAATTTTTTCTTTTCTGAGTCGCTGAGATATCTGTAATTAAATGAAGGGCAAAAGATGCTCACAAGAAAGTCATCGCAACAAAAACAAGTCACAAGTTGTGATCAGTATGAAAGCAAAAGCCTTCGAGGCGAAGTCATTATGCTTATAGCTAAGCTCACCAAAGATGAAGAGAGGGCCTGCTGGTCTGGGTGATGGTATGCTGTCTTTTTTGAAAAAGTTATGGATGACTATCTTTCTATGGCCTAAAATACTTTGATCCAGAGACAGACAAATACCACAGGATTTACACCAAGTCTGACACCTTAGTGCATCCATGGCCTCTCATTTTAAAATTAATTACAAAGACCATCAGCAGATTCTTTAAGCTGCAAAGAATACTGCTTGTGTAATTTATGAAGGATGCCACTTATCTTTTACTAGCAGAATACCCGCGCTTCACAGCGGAGAAGTAGTGTGTTAAAGAAGGTATGAAAAAGAAAAGGAAAAATTAAAAAAATAACGTAACATGATTGTTAATGTAATTGTTTTGTCATTGATATGAGTGTTGTTCCAATATCTATATATATATATATATATATATATATATATAGCAAAATACCCGCGCTTCGCAGCGGAGAAGTACTGTGTTAAAGAAGTTATGAAAAAGAAAAGGAAAAATTTTAAAAATAACGTAACTTGATTGTTAATGTAATTGTTGTGTATATATATATATATATATATATATATATAGCAAAATACATATCTATATACATATATATATATATATATATATGCATACCTATCTACATCATATATACACACACATATACATACATACATACACAGACACACACATATATATAATTTGTGTGTGTGTATGTATGTGTGTGTGTGTGTGTGTGTGTGTGTATACACATACATACAAACATACACACAGGTATATATAAATATATGTGTATATATATATATATGTATGTGTCTATATGTGTGTGTATAGCTTTGATCACTGAGTGCAAGGGAAAAATAATAAAATGTAGTCTATAAGTTATTAAACAGTAAAACATTAACGTTTTAAGAAGTAAAGGTACATTGAGCACTACTGGAGTGGTTGCGGGTAAACTACATTTTAAAGACGGTATAACAGAAGAGGTAAGTAGTACTAACAGCAGCTAAAATGTATATGGATCATCTCTCGGTAGTAGATCCCTTTTGAAAGGCGCTACACGACGGGTGTGGTATAGAAATTACATTTTCTATGTGAAAGTCCAAATTTCTGCCTCTAATAATGTGCCTTACCAGCAATTAAAGAAAATTAGTTTTGTGTCCTCTGCAGTGTTAAGAGAGAAAGGCTTTGGTTTGGGATAAACGGTGGGTCTTGTGCAGACTGGTGAGACGTCCCAGCTATTAATCGGCTGTGATGGCACTGTCAGTCCTTCACTCCTGTGCGTGTCTTCATAAGAGCTGACGACCTCATAATCGTATACGTGCAAAATAAAGTGCGAAGCGCCTTAATATTATTTTGCCGCAGAAGCGCAGTCAGCGTGTGAAAGGCCGGCACAGCTATGCGCGCGCGCCGGCTGCTCGACTTTGGCTGGGCAGGAGACACCAGTTTTTGCAGACACGTTCACATGATCAAAAGTCTCCGCGCTCTTTGGAGGTCATTCATATACAAAATACCCGCGCCTCGCAGCGGAGAAGTAATGGGTTAAAGAAGTAATGAAAAAGAAAAGGAAACATTTTAATAATAACCTAACATGATTGTCATGAGTGTTGCTGTCATATACATGCCTGCCGAAATAAGTCACCCTCGCTTCGCTCTTACTTTTTTACCGTTCATTTAATCATGTCTAGTGGCGGAAAAATTATAAAATGGAAGGAGGATTACACTGAGTATGGCTTTACCAAAACAATTATTGATGGCGAATCGATTATTCATAAAGCTTGAATTGGTGATCTGTTTTTGTGTGTTAACCTCATATCTTTTCATACTTCTTCTCAAACCAAGGTGGTGCGAGGCTAAAATGAATTGGGATGCGCTGATCAATGTTATCGGTGTACCAGGAAATCATGCATTGACAAAAGTTCCCCTTTGATTGTAATGCAAAGTGTGATTAAATGCATTATTTTTTAACGCGTTATGGAGCACATGCATCGAAGCTTCTCAGCTGTGCTTGTGCTAAGAAAATTAAACATTTTAAAAATAACGTAACACGATTGTCAATGTAACCTTTTGTAAGTAGTGCCTGGAGGATTCAGTGTGGAGAAAGTCTAGAGACAGAGTGTGTATTAACTTGTGGATTTCTCTGTATTTGGTGGCAGTGTGACGAAGTTGCTTCGGAAGACGGCGTTAGCCGCGGAGCTCAGCTCAGAGCGAAATGAGGTAAATGGGAGGGGA
>JANRMT010062808.1:62094537-62154344 GCA_026402145.1 Polypterus bichir lapradei | reverse complement strand
TCTGAGCTGAGCTCCGCGGCTAACGCCGTCTTCCGAAGCAACTTCGGAAGACGGCGTTAGCCGCGGAGCTCAGCTCAGAGCGAAATGAGGTAAATGGGAGGGGATATGATGACGTGACTCCCCCACCCGCCTTAACTGTCAATCCCCCACAAACACAGTCTCTCGGAATTTGCATAAGCACACCCCTTCACCTGCAATTTTAACTTAGTTACAAAGTGATCAAAACTCTCGTTTATATCCTGCGTCCTCTCATTAAACTTGTATCCCGCATTACCCGTGGGCACGAAAAGCACCAGCGGCAGCCTGTCTATTAAGTTAATTTAAAGTTTAGGTTTATACCTCGCTTTGTTTCCGAAGTAGCTGTACTGATGAATATGGTAGTATGTCACTCGCTCGCTTCTTAATGTTTCACTGCCTTCTCAATTATATAATGCATGTTTTGTTCAGCGTATTTTGGAGCTCTTCCTGGTTTTCTACATAGTGCGTTGACAGTCAGTTCACGTGATTACGTGGGCGGCGTAATGATGTCACACGAAACTCCGCCCCCACGGCGGTCAAGCTCAACTCCATTACAGTAAATGGAGAAAAATACCTTCCAGTTATGACCATTACGCGTAGAATTTCAAAATGAAACCTGCCCAACTTTTGTAAGGAAGCTGTAAGGAATAAGCCTGCCAAATTTCAGCCTTCTACCTACACGGGAAGTTGGAGAATTAGTGATGAGTCAGTCAGTCAGTGAGTGAGTGAGTGAGTGAGTGAGTGAGTGAGTGAGTGAGTGAGTGAGTGAGTGAGTGAGTGAGGGCTTTGCCGTTTATTAGTATAGATTTAAGACTTCAGTATAGCCATTGCTAATGAGAGACACACATTGAATATGCCAATTTGGAAAGCAAATGGATTAGGCATTTAGTTCTTTCTAATATTTCCAGTCTGTTTGAAAGTACTTAGTTGGAATAGCTATTTCATCTACAACTCTCCTTTAGATGCCTTAGCAGACTTTTATCCCTTATAAAAGGGTCTTATTAGCATCTCTTGTTTTACTTGGTATCCAATGGACATCTTCTACGATGTAAGAAATGTTGTGTATCTGAATGCAATGTGTATGCACAATTTTTTTTCTGCATTTAATTAATCTTTTTTTAGTGAATTCAGAGCAACTTTTTCAGAATTATTACTTCAGACTTGAATGAGTTTATTGAAGCATTTGGTACTCAGTTTTGTGTTAATTCTCTCCTTTGCTACTACGTCCAGGAAATTCAGAATATGTCCCATAACTGAGTGCCCTTTCAATTCACTTGTTAATTCAATGGGCCTCTCTTGAAGTAATGTTACCCGCCAAGCACTCCACAGCATAGAAAATCGCACTGGCCATCACAGAGTTGTACATGTGAAGGATGTCACTTCCTATATTAAAAGAACACAGTCTCCTAAGAAAAAGAAGCCAGCTCTGTTCTATTTTATATATTTCTTCTGTGTTCTGAGACCAGTCTAACGTGTTATTAAATGCCCCCCCCCCCCCAAGTACTTCTAGGAGTGGACCACCTCTACATTCACTCCCTGACTGGACATCGAGGCTCTTTGGTGTGGCAAAGGTCAATAACCAGTTCCTTGGTTTTGCTGATGTTAAAATGCAGACAACTCGATTTGCACCAAGAAACAAAGTTCTCCACCTGACTCCTATACTCTGTTTCATCCCCTTTATTACTACACCTCAGGAGACAAGACTGTTCATTGTTTTGCTCCAGTGTTGCTCATATCCATATCAGAAACACAGTCCTTAAGTCTCACAGACTGCGGTCTGCCTGACAGATAATTCATTATCCAGGACACCATAGGCTCATCCATCTGCATATCTCTGTGTTTACCCTTTAACAGGAATGCCTGGATGGTACTGAAGGCAGTGAAAAATTAAAAAAAAAAAAGTCCTCACACTGCTACCATCTTTGTCCATGTGAGAATAAGCCTTGTGGAGCAAACAGATAATCACATCCTCCAATCCAATTTTTATCCAATAGGCAAAAATTGATCCCCTGACCTACTAGATGCAGACCAGAAGATATTGCGTGATGCTGCAAAAAGCCTTGGTAACTCTTTCGATTCAAATTGTCACTAACTCTGCCTCCAGCAAAAGAACCCCAGACCATCACACTTTCTTCTCCATGTTTGACAGTTGATATCACACACTGAGGAACCATCCTTTCACCAAATCAAGAACATACAGACACACTGTGTGATGAACCAAAGATTTAAAATTTGGATTCATCTGCCCAAAAGACTTTTTTCCAGTCTGCAAAAGTCCACAGCCGGTATTTCATGGCCCAGGCAAACCTCACTTTCTTATTTTGTCCTTTAAAGTTTTCTTACTGCCACTCGTGACGCCAAACCTGCTGCACAGTCTCCTTTTTACAGAAGAAAATGAGACTTGCTTTTTTCAACCACTGTTAAGCTGTGCTTTTAGCTGTTGTGTTCTGAAGCACAACTTGTCTTCTGATTGGGTTGTGACTTTAGGTCTTCCAGATCTCTTCCTATCAGAGTTTCTTCCAGTTTTCAATTGCCTTTGAAACTGTATTCATAGACACTTTGATTTTTTTCTTTTGCAATTTCTCTAAATGAAAGGCCTCCACTTCTAAGGGTAATAATGCTCTTTGATGTCTCTACCATACAAATAATGTACTTCTTAGATGAATAATGCCCAGACACCTGTCTTTGACCCAAGCACATCTCCACATCTGATGATTGGCTGAGCTCCAACAGCGTGAGCGAAGAAGATCTTGCCCCACTGCTCATAATGACTGTATCCTCACCCAATAGACAGGATCCTGCAAAGGGGGGAGGGAGCGGTGAGTGCCTGAACTGCCTTCCACAGAGTAGGTAAGGATTGGGAAGTAGTTGCTGGGATCCTGTTGATAAATTGGTGGTCTTCCCAAGTCCCCATGACACTCGACTGACCTTATGACTTACAGCCAGTTGATGGGGATAATCATAACTTGAGTTCTCTGCTGGCTTAAATAGCTAAAGTTGTCTGGATGGTACAAAAGCTGGAAAGGGTGCTCCAGCCTGTAAATTCTCTTTTGCAGATGACCGCCCTGATGACGAAGGAGAGTGAGGGAATGGAGGTGATGTCCAAGATGCCTCTGAAGATGGCGGAAGAGTACCTGCGGCGACTTGGTGTCAGACCCCCTTCCCAGGTGGATTTGGTGGTGCAGGTGTTTCCTGTACTGTATATGAAAAGGGAGTCCCGAGTGAATTGGCTCTGGACATGACATCTGAGGAAAGTCGAGTAACCAGGATTCCAACAGTGGATATGGGCATGATGACTGATCACCCATTTGTAGTGTTTTCCCTCATGAAAATCCCAAGGGGAAAGCTTGTGGTGGGTGAGGAAAGCCAAGGGTTGAATGAAACGGAGCAGCTTGTTGGTGCTGGGTGCCAGGATGTCTAGCCCTCCTCCAAACTGGCAGCAGTCACGTGCAAGTCGAGGTGGGTACAAACAGCGCACAGTTTCTTTTTATCTCATAGAGAGACCCAGACTGTACCCATACCCCAGAGCAGAAAGGAAATCTCCGAAAGAAAGACGAAGTCTTCTAACACAATGGAGCATGAGCCCGTGTGCTCACGTATGTCAGAGGGCCCTCCTCCAGCAACACAGATGGCCAAGATGAGGTCAGCTGAAAGTGGAGAGAGGAATACCTGTCCTACTTCCACACTCACAGGTTGTGAGCTCCAGGGGGAGGTGGTGCTGTTATGAGTGCCATCAGTTTTTTTCCTCCAGCTTAACTGGAGTTTTTTTTTTTCTATCCACCATAGCAGTATGATCTTATCACCGGACTATCATTTAGAAACTTAATGATATAGCTTTCTGATGTAAGTGTGCATTATTTATCTATTTTTTGTACACTATTTATTCATTATTATTCTTATTTAAATTTTATTTGTTTTTCTTTGCATGTAACTATTTCTTTGACCTGTTTTTTAAAAAATTGAAGTACAACCTGTGTACGAAAATGTGCTATAGGAATAAATGTTGTTGTTGTTGTGGTAAACAGTAGGGTGAAATTCTTACTTGGATGTTCGACAAACATGCAACAAAGTACATAAATTACACTAAAGTACATAGTAATGACAGACAAATTTGGGACTGATATGTAATACACATGTAAGGAATAAAAAGACTTAATTATTCTTACATCTGGAAAAAAGATTCAGAACTTTCATTTCTATTGAATCTATGCAGCTGACTTTCATTTTTTCAATCTTTATGTGGGTTTAAATGAATTAGACATTTGACTTGACTAGTCAGTAATTATCTAGTCCAGTTTCTCTTTCCTTTCTCAGATTTCACATTTGCACTTTTCTTGTCAACGTGTATAACCCTGCTTTAAATGACCTTTAAATCTGTGGGTTAATGGTGTATTTCTACTTTCTTTAAATAAATGTGAAAAAAATCTATTCTACTAGAGTCAATTTAACTTTTTAAATAAGAAAGCTAAGTCACTTTTTGCGTCCCTGGTCAATGAACATTTAAAGGGGTCTTTTTCAGTACTTCTTGGGATAATAGTTTTGTTAGGACATAAATAAAACATTTTAAGGAATGGTGCAGTTTTTTCTTTATTGACCATTCCTTCTGCAATAGTACTGCAATAACATAAGGCTTTATTATTATTATTATTATTATTATTATTATTATTATTATTATTATTATTATTATTACAGCATTACAGTGCATACAAAAAGTATTCACCCCTTTAAAGTTTCACATTGTTTTATTACACAACATTGAATCGCAGTGAATTTAATTTAGCTTTTTTGAAAATAGATCTCTGCAACTTTGTTTAAATTAATCTTTTTTGGCTTAAACTGTATAGGCTCAGCTATTTTATACTTTCTTCATAATTCATCCCCTATAGCGCTGGAATCATCCTAGTCGCTCTCCTGCGGACTTTTTCTAGTGCTGCTATGTCCTTTTTGTAGCCTGGTGCCCAAAACTACACACAGTACTCCAGATGAGGCCTCACCAGGGTGTTATAAAGCTCGAGCACAACCTCCTTGGACTTGTACTCCACACACCGTGCTTTATAACCTAACATTCTGTTAGACTTCTTAAGTTGATAGTGTAGAACATAATGATTATCCCTACTCATGTTTCAAGTTTGCAGTATGTTCACTAATTTATGCAAAGAAAGCAACATGATCATCCAAGTAATGTAAGGTGTCAGTTGTTAAAGAGAGACAGCAGCTATGGAGATCTTTTTAGGAAAGGTGTAAAAAGGTCAGAGTTTTACATCTGTTTTTCTGTAATGGCACAATTTTTGTAACCAAAAAAATCCCAAGGCACACCTCAATTGTTCCAAACACAAAAGCATTAAATCTCTTAGATGTTATAAACTGTCTAAATAGGTGGGACAGGTGGGCAGCAAAAAAATCAGTACGGAGATTTCTGTTCAGAGAGAGAGAACTTAGTGAGAGCTTTGGATGCATTTTTCAGCTGCTTCGTTCCTTTGCCCACTCATTCAGGTGTCCTTTCTCTGCCTCACTCCAATGACCCGGGGTCAGAGGTAACTTGTATGCCCATTGTCCCTTGGCTCTATTAGAGTCGCTGACAAACATGCACTCAGAAAGATGGACCCCCAACACCACTCCTGGCTGCTAATGTGCTCTCTAAGTGATATGTCGGTAAAATGGCGATCACAGAGCTGCTTTTATTTGGGCTTCTCCAGGTAGTCCCATCCTCCTCAGACAGGTCTCAATCATCTGAGGAATGTGTCTCTATCAGTTGTCACTATCAGGTGCGCATGGGATGCAGTCTAAGGGCTTACGTGGGAGTAGAACACAGAGTGTGGGGTTAATTCAATGTACTAATGCCTCTTCTCCCTCTTCTGCAGACCTCCAGGAGACAGACCCGCCTAAATCTCCTCCCACTTTCGGCAGCTTTTAACAACCCTGTTGACCTCACTTCCGCCCAAAGACACACCTCTTCCTTTCTCCCAACTATAAAGCCGGAGCATTTGTTTTAAATTTCAGTCTATGTTATGACTCAGTTCTTTATGATTACTCGTTGTTTGAGTTATTTTGTACAAACCTGACACTATACAGGTAGAATCCCCAAACTTTTATATTGTTTCTTGCCTCTAATTATACAGGTCAGTACCCAGGGGCACTACACTAGTATTTGCACAGCACACTAGTTGAAAAACACTTGTGGAAAGTATAATTATTAAGTCATTGATAGTGATGAACAATCGAGGATAGTTTTTCTGGAGTTTTTACACAAGTTTTAATGTATGCCCTTTTAAGAGATGCTTATTCTTTTAATTAAATCAGTCTTCAGCAGTGCATTCAAAGTCAACAGTCTTTTTGATCGTTTAATTTTTACTTTGACACATCTATGTCTCATAGGCTATGCCAATTTGAGAATTAATACATTGGCCTCGTTTTCTTCTTTTTTCATTTTCTTCATTGACCTTCTTTTCAGCTTGCTTTTAGAATAGCATTTATATTCAGAGTGTACTCGTTGAAGTAGTATTTTGTTAAAAGTTCATGTGTAAGGTCATTGGTTAAGTTTAAACTATGCAATTAATTTTTTTAAATTCCTTTGTGTTGATTCTACATTAAATTTGAGATTCAATGTGTATTTATTTATCAATGTATTAATTTTATAATTAAATGTTTTAATATTAGATCACAATTAATGACATACATTTCTGTGATTAATTACTTAATTTTTAATTGATTCCTAGCCCTATATATATTACATATATATAAACAGAGAGAGAGAGAGAGAGAGAAAGAGTAAAGCACAGTTGTAAATCTGCCTAGAGCAGGCTGTCCAAAAAATGTAAGACTGGTGAGGGAGGCCACCAGGGGATATAAGTTAACTAGATATATACGAGTATCATTTTCCAAAAGTAAGCTGAAAGTTTTTGAAAGTTTCTATCGTCTTATGAGACCAAAGTTGAGTTTTAGGACCATCAGGGTAAATGGCATGTTATGCATAAGGCCAACATTACACATTAACAAAAATGCACCATCCTCACCATGAAGCATGGAGGTGGCAGCATCATGCTTTGGGGATGCTTCTCCTCAGTAGGTCTTGGAAGGCTTGTGAAGGTGGAAGGTAAAATGAATGCAGCAAAATACTGGGAAATCCTGGAAGAAATCTAATATAGTGTGCAGGAAACCTGCGTCTTGGGGGATTTGTTTTCCAGCAAGACAATAAGCCCAATAATATAGCCAAAGCTAGACAAGAATGGTTTAAAACCCATGAGAGGCAGAGGCAGACTCAGAGCTAAGATCTCATTCCCATTGACATTTAGTGGCTGGATTTGAAAAAGACTGGTCACTTATGATTTCCAAGCCACCTGACCCAGTCTGAACAGATTTGCAAAGGAAAATGGAGAGAAACTTCAGTATCCAGATGTGCAAGAGATCTGTGCACACAGACCCAAGGTTGTGATTACTGCTGTGGCAAGTGGCTGGGTGTGGCACCAGCCAGGATGCACGGAAGGACCAGAGGAGGGATTGCGCCTCCTCCAGACCTTGAGGGGGCGACCATCCTGGTGGCTTTGGGGACAACGGGAACAGAGCATAGAAACTCAACCCTATAGGGGCCTGTGGTTACCGCCAGGGGGCGCCCCAATGCCTGGAGAGCCCTGGTCCTCAGCACTTCCGCCACACCCAGAGGCGGAAATACTGGGGTGAAGTTGACCAGGGACACCCGTAGTGCTTCCGGGTGCACAGCCAGTACTTCCGCCACACTGGGGAGTGCTGGCGGAAGCTAATCGGGAGGCACCTGGAGCACATCCGGGTGTGTATAAAAGAGGCCACCTCCCTCCATTCGTGGGCTGGAGTCAGGAGAGGAGAAGGACAGAGCTTGGTGGAGAGGAGTGGAGGTGGTGAAGAAGGCATTTGGAAAAGCCTGGACTTTGGGGGAGTTTTGGGGTTGTGTGCTTCACTGTAAATAGAGTATTTGTAAATAAAGCATGTGTTGGGTGATTATAACGATGTATGCCTGTCTGTGTCCGGGCCGCTTACCACACTGCATAACTGCTTACTACTTACTTGTAGAAGTAGGGTGCTGATACTTACGCAATCAATTATCTTGTGTTTTATACTCATAATTAATTGAGATCAATTGATGGGATCTGTATTCATTTTGACATTGAGAGTCTTTTACTGTTGATCAGTGTTAAAAAAGCAAATCAAATCCTCTTTGATTCAATGTTGCATACCAATAAGATGTGAAAACTTTGAAAACGTTCAATACCTTTCATAGTTACTGTATGTCTCACTCCCCTTAGAGCTGCTGTTGTTAATATTGGGTTTTTTTTTCAGTTCATGTAAGACAGAAAACACCTTTCTGTCAGTCTGTCTGTCTGATCGCATGAAAGAACCAGCTCAAAGTGGACCAGTTTTATTGCAACACGGCTCAATCTTGAAAACAGCTTACTGTACAAAGTTTTAAAATTTCAAAACCTCTCAATGGGCTTAGATTGGCTAATTGTCAAACTTGTTCTGTGCAAGTTTTTATTTATGGAGTAGTTTATTGCTTTAAAGTTTACCTCTAGAGAGGATACTTCAGCTCCTAAATGTTTTACATGTTCTTCTTTTACTCATTCCGACAGCACCTTATGATGGCAAAAACAGTGAAACACAGTTGTGCACACCACACCACAGCGGTTTTTGTTTGATTTGTTGTCTGTACAAGTGGTTCTCATGGCTGCATAGAGGCATGCACAAACCTCATTCACAGCAACTCACTTCTCCTGCTCCTTGAAATTATATATTTTTGTGAGCATAACAATAAAAATAAAAGTGATTAAATTTATGTGGAAATAAATGAAAGAATAAACAAGCTCTCTAACCAAGGCTTAGTGACACATTATGCATACAGTGCATAAAAGTGTACTCAGTATTTACATGACTCTAAAAAGCAATTTTACAACTGCACAGTTTGCATATCATACTTCTCTGACATTATAATTTATTGGCAAAGTTCCACAATGATTTCACTTCCATTAACAGGAGCAGCCAACATTTTAGCTTATTTCATCCAAAACTTTTTAACTCTCCATTGGGTATGTCTTTGGAAAGAATTATGGTTAGGGAATTTGAACTATAGTTAGCCATAGACCCTCTATAAGCAACAACTAACAATAGCACACCAATCAATGCATTTTTTTCATCACTTGGGTTAGAGTCTCCAGTCTATGAAATATTTTTCAGTGACCACAAGCCACAACTTAAACTCAGTTTTTAACTACGTGTTGACTATCTTCACTGAAAATAATGTTACATACTACTGTAGTTAGCATGCTGTCCATGGTTGTCTGTTAGGTTGCATCTGTCTAATAAATTTGTTTTCATTAGTTTTATTCATTCTGGGCACTTTCAGGATAGATATCAGTGTGCATGCATATCAGATTTGGATTGTTTTAAAATTAATTAGAATAGTCAAACAATAAAATCAGAACCAGAAATCAGAAGTGTGTCTTTTTACAGTATGAAGGGCCAAACGGCCAAAAAGCATATATTTTTGTACAAAAACTATTGGTTTACATTTGAACATTATTGGTTTATGGATAATTACTATTGGTTTGCGTGCATACTTAATTGGTTTGCATGTGAACAATACTGGTTTCATTCATATGAACTATATTGGTTTGTGTCCATATATTATCGGTTTGTGCGTGGACTATATCCGTTTGTATATGCACAGCACTGGTTGCATATGAACTATATTGATTCGCGTGTGTATATCGCTGGTTCCAGTAAGTTTGTTATTGGTTTGTGAGTGAACTGCATCGGTTTATGCTTGCACGTTATTGATTTGCATATGAACTATGTTGGTTTGCATTCTGTGTCGGTCTAATGATGGATTTAGCAGCTTATTGGAGTCTGGCTGTGAATGGTGTTTTTTGTCATAAGATACCACAGATTTTTAAGTGGATACAATTGTACATCTGTTTTATTCAGCTACCAACTTGATTTACCCAAAGTAGTTAATAAATTAACAATAACATAATTAGCAAACTAGTGTCAAACAGAGAGTCATGGGGATAATGGCAAGGTGCACATAAGGTAATGGCCACTGCATCAGCACCCTATTGTCAGTCCAACACCTCAGTGATTAAGTCATATTTTCTACATGGCAAACTAGTTTTAAAAAGGTGTGTTCAGTTATTGTTAAGTACAGAAACATGAGAGTAGGAATTTAAAGTATAAAGTCACCAAATCATTATGTCTTAAATTCAACCTTAATGGTAAGCTCTGTGCTGCCCACATTTCAAACGCTTCAATCTGAGAATGAATAAATATATTTTTATTTTCATAAAAAATAACACACACTTACTAATGCTAAATCTTTATTACTTGTTTATTACTTTGTAGAAAAAGAACTGTAACCCTACATTGTTTAAATTTGTGTTATCATGCAGTTCTAATTCTAATGATACTCAGCTAAATTTGCAGTTATGAGAAAATTTCATTCATTATCCAAAATTGTGACTAAATAAATCAATACATTGTTTCCCTGCATCAAACTATCTTTCCTATGTTGACAAAATGTAAATATAATGATGTTTAAATGTGTCTTTATTAAAGCTTTTAAAACAATAATTGTTATGGCAATAAACTAAATTATAAATATTGGCTTTCAACATACAAAAAAATTGTGAGATTATTTCTCAATGACATATATGCACTTTGACATTATTCCACACTATTAAGAACTTCACTCTGTGATTTGACATGTCACTTAACAGTTGATGTAATTCCTTCACTGCTTTGATAAATGAGCATAAAAACCAACTGAATAATTTCTGTGGTATAAATGATCCAGTACCCACATTATACATTGTCAGTTCTCACATGAGTAGCTCTTACTGTAGCTAAATGGAGTGTTAAAGACTTACATGGCCAAATCTATGGTATATATTTAGAAGTTAATTACCTCAAAAAATTGTGAGATATTTTGGACTAAATATGTTTTATCCATATACTTTTGAGTAAATGTTTAATACAAAAGCATAATATTTGTTTCATTTTATTCTCCATAAGCTAAATCATTTTTCACAAAGTTTCTGGGTTTCAAAAAAAAAGAGCATTTTCATTAAGCACTTTTAAAGGGTCCCTTTCAAAATGTTATAAACAAAATACAGTTACAACAGGTCAACCCAAAATAAGATAAAAACAGGAATATATCTGTAGTTTCACTTTTATACAATATCTCTTATTCTCTAATAAGGAAACCTTATCTTGTCTGGTCAGCCAAGCTACTGTACATAGAGGATAGACGTCCACCTATGTTATGAGTAATTTAACAACCTCAAAATTCTTAGACAAGGCTCACCTTTCATTCTGCTAAAGCCCTATTATACTGTATGTCAATAAATATTTTACATATTATATACGATTCTGAATATTTTCTAAACTTTTTTTATAAACATCACAACAGCTAATGAATAAAAAGAACATTATACCTGTTCGGTACTTATAAATGATCACTGCCTTTAGAAAGAAATTCATTTTTTATTCCATATTATGCTAAGTATTTGACAAGCCAGTTCTTGCTCAGTCACCATCGGAATAAAACAAAAAAGACAAAACTAAGTCATTTAAAGTTGTTTCAGGTAAAAAATATCCCTTCTGTTTAAAGTCTAGGTCAAAATGTTCAGCTAACTGTGATTGTAAATATGGGATAAAGAATATTTCATTATGCTTTTGTTTTATTGCAGTGGAAATTAAATATCATCATTTATGGCCCTTCCAAGTCTTTTTTTTTATCTACTGTAAAGCTTGCTTAGCTCTCAGTATCTCTTCTGAATCTAGACTTAATTATATATGATAAAAGATCTGATCCTTGCTATTTTATATGCAGCAATAAAGAGTGTTGTCTTTTCCTCATGTCCATGTTTTTGTGATTTACTTTTATTCTTGACAAATAATAAGTTAAAGAAATACTCCTCCTAAACATGATTTTTTTTTATTTGTTACTCTCCCTGTGCTATTTATTGTGATAGTCGAGAAAAAATAATGTTAATCTTATGTTTTAATGCAGAACGGTGATAAGAAAGCTTCTGACTCATTAGGGTTCTATGGGTACCAATACTGAATAAATAGTGAAAAATATCAATTATCAAAAATTCCATGAAAATAAAGTCAGCTCACTAGAGTCCTTTAAACCATATATCACTTTCCCATTCGTATACTTGCAATGTCCCGATTAATTGTTGTGGACAAACCCTGACACAGACAGGCTAAGTTCAACACAACACACATTTTATTCTTCAATGGGGTAGCGTTTTCTGTTGCTCCCCACTTCACAGCACAGTACAGTAAAAAAAAAAACACCAAATATTATGACCCATAGTCCTTTCTCTCTCTTCTTCGCCTCCACTCCTCCTCGCAAGCTTTGTCCTCCACCTACCGAATCTGACTCGTCGCTGTGAGGCTGGCAAGTCCTTTTATAGTGTCCAACCCGGAGGTGGAAACTCTATGCCACACGGCCCCTCCATTTTTAAAGCATCCCCTGGCGGCACCCACGGTTCCCAACAGGGCTGAGATTAAGAACTCCAAGTCCCATAGTTCCCTGTGGGAATCCTGGGCACTGCTGCAATCTAGCGTTCTGGGGGAAGCAGTGCCCTAAAGACGTTGCCTTCTCCCATCCTTCCACTTCTTGGGGAAAGACAGCCACATCTCTTAAAATGTATTATTGCTAAAATATTGTTAAATAAACCACTTCCAGAAAATTTTCTTGTGAATAGCTGCAGCATGTTCAAACTGCTTCGAGCTTTTGAATTTGACTTCTGTCTCTTCTCGTTCATTGGTCATAAAGCCACAACACTGTATTTCTAGATTGTTTCAACAGAAGTTAATGAAACTGCACAGTTGAATTGACCTTCTGCCTGTTAGAGCACCTCAGAAATTAACAATACAAGGCAAACTTTCTACCTGATAATGTTTTCACTTTCTTTTCTTTCCTAATTATCCGCCTCCCTCATTCACTTTTTGATATGACATGAAGTGCTATGGTAGCCAAAGAATGACATAATACTAGGCCGGACTCCTGAAAAATAAATGAGGGGAAAGGCAGTAGTTCAATTTAAAATATTGGTTCTTGTTCATTAGAGTATTTCACAGAACAATATCTCAGCCAAAATACATGAGTTTGGGATGTTGTGAGTATACAGCTGTATAACTGACAAATGGATTTTATATTACGAAGAAATTGAAAACTTCTTTCATGGAGGTTTTTTATTGTTTGCTGTTTGTTAAGTTTGGTCCCTATAGAAGAAACATAATATGTAAAGAACTTTGCTATCTCTGTTATTTATGAAAAAATAGATTAAAAGTTTTTTTAGCCATCAATGTAATAAACATGGCATTAATAACTAATAAAAAAAGATAATTTTGAAGTGGCATACTCCTTTAACTTCATTTCTTTATTCCTGTACTACTACTACTATTACAGTACATGTTTATCTCTGATTGTGCTTCTATCACTTGTGAGTGGATGGGCAGAGTGATTCCTTGCCTGGGTGGAATGCCATTCGAAAGTATATCGAAGGACATGCTTTCTGTTGGGAATGATACAGGAATCCTTACTTGGCACTGAAGACTGGAGAAAACAGCAGCATGTAAGTATATCGTCCGATACGCTATGGGTCAGTGACCCTGGGATTTGGGTCCCTTGCAGATACCCATAGGGCATCACGTGAGTTGAAGTCTGTTCCATGGGTGCCACCAGGAAGCACTGCAGGGAGATATGTACATATGTACTGTACAGTCAAAGTCAGGAAATGATGGATGAGGTTTGCCAGGAGAAGAGGGGAGGAAGAGGAGTATATTTATATACTGGTTATGGTTTGATCATGCTTACCTGTTTGCTAAGGTAACAATAATAAAAAGGGACAATATTTAAACCCAAGACTGTGTTGGGTGTGGTTGTGCCTGGGGTTTGGGACTTTGTGGCACTCTTACTGATTACACACACTACCACTGTTTGATGAAATTGTTCTTTTTAAGTACACACAGAAATCTTCAGTGATGTTGTAAGTGAGCCATTGAAAGCATAAACCATTTGATTATTCATGTTCCATCTTTAAATTGTACAAATAACATAAAAGTCTTTTAGAGCGAGTGAATCCTATACATTCGTTTCATCAGTAGCATAGCTTTTAGAGCACTCCATTCAAATTTGGCCTACTAATCAGGAGTATGAGTTAAAAAAAATAGTACATTAAATAATACTGAGTTCAGTTTAAGCAATAAAGTGCATTCTTTATAATAAAACAACACACATTTTGTGCACGTTTTCCTGCAAAATATCTCTTATTAAGAGAAAATTAACCATAGATTGCTAAAATCAAACATAATTCACCAAATGCAGCTTATAATTCATTACTTAAATTGTGGGCTGAGCTTGAGCATGTTATCTACTAATCTGAAATCTGATGTAAACAGGATTCCTTATAGAAAAAAGTAGGTGCTATGTAAAAACTAAGGTTTACCTTGGTGTTGTCCAAGCTCTGTAAGATTATTCTTTATACACATTTATTTGCTTCATGGATATCCATGCCTAGACATTATCTGAGTGGTGTTTGCATATTATCCCTGTGTTTCCTTGAATTTACTCCAATAACTCCAGTCTTTTTTTTTCTCCCAGACCTGAAAAACTTACAATCACTGTTGTTAATTGTTGAATCTAAACCATGTGTGAGAATGGGTGAATTATGAGAGTGCTCTGCTATGGACTTGTATCCAATGAACAGTTGTTTTTTACCTGTCCCGTGTTATAGCAAAGATAGCCTTCCATGTCCCTTTTTAATAAGGCTAAATTAATATTCTTGATTCAATTTAAATTGAATCTTAAAAAGTGCTACTATTATAGATATGACTAAGCTTTTTAGGTCACCATTTTAAGTATATTTTATTTATAATTCTGAATAATATTTGCCCAAAACATGAAGGGGAAAGTCCCCTGAAATTGCTTTCATACAGGATACCTTGCTCCTGTGGTTCTTATATTATCAAGCATTTAACTTTAGTAATAACAAATATTATGCTTGTTCACGCTTAGAGTTTTACTCATAGTTCCCTTCTGTTTACCTCTTTAGTCATATTCATCTTAACAAACAACCCTGGTTTTGGTTATTTTACACTGAGTGACACTACAAAATACTTGCATTATTTTTGTGTAGTTGGCTTTATGAGTAAACATTCTGTGTGTAAAGCAAATTAATCATATTTCTCAAATTCTTTGCAGCAATATAAATAAACAAATTTAAGTGCATCAAAATGATTAGATTTTGACATTTATGTTTGTTTAATTCTGCATTAATTTTTTTGTTTGAAGTGCCGAACATTGTGTTTAATAAAGGATGTAAAGATATGACTGATATTGTAGTGGTTGCAAGGACACTATTATGGGGACCCTAGGAACACACCCAAATTTGACCCAGCACACACACACTCACACACAGAGACACTGATAAGCAGCTCACTGAACTGATTAAGCACATAATAAAGACAATAAAGTATATACAGCATTCAAAAAATGAAGAAGAGAAAAAACAATTATATTAACACAAACAATGCATACGAAAAAGCCCTCTCTCATTCCTCGCTGGCAATAATTATTTACCTACACAAAATTAAACAAAACAACAGACACTACTAAGTAAACAATTAAGACTAACAATAAAGTCCAAACCCAGTCCATTACAGCAGATGCAAATGATGATATAGGTGTGGAAAATCCCTGTGAACAGCCCTCTGAAAAGAATGTAAAGTTTTGTCCTACCAGGTTCCAGTTGTAGTGTGAAGGTTTTCTGTGGTTGGGAGCACTCCCTAGATGAAGATTTATCCAATCAAGACAAACCCTCATGGTCAAGCAGGCACAGGATAGCACATACAGCC
The DNA here is from genome assembly GCA_026402145.1 of Polypterus bichir lapradei. Classification (NCBI taxonomy): domain Eukaryota; kingdom Metazoa; phylum Chordata; class Cladistia; order Polypteriformes; family Polypteridae; genus Polypterus; species Polypterus bichir. The sequence goes on along the minus strand of JANRMT010062808.1, from coordinate 62,138,432 downwards.
AGAAGAAACTGTAACTCATGGTGGTTGAGTTGTAATCCAATAGTGTGTGTGTGTGTGTGTGTGTATATGTGTGATGCGTAGAAACAAATACAGACAGTTGATCACAATCCCCTTAGAGTCTTTTGGCTTCTTTTTTAACACTAGAACGTGAGCGAGAGAATAAAAATGGAAAAAAAAAACCCGCTAACTGTGACAAGTACTATAAATTTACAGATGCAAATCAAATGTATGTTTTTATTGTGTGGTATTAACAATAAGAGCATCTCACTACTCAAAATGGTAAATTTGGGAAGCAGCTGATATCGAAACCGCAATCTCTTGATTGGAAAGCAGCAGTTCTTAGCATTGTACCACGCAAGGTGTCGTATCAACCGCCTACCGTAACCTGCTTTCTTTTTTCTTCAGTTAAATTCTTGAATAAAAATGCACTTGTTTTGTTATACTTGTACCTTTTGTGAATGTGTTTATTTCATGTTTGTATTTCAGGCTTCACACATTATACATTTCATGTCTACATTTTGTCAATTATTACTAAAACATGAAAAACGATTCTGTGTTAACTATGTTTTTACATAGATTGTTGTTGACATGGAACACACATGAAATGTATGTATTCCAAATGATGATGTACTTTTTTACCCTATAAAGCTCCAGTACTTCACTCGAAGATAAACACTGAGCACTGAGAAACTTCTTTGAGAATTGAACTGCAGCGGTGTGTGGGGGGATGGGATACCAGGCTGCTTGCTACTTATCAACACATTTACAGGACAAAAGACGCTGATGTAGAGGTGAGAAAGGATTTAAGGTGGGCCAGATTTACTCGTAGGCTCTGGTAATTCTAGTGTTAAAGAGCCCACTTGATTATCCTTCTTGCCAGAAACCCCTATACTATCTGAAACAATTCTATGGTGAAATATTGCTTGGAATTATAGGCAATTTAAGTAGCACTGTGGCAACTTAAATGTGTGTCTTTGTGTTGTGTAGATTTTGTTTCACTTTATTTAAGAAAAAATGGAAACTCTTTTATACTACATCTAAGTCTTTATCCACTAGTTTTGTTACAACAACCAAAAAACATTGGAAATTAAATTAAAACACGAAGAAGAAAAAAACTCCACTAGATACAGGTAAATAAACATCTGGGACTTTGTTGTGTATAGACCTTCAATGTTCTGTGTTGGAGATGAGCAATAAATTGTCATCCTTTGTTAAAAGAGATGTTGAGTAATCACCTCCCCCTAAAAGAATTGGCCACAAATTATTTATACAAACAATTCTTTCCATGATTCCTTTCTAATCTCTTTTATGTTCTTCCAGATTATAACAACCATTCTGTGCTCTTTGGTCTTCATGTGCTGAACAGATTTAGAGCTTTTCTAGGTTTTCCTTCAATTAACTCTCTCAGTCATTCAATGTTTATATTGTGGTGAAGAAACAAACAGCATTATGCTACCTGTAGGAATCAACTGGGGCACAGAAAAGGTTTTCTTCTACAAAACAACTTGCATTAAACCCTCTCACTGATCCCAGAAGTCCTGAAATTTTACATGTCCTGCTTCACTGCTCATCACTAATTAACAGTATGTGACTCTGTCCACTGCAACATGTTTGTTTGCTTCTCTTCAGCTAATATTCTTTTACTGTTACAGTGAATTTGATATTAATGATTTGTAGCCTCTGGTCACTTCTGAATCAACTACAACTGTTTTCATTAATCTTAGTTAATAAGGTCCCTTGAGATACTGTACTTTGGATTGTAAACTTGTGCCAATTTTTGTTTGAATTAGAATATTATTTGAATAATGTTGCCTTTTGCACACTATTAACTTCAGGAAATATCTAGGGAATTCAGGACTGTCATTTGTGCATCTGAGGAAACAAAGCTTTTTTCAGCCATCTATAAATTCTACATGCTATTTCTTTCCACTTCTGGTACTTTATTAAAACTTCTTCATTACCCAATGTAAACTTCATCATTTTGCAAGTAGCTAATCCCAAAAACATAATGGGACTCTATCTTGCAGGATGCTGTTTTCAATTACTTTCTACAAATAAGCGAAAAGCAACCAGCTGTAGAGAAGTGAGGAACTAAAAGGCAATGGCAGCAGTTTCTGCAAATCATTTAACAGAGCAGAGTTAGAAGTTAGGAAAGCATTCTGTGAGTTGTTAGCTGTGCTGAATTAAGTAAAGTGTTGTATTACAATCCACCTTCTCCTTTCTGCTTGCCTTGATTATTAGCAAGATAGTTTTACCAATAAAGGCAGTCCCAGGGTTATGTACAAGATAGGGACTGTAGGTTTGGACTTAAGTTGAATTTGTATGTAAGTCGGAACAGGTACATTATTTTAATAAATGCTATTGTTGACCGACTGTAACCAAGTGCTCTGCCAATGAATTATGGAGTTTCACCTCTGTCTGAACTTTTTATTATTTCTACTTTATTTTCAATGGTGATGGTTTTTCTCCTCACTGTATCACCAGCACTTGCATCAGATTTGTGTTTCAGAGACATTCTTGAAGGGTGAAGACAAAAGGTTAAGTGCATAGCACTGTACACGCTATAACAGCAGGAAGGCACCCATCGGCACCCGTCGTCAACACATTTGATGTACTGACAAGAGACAACTTCCTGCTACTTGCATAACAGTACAAGCAGGCCTGCTATTGAGAATGAATGGGGGAGGCGAGCACAAACAGTCACCTCCACTACAGTATGCTGCCTGCAGCGTCCACCCACTGAGAACGAACACGGTGTGGCCAAAGGCGGGTAGTGAATCGCCCACCACCGCCCCCATTCAACAGGCAGCCATCCGAGGCACACTACAATGCTACCCTCCGCCGCCCCATTCACCCTCCTCAATGGCCTCCGTTCAGCCACAGCCGGGTCACTGCTTGCAGCATTACCAGCTGCCCACAGGGAACAAACAGGGCAGCCATGTGTGGTGGGCAGGCAGTGAAATGCCTCCATTCGCTCCATCCAGCCTGTGTCCAGTCAGGAGCAGTAGCTGCGGCAGCATGGTGGGCAGGCAGCGAACCGGCCCATCAAGCCTCCGTCTTGCACACAAGCGGGTCCACGGGTCACCGCCTGAGGGACACTACACTGTGTGAGCAGCGAAATCATCCCCCTTCATCCTCCATCCAGCCACCGCTTGCAGTGTCCCCAGGCCGAAGATGACGGAGTGGCAGTTACTAAGGTGCATGCGTCGCAGCTGCGGCCCCATTTGTAAGTCGTAGGTCGGATGTTCGTAACTTGGGGACTACCTGTACAGGCAAGTTTGTATTTTCAAAATTCCAGTAGTGTAGGAATTCCAATATCTTTTAGTTTGGGGTTATATGGGGAATATGTTTATTACAAAAAATAAAGGAAACAAATAAAAGACTTTTTGATTTTGGACACTTGACAGTCATTTTAATTTTTTGAGGTTTAAAACAAAATGTTGAGCAATATAAAGATACTTTTAAAATTAAAATGAAACAAGAGTAACAATATAGGCAGATACACACTTCTCATTCCTGTCACACCATAAATATGAAAATAAGCACACTAAAATAAAAAAAAATGTGTTTCCGAAGATTTGAATAAACTAGAAAATAAGAAATTCTGGAAGATCCCATGCAAACTCATGAATTTTGCCTTTAACACCTTCTCCTTTTAGATATAGCACACCCATCAAAGTCATTCTATTTTCTGAACCTGTCTAATCTAACTTTAAGTATTATCACATCTAGTTCATTTGCACCAGTTTTTTTCAGCAATTTCTTTGAAAGTGTCGTTAATTTAGGTAAATGTGAACATGCCAATCACACTCTGGTGCAGATTAATCCAACTTTACTGAGACCCTTTGAAAAAGGTACCAAGCAAACCCTGGACCAATTTGCATGAAATCTGAATGTGATCTGGCTTGGGACAGATTTAATTACATGAAATACTGTGCTTTATGCATGACAGTCTGTGTGCTGTGATAGTCACCCTGAGCATCTACTGTTGGTAATTGGGGAATCTTTTTCATAGTATAATGAGTCAAGGATTAACGTGAAGCATTAAAAACAATAAAAGGTTAAAAAAACACACACACACAGGTATGAACATAACACAATTCGCATAATTAGAGCAGCATGATTTCCTCTAGTGCGCATCATCGGACAGCAGTTGACCATGTTTTAGCAAAAAAAAAACTGGTGTAAATTTACTTCTGATAAGGTCGATCAGAACACATACAGAGGTGACAAGAAATAAACAGCAGTGCCCTTTGAGACTCCCAATCAAACGTCCTAAACGTACACAATGAATACGCCATGCGTGCAGGTGGAATATCCTCTCAATGCATACACTAATATGTAGAAGAGTTAAAACAGTAGACATGTTATTTCAGAAAAACTAAACTTAGGTTATGTTCATATTGTGACTACTGGAGAATAAATACACAACATTATGCAGTTAAATGAAGATTACATGATACGTTTACTGTCATAAGCACATAAACTTAGTAGCGCATAATTGTCAAATAGTCTTCCAGTTCCAATAATTATGGAAATTGCACTGGTGTGCAAATAACCGCCATGATATTTTATGCTTCTGCCCATTGAAAGAAGTCCACAACATGGCCACAGGATGCTTATTATTATGTTTAATTCGCTTGACAGTTTACGGTGCGAAACTCAACCACACTAACTAGAAACTGAAGCAAAGTAAGGAAATGTCCTCTGATTCGGAACAAAGCAAATGGACTATGAGTGTGAAAAAGCCTTTAAATTAATTTACCTCAGGCAGAAACCAACCTAAGAATGGATGCCAATCTATCACAAGGCAAACTCACCCATGCCCCCACATTTATCCATACAAAACTAATTTGGAGTCAATTATTAACCTAAACCGCATGAGTGAGCATTGGAACGAGCAGGAGTAACTAAAGAAAATCACAAGTAGACAAAGGGAGGAAGTGCAAACTCCATGTGAGCATTGACTCGATTGTAACCCAATGATTTGGTTGACAAATCTCTTGTGTAATTATCAGTGATAATGTTTAGCTCTTTCAATAAATGTGTAACTTTTTGACCCTGATGTAATTATTGTAAGTCAGTGGTATGCAAACTGAGTCCTGGTTTTGTTCCAATCAATTTCTGTTTTTAATTGAATTCCTAGCATAATTAAGTGAGCTGATATTTCCCAGTTTGTATTTTGGGATCAATGAAGAAATTACAAAAATACGCGTGTTAATACGTTTTAATAAAGATTAAGAAGTTTTATGTAGATTTTTTTTTTTTTTTACTTTTTATTTATGATAATCCTGATTTCCATTCTGTCGTTCCATTACTGACTAATTAGTGGGCTTGATACTGAAGCAGCTGCAGCCTTTCATCATTTATTCTCGTTTGCCTGGCTGTCTTTTTGATTGACCACACAGAATAAGGGAAAAGTAACAAGAAAACAAAACACAAGAGTTAAACATTTAAAGCAAATTAGGGTTATAGCAAAAAAAGAAATATTTTAAAATGTCTTATAATGTGAAAGTCATACTGCTACGAGAAAAGAGAAAAAACGGACTAGCTAAGTAACTAGTAACTAAATAAGATGAGTTATTCTTAAGTATAATCACTCATTGTGAATATTGTTGGAATAAAAACCTGCAACCACAGGTGTGCATCTTGTGTGTGTGTGAATTTTTCAAATTCCAGTGTCTTTGGACATGTATTCACTTTAGTACTGGAAGCAGAAATCGTCAACATACAGTATGCTGGTGCCAGTGGCCTAGGACCTTGTCTGTGCACCTGCATTACAGGCGCTTGTCAAGTGAATATTTTCACTGTGTAGCTATCTGTGCAGTGGACGTCGTTGCAACATGAACAAATCTCTTGCAATGCGTGCTTATTTAAAACTTAATGGCAATGTGCTTATACAGACTGGTTTCTTGGGCTGAAACATTTGATCTTGCTGACTGTACTCATTAGGCCACTTAATCTGTTTGCTCATTGATAGTCAAGCTGTGTTTAACAGCATTATGAACTGTGAGTGTATTTTGTTGACTGAAACATAACTTGCATTGAAACCTGTGTAAGCCAGTATTTGTGATCTTGCAACAGAAAAAAAAAAACTAAAATTGTACTAATTTTATGTAAAAAAGCCAGAACTAAATAAAATAAAAAATAAAATTTTAAACACAGAACTAAGTAAAAATAATAATTGTTGACTCCTCTTAAAACTACAATGAAATAAAAATAAAAATTAATTTTATAAAGTAAAATAAAAACTAAAGCTACGAATATTTATATTTATATTAATATATCAAAATATTAATATAAATATATATAAATATTTATATTTATATTAATATATCAAAAATATAATATAAATATTTATATTTATATTAATATATCAAAAGTGAAATATCACTGGTATATACTGGTAACTAGTGTCATAGCCAAAAAACAGGTGGCAGAAGGAGCACACTTCTTTGAATATTTTAAAAAGGAAGGGGAAGATTTTGTCAGTCCTTACAGCTTTTCATTTGACAAACATACACATCATTGAGACCGGAAAGATAAATTATTCCCAGGCAAAACTCAAAGTAGATACCAGAGGCCGTTCCGTGCGTAGAATTCGCACTAAAACATGACGTAAGCACAAATGCCGAAATGTGCTTCCGCACAAAAAAATCCAGATGCAGGAATCTGTGCGTCTCCTCCCACTCCTCCCCCAACTTCCGTCTCCTCCCAGAATTATGCCTCTTTGAATATGCAAATCAATATAAATAGCCCTTAAGCTCAGCGTTCTGTGAAAAGGCAACGGCAAAAGCACGGGGGAAAATATAAGAATTTCAGCAAATACCAAGTGGAGGCAAAGGAAAAATGTACTATTTGTTGATTTAAACAGTGGTATAATCAACAAATGGAAGTTAATCGAGTGACATAGCTTGTTGAAGAAACTGGAAAGCTCAAGTTCACAAAGTCACACAGTGCCAAAATAAAAAAGAATTCACATATCAAAGACGCCGTGAAAAGGCGAGTTGTAGCCCACCGTCTGAGCTTATTAGGGTACAGACAAAAAAAATAGGCACACAGTGGGAAAAAAGCACAAAATATCAACTTTAATCTCGAAATTTCCACTTTAATCACGTAGTTTATTTTGTCATTAAAGTAGAACATCATAAACTTCATCTTAAATTCATTTAATTTAGTTTCTCAAATCCCATCGTAACTAAAGTAGCACATTAAATGCTTTGTTTTATATTTGATATTCAATGTGCTCTATGTGTGTGAATCACTACGTGCTTCCGTTCTTTCTCTTTCTCTGACAGGACACAGAATTCATTACATTCGTGATATTACAGCTCTCTGAATAATTAAAATACTGAGATGTATATGTCATATCATTTTCATGATGATTGGAATGAAAGCATGTTATTAAACATGGGAACAAGATGACACAGTGATTGGTCATGTCTCACACAAGATGCTGCTGCAACACTTCGATGAAATAATTTATTGTAGCAGTACTGTCTCTTTCAAACATACTAACTTGCAATTCCTGTCCTTACTTTTCTTTCCCCAAATACCCAATCGCCACACAATCAGCTCTGTAATAGACGTTAAGCCATCTGTAAGCTTACAACGACAATTCTTCAAAACTTTTAAGGAACATTAAAATATCTTCATAGTACGTGTTTAATTATTCTATCCATCTATCCTTCCAGTGTCGCACCAGCCTCAGCAAATATACAGCGTGCAAGGCAGGAACAATACGTGAACTTGCTAGCGCTGCGGCACCATGTCCTCACATGTTTAATTATTAACAATACAGATTTATTTAAATGAAGTTAAAGTTTTATCTATATAATATAATCAACATATTTTGCTGCATTTCATCTTAAAAATGATATCGTCATCATATGTAAATACGCGCTTTATAAAGTGGCGCAGGTTGTGTAATATTATAACTGTATTGCAAGTTTACAGTGGGGTAATTGTACTTATAAGTACAAACAGTTCTACAAGGAGCACTTGATTGAGTGTATTTATAGTTCTTGGGATGAAACTGTTTCTGAACCGCGAAGTCCGTACAGGAAAGGCTTTGAAACGTTTTGCTGTGGCTTTGGCAGCGTGTGCCTGGTGCTGTATACCGATAATACTCTTTCCGATCAGCTGCTGCTGTGATTCCCCACTCAGATACAGTGATATAAATACTCTGAGTGATGCAGTGAGAGTAATATGGAAAAAGATGATCCGCTGTGGCAACCCTTAAAGGGAGCAGCTGAAAGAAGAAAAAGAAGAAAAAGATGGTGCAGTGAGAGTAACAACGCAAAAGCAGTTATGGTATTTGGAATAGTATGGCTATTCCCTGGGCCATTATATTGTTACAGGTAATCTACAATCAGATGCATTACACTAATAAACAATATGCGGTTAGTTTCAGTGTATTTATAAAGCCGTGTCAGAAATGTGGTTCTAAGAAATAAAGGGTAACCACAAAGGAACAATAGCATTGCTTTGACTCTGGGTGCCGCCAGTCTGCAAAACCAAGCGGAGAACTTGCGTACGACAGGGTATGAGATACCGTGGAAAAGTGCGTGGCTTTACGCCAAGTGTAGGTTTTATACATCGCGATTTGAATGTGGAAACGTTCTTATGCAACATTTATGCATGAGGCCCCAGGAGAATGTGAACATCACAAAGACATCACCTGGACTAGGATTCAAATGTGGAACTCTTGAGTTTTGAGACAACATTGCTTATGACTCTAATACTGTGCCACGTAAAATCAATGTCATTATTTCATAATTCATGTAACCAGTATGGGGCACCACCAAGCCCCAAACCTTTCAACACACCAACACCAATATAAAAGTTCAAATAATGGTTTGTTTTAACCAACCTCCATCAATGCAATTCCTCTTTCTCCACCTTTCTTGCTTTCCTTCCTTCCTTATCTCTCTTTCCAGATGAGTGTTTTCCACTGCCTCCGAACTCTGACTCACCTGGAGGAGATCGTCTGGGTCCTTTTATACTAGACCCGGGAGCACTTCCGATGTTACAAGACTACTGAATGGAGGTACTCAGGCAGAGGTTCCCTGAAGTGGGGACGATTTGTCCCTGCAGCTCCCCCATGGAGTCACCAATGGAGCACCTCAGGGCTACGCTACTGGACTAAAACTCTCAACCAGCAATGCAGACATCCAAGTTGGCACTGTAGTCCAGGACAACTGCCACCTCCTGAGTGAGGGGAGGAAGTAGTCCATGTAAGTAGTCTACACCTGTACATCCTCTAAACTGGCCTCCCTGCCAGGTAAGGGACCCTAAACCATCCCGGGTGGATTGCAAGTCCATGCCTAGTTTCCATTACACTACATATAGACATATTTCAAACAACATGATCAACTACATTAATGGTAGAAAACATTTGATTAGTTCATTTGTTTTTATCATTTCACTGTACAGTGGAACCTCGGTTCACAACCATAATTCGTTCCAAAACTCTGGTCGTAAGCCGATTTAGTCATGACCCGAAGCAATTTTCCCCATAGGATTGTATGTAAATACAATTAATCCATTTCAGACCGTACGAACTGTATGTAAATATATATTTTTCTTTAGTTTTTAAGCACAAATATAGTTAATTATACCATAGAATGCAAAGGGTAATAGTAAACTAAAGGTAAAAACATTGAATAACAATGAGAAAACCTTGAACAACAGAGAAAACTAACACTGCAATAGTTCACGCTATAGCGCTAAGAACCGCTCGCTAAAAACACTTTTTTTTAATGAGTTTTAAGCACAGGGAAAAAATGAACATTTGAAAAATCCATAATTTAATAAACCACCAAGAAAAGTAACATTGCAACAATGCACGCTACGAACCGATCGCTGTAAACAGAAATGAAAACAAAAACAAGGCCAGTACAATCTTTAAGTGCATTCTCTACCTTATGCGTCCAGCTCTCTCTCTCGTGTGTGTGTGTCTCTCTCTCTCTCGCGCCTGTGTGTGTGTGTGTCTCTCTCGCATGCCTGTGTGTGTGTGTGTGTATCTCTCTCTCGCGCCTGTGCGTGTGTGTCTCTCTCGCGCGCCTGTGTGTGTGTGTCTCTCTCGCGTGCCTGTGTGTGTGGGTGTGTCTCTCTCTCTCTATCTCTCTCTTTCACGCCTGTGTGTGTGTCTCTCTCTCATGCGCCTGTGTGTGTGTGTCTCTGTCTCTCTCGCGCACCTGTGTATGTGTGTGTGGCACTCTCTCTCGCTCGCTGGACAGGAAATGCACAAGGAGAGACTGAACACGTACAAACCGAAAGGGAAACTGGCTTGTTCATATACCGAGTGTGTGGTCGTGAACAGAGGCAAAAGTGTGGCAAACTTTTTGGTCATAAACCGATTTGTACGTGAACTGAGACGTTCGTGAACCGAGGTTCCACTGTACTAATATATCTGCGGTGGGCTGATGCCCTGCCCGGGGTTTGTTTCCTGCCTTGCGCCCTGTGTTGGCTGGGATTTGCTCCAGCAGACCCCATGAACCTGTAGTTAGGATATAGCAGGTTGGATAATGGATGGATGGATGGATGTACTAATATATAATGCTGAAAGTGTATTTGTGTCATTACCTGGTATAAAAATCCACATCTTTTCCAGATGTGAACATGAACATGTCTTTTCTAGATTTTGCGCAGATTCCACATTTGTGCTGGAGAAGACTATAGGCTATGTTTCATTCTGAACTTATTTAGTGACCACACCTGCACTTTTTTCCACCCCAGGCAACACCAGATACTCCTGCTGCTATAAATATATTTACACACATGAAGCTTTATAATTCAGATTTTTAATTGTGTTTTTAGATATTACTATGAAACTTTGCCATTTTATTTTCTATTTTTTTTTATTATTTATCATATTTTTGTGCAAAGGTAAATAGAGTCACCAATAGAAAAAAGTGTAGTTTTGATTTGTTTCATGTTGCCTTATTATTGTGTCAGTAGTATAGCAAGTAAGTATTTACTTCTATTAAGACTACTGCTTTTGTAAACAAAAGTATTTGCTACTTCCCATGGTTCAACCAGCACTCTCCATTTTCCTACAGTCCACAAGTTAATAAAATATTAAAAAACTTTGTCTCCCCCACTCCCAAGAAGCCCACTGATGACACATCCAGTATTTCCCATTTTCAGAAGTAGTAGGGTGTTGTACCGTGTTAGCCAATATGGATGTGATGAGAAGTCAAGCAGGATGACAGTTTTTATTGGCTAACTGAACCGATTACAATATTCAAGCTTTTGAGGCAACTGAGGCCTCTGATTACAACCTGCCTGAAGAAGGGGCCTCAGTTGCCTTGAAATCTTGAATATTGTAATCAGTTCAGTTAGCCAATAAAAGGTGTCATCTTGCTTGACTTCTCATTTCACTTATTTTCAGATGAATTACTCAAACAGAAGACCACGAAGTACAACAGCCTATTCTTCGTCAAGACCATCACAAAATGGACACACACACTCACACTTTCTCTTCCTTTCATCCATACTGGATAAATAAATTTAAGTATATGCTGTTTGATTGCGCAAGTCTCCTAGGAGGACACTTGAACCGATAAAAGAATAACCAGTAACCAAGCTGTGTTACAAGAGGTGTAAAACATTATGAAAACAGGCAACTTGTTTATTGTCCCTTTGATGGATCCTTTTATATTTCTTCTGATTTAATACATCTTATCTTAGAATGCATATAGTGAATAAATACATTCATGCTGTGAGAAGACAGCCAACTTGGAAGAGGGAGATTCCTCTGGGACACAACCTTCTTCCCTCTGGATGGTCACTGTTCCACCCAGTGCCCATAAACATCTCTGATAGAAATATGGTATTTAATTTCCAGAACCTGGACAAAGAATAGGTACGAAGTGCTAAAAGACTCAAAGATAATACAGAGAAGATAAAGGTGGTGTTATGGAGAATAGAAGTATGGTAGTGAAAGACAGATAAAAGTAAGGGAAGAGTCATGGGTTTGTTTTTTTGATAGTAGCTCTTGTGGCCCTAAGAACAAATTCTGTAGTGGATGAGGTAGACTTTCAAAAGAAACAAATAAATAGTAGAATGCTCTTTGACTTTCTGTGTTTGTTAAATATAGTGGTCACATTCTACACTTTGATGCTTGTCACAGTATATTTTATTTAATACTGTATGTATTTGATTCAAGGGAAATGAAAGGGACATATATTTATTACCATGTCCATAAATTATGATACCATAATGCTTTATAAAGCATTACAATAAACAGTTTGGAAAGTGAACTATTTAGAACCTTAAGGATTCAAAGTGGTAAAATATTTACTGTACCAGTGATCAGTTAATTTATTTAACATAACATGGAAATCCTAAAAGCCCCTTCTCATCATAAGAACTGGTACATGCACAGCTGGAAAGAGCACTGAGCACAGATGGTGCAGACAAAGTGCTATGGGACTCGTGATTTTGTTCTCACAGCTGTGGATGGTGTGCATCCATCATTCTTTTTTTTTTTTTTTTTATGGAAATAAATAACTGCAAAAATGCTTTTGCTTATGACTCAAGCTAAGAGGGTTTTGTAAGTGTCTTTTGAAAAAAGCCTTTGCCAGTTTTCCCTTTCTTAGGATGTTTTAAATACATTTTAGTCTTCAATTATATGTCTGCTTAAGGAAGGAAGCAGCGATTTTAATTGGGCATTTTAATTTAAATGTGCACAGCACATTAAACTTAAGTGTATTTTTGTGTGAAATTAATGATAGATGTTAGATAAGCATCTCTCAGTCCTGTTACTTGTGTATTCCCTTGTCTGCTGGCAAGCATTCAGACTTAGAAAGCCAGTAGTCTCAATACGCTTAGAGTTATTTCAATTAAGCTGTAGTTTATTATTAGTAGGAGGCATGATATGTAAATTGCTAAAGTTATTTAACATGCTTTAAGTTGTGGAAATCACTTCAATGTTTTTGCAAGGAAAAGATTAATGTTAAATAAAAAATTGCATATTAAACATTTTCAAGTTATATAAAGTAATACATTGCAATTGTAGTCATAAGGGTAGACAGCTAATATAGAAGCAACATTTGTGCATTTTTAAAAGTTAAATATTTCAACAAATTTATCATTTAAATTTCATACAGTAAAAAGATTACAAAAAACAACTAATTACATTCTCTCTTTTCACTGCAGTATCTTCAAATATTTTATTGTGCACTGGCACCCCTCCTGGGTTGGTTCCTGTCTTGAACCCAATCCAGTGGCCTGTGAATTTATAATTGGAATAAGTTGATTTAGAATATGGATGGATGCATATATTGTGCAAATCTATGAATTTTGGCATGTGTTTCATATTTTCATTAATCTTTCCCAAAAGATAGAAATGATTTAAAACACACTGATAGATCTGTGCAGCATAAGTTAAAATTTAGTGTTTGTTTCAGACAGATAACTAGAAATATATTTGTCCCCAGCTGGAAATTTGGCTTTTTCAGTAGCTCTTTAAATAAATAAATAAACATACACACACACACACACCTACACCAGAATGACTAAAAAGCTAGAAAATTAAAAGGAAGGAAAACATCTGACTTGGCAGTCACAGTCACAGTGAGGCATTATGCAGGTGTATTGCTGCTGGTATAGAAGGCCCCGAGTAGTGTTTCTTGACACACTTCTGCTGAATAATTTATTGGCTGAAAGTCCTCAGTGTTAGTGTGTCAGAGAAAGAATGTTCCGTATTTTTTATAACAGCATTCAGTTTTGTTTTCATTTTCTCCTTTGCCATGACCTCCAGGGGGTCCAGAGTGTGTCCTATAACTAAGACTACCTTTTTAATCAGCTTGTTGATTCAGTGGGCATTTCCTGCAGTGATGCTACCAACCCAGCACATCTCGGCTTAGAAAATTGCAGTGGCCATCGCAGAGGTGTAGAAGTTGATAAAGATATCACTACCTACATTAAAGGAATGCAGTCTTCTAAGGAGAACCTACTCTGCCCTTTCTTATATAGTTCCTCTGTGTTCTGAGAGCAGTCCAACCTGTCACTGACATGGTATCCTGAGTACATGTAGGAGTGGACCTTGAAAACTGACTAGATGTTGAGGCTCTTTGGTGTAGAAATTATTTAAAAATATTCCTTATTTAAGTCAATATGAAAGTCAATATTAATTTTTAGGACTTGTGTCAAGTGCTTTCAGATTCAAAGGAAACCGTTGAACTAAGAATGCACATTTATACCCAGTATTTGATGCTGGCCATTTTCTGTTATAAGTGAAATGATAAAGCAGAATTGTGGTGAATCTTTTTTAAACTGATATTACTATTTTTTAAAATGTAAGGTTTCTTACAATGCATTCTTACTTTATTTCTTAAAACAGTGAGATGTCAGTATATAACTGTGTTCTTAGTTTCATAATCTGCAGCATGAAATTTATATAGTACACACTTCTCAAAAGGATGCCTCTTCCACTACTCACAATTGGTACTTCTGCAAACAAAAAAATCCTTCAGTGTACAGACTAAGAGAGCTCTGCTAAGGTGATTCAATCTCTGGCTGTCTCTTGCCCTTTATCATTCCATGAATATTATATTAGTAAGTACATTGTTACACCCTTTTAAAGGTGTTGTGACCTGTCATTTTTTCCTTGATACTGCTACTGAAAGTGATTAGATGTAATTTAATAACTCAAAACTAGAGGACATAATAAAACATACATGTTACACCATTTAATTAAAATGTGTGAAATCAAATGCACAGTTTTACAATACCATTTATGCTCTCCTTCTGAATGTTATGACATGATTAAGTTCTCTACTTTTGTTCATACACACATTTCCTGTTATAGATCAATGAAATTTGATTTAAAAAATAATGTATTTTACTTGGATATTTTAAAAACATGGACACTGTTTTAAGAATATAGTGGAACAAGCCAGTGGTCTCAGATATCGGAGCAGGCATTATACTGTTACTAGCCATGTGCGCCCAACTACGTTGCGCGTGTTAAAGTTGTCTGTGAAGGGCTCCCTGTTTAAACGCAGCTGCCAGTCATGAACTGGGCCCTTCGTCGCACAGCATTATGATTTTTTATAAGGGAAACAAAATTACAAAAGAAAACCCTTGGACATTGATTCGATAGGAACGGCCTGCTCAGAATCACTGTCTGAATAGTAATTATGTGGTGGTGTGGGAGCATTTCTGCTTCTGTCCGTTCACAGTCCGTCTCGTTTTCATGACGCTATCGTTTCCTCTCACGATGTCTTCTCAACCTTTCTCCAATCTCGCAGGTTGCTTTGTGGCAATCCAAAGAGTAAGGCAATATACACGGAGCAATGGTTATAAAAGGGGGACACATAGGTATCCAGGCTCATCAAAGCATAAATATGGATCACTTCACTGACATGTGAGCAAGCCACGGTACAACTGTGAGACGCGCAGCACTCGCTGGCTACAACATAACAATAATAATTTCCGGAACGTGCTGTTACGTTGTCATTCATTTTACCCACTGTCTTTCTTTCATTCATATGTTATGTAGGCACGTACCTTTTATCTTCGGCAATCTCATTCTCTAACCAGGCCTCAGGAGCTAACCAGCGTAAAACTGTCCACCACCCCTTTCGTTATTCCAGCACATTGTTGACATCCGTGAGTAACAACAACATACTAAACTGGAAGGTGGTCTACGCATGCGTGGAATTCGCGGACAAACAAAGATCAAGATCTAAATGAAGATCTCTTTAGTTAATTTAAAGCACAACAATTTGTTTAGTTTGAATGTCTGTGTTTTGAGGTGTGACTGGAGTACTACAGTCTTCAGTAGTATAAGCCTGGAGGAGATTCTTAATTCAATGCCTATGTTTTAGCTGTCTCTCTACTGCCATCTAGTGCTTCTTCTTCTAATTCATTCACGGACAAAGAAAGATCAAGATCCAAATGAAGATTATATATAGAGATAATCAGACATAAGGGGATACACAGCAAGAAATTGCAGTTATATTGTACATGTTCAGATATGTATTTCCACACTAATTAGCATAAAGTAAGGGTTTTTCTGAATAGTGGGATGCAGTAACAAAACTTTGGGAAATATACAGTATATCTGAGTCATCTGCAGTTTGTCCTTGTTAGAACAGTAAAAAGTAAGGCTTGTACAGTAATGATAATGTAAAAGCAAATAAGGCATTTTTAATTGTTTCTACTGAATTTATTTTGAACATTTTTATTTATACAGTTTATCAATGAGAATAATAATGAATAACAATAAATAAATTCATTATTTCATCTTTTGAACCACATAGTCCCATTGGCAACATTTGGCACAAAGCAAGAAATATAGGAGGATGAGAAGCAAGTCCGATTTGATATACTTTATTGATCCTGAGAAGAAACTGTCTTTTCACATGACTTTTAAGGGTCAGAGTACAGGGTCAACCATTGTACAGTGACCCTTGGGAAACCTAAACTAAGCAAATCTACAGATAGAAACAGGAGTCTCTGCTAAATGCCCACATGGATATATGGAAAGTGTTGAAGCTCATAACATACAGTTGTCAAGATGCATTTTGAATCCAAAACTGTGTAGGAAAAACATTATAAACTGCTTGGTAATAGTACTTGATCGACAAAACTGAGAAGACAAGAATCACTATGGCTATGTAAAAATAGCATTGTATGGCATCTGGATATTTTGAAGGAAAACAAAGTAATAAATAAAGTGTTTGGGTCCCAAAGAAAACACTGTTAACTGTTTGAGGGCTGAATATTTTTTGGCTGTCTTCGTGCAGGTGCAAAGTACAAAGCAAATGTGCAAAGCAAAATACTCCATAGACAACGTGTTGCATATTATTGCTGAATCGGACTCAGACATATCGCACTGAGATTTTGATGCAAGGGATCTGGAGATCAAAAAACGAAAGGAAGTACAGGCGTCAGCTGATTGACACCCAGCTGACTGTAGTGCTGAACGCTACTGTACATCATTATAAGTCGACACCCGCCTCAAAAGAGTTAAAGTCTAAGTAATCCCTGGACTGGAGCTTCACTGGCTGGGAGTCCATCCTCCTTAGAAGTTGGTCCAGTAATGAATGATGACTTCTGGTGAGTTCATTGTCTAAATACCCACAGGACAAGTAGGGTGATGCTTGTCACATAGAAGCAGAAGTGACATCACACATCTTCTGGTGACTTCTCAAGCCTATGAATTGAAATGAGCATATGGTTAATGACCATGAAACACCCAAAAGCTTTTCCTCATGTTTCCGTTCACCATAGCATATGAAACACTCACGATGCTTGCATGTCTGACAATGTATGTAAAGTCCTGTGAAAAAGTAAGTATATGCCATGGACTTTTTCAGCATGCTTGAACAGGCAGACATTAGATTTTAATGCAAACAGTGACTACAGATAAAGGTGACACACTTGAACAAATGATACTGTCACACACGTGTCCTTAGGAGGCAGTCAACAAGCTCTGAGGTGAGTGATAAAGTACAAGATAAAGGGTTGATTTGGGGTACTGATGCCTCTTTCTCTGTCTCTACAGAACAAAAGAAAACAAACCATAAATACACACACTCACCGACAACACTTCCGGTCTCTGAAAATGGCATCCCTCAAACAACTCCTGTGATGATGTCACTTTCCAGTCCATCTGTGATGACATCACTTCCGGCTCCTCAGGATGATGCAACTTATGGTCCATCTATGATGATGTCACTTCCGGTTTCATTGTCATTTCCTGCAGCCATTTTGTATATAAACGATCATTCTACCTTTATTCTGTCAAATGTTTTGTTTTTTTTCATCAAATATTGACCGATATTACTACTTTTTCTAACGGATATTATACGGGACAATTCCCCAACTCTTTTTCCAGTTTCTGCATGATTTAATTCTATTACAATACATACAACAGACATGGTGTATTCAATTTCATAATCTAAATTAATAAAATAGCTAATTTGTCGTGGAAAAAGTAAGCACACTCATACATTAATCACCACTTCAAATCTATAAAATTAGAATCAGGTGACCCATATTAGGTGCCAATAATTAGGTCAAGTCTGTCTTATTTAAACCACAGATATCCAGGATCTTGTGTTCTCTTTGGTATTGATGTGTGTGGTGTTATGCCCAGATCAAAAGAGCTTTCTAAGGTCCTCAGAAAGAAGGTTGAGGATTCCTATGAGTCTGTACATTTCACTGTAAAGATAATCATTTATAAGTGATGTAGATTTAAAATGACTGATAATTTGTCCAGGACTTGCCAGCCCATTAAATTTAGCCCATGAGCTGACCTTCTACTAAAAGAAGTCACCAAAAACCATAAAACTTTATTGCAGGATTTGCAAAAGTTGGTGTCAAAATGTCAATCAGAAAGAGAAATTTGACCTGCATGCAAGGTGTGACAGGAAAAAGCTCTTGCTATTCAAAAAGAACATTAGAGCAAGACTGCAATTTATTGTTGAACATACAGGCAAAGACCAGGCCTTCTGGAGCTATATGCTCTGGACAGATGAATCAAATAGAGAGTTGTTTGTCCACAGTAATAGTAGACATGTTTGGTGCAAACTGAAGACACCATTTCAGAAGAAGAACCGAATACCAGTTGTGAAGCATTGTAGGAGAAATATTATAGTTTGGGGTTTCTTTGCTACCTCAGCTCCTGGGCAGCTTGTAATCATGAAGTACACTGTGATTTCTGCATCATTTAAAAGTGTGCTTGTGGAGAATGTGGTCAGCTGTCTGAAAATTGAAATTCAACCGGAAATTGACCTTTCAGCATTAAGTGATCCGAAGCATGCTAGCACATCCACCAATCAAAAACAAGAAATGGAAGGCTATGGACTGGCCTTGTCAAAACCTCGATTTGAATCCCATTGAAATGGTGTGGGGGGAACTGAAATGGGCAATACGTGCAAGAAAAGCCACAAACCTCTTACATAGATGTCACAAACTGGTGGGCAGGGTTTCAAAATGCCTACAGGAAGTAATTTCTGCTAAACTGGGCAACACCACATTCTTAGGTCATGGGTGAACTTATTTTTTCCCTGTAAACCATTACATCTATTGATATTTTTATTATACAAATGATTCAAAGATTTCCTTGTTTTCTTTTTTATCTTTACCTGTAGGCACTGTTTGCATGTAAGTCTAATGTTTACTTGTTCTAATATGCTGAAAAAATCAACAATTTACATGGGGTGTACTTACTTTTTACATGACTATACTGTCTGATTACTGAGTACCAGAATGTCAATACCAGAACTCAGTAAAAATAATCTGTTTTACATATGGGGAGACTCTTCATATTGTTTATCAACTCAGTATTTAACCTTATAGTGATTTGTCAAACAAATAAATATGATTTATGCCCTTTAAAATTCAGGCCGTACTTCCTTCATAAGTAAAGCTGTTAAATGTCACTGTAGATTTAAGGGTTAGATGTTTCGAGATTTAATATTGGCCAAAAGTACAGTTCTGCTAACAATAAATCCCTTTTTTTTAAACGAGGTCTTAAATGTACATAATGGTGAGCAGTGTCACCTTTGAGTTGTGAATACAGGCCATAAAGCACAAGGTTGTGGGTTAAGTTTCCACTTCTAACTCTGATTACTTTGTGACCCTAATCAAGTCACCTAACTTGACAGCACTTCAATTGTAGAAATAAGCCCAAAAAAAATTAACAACTGTAAATCTTTTCAGAAAAACTACCTTAGTTGTTTAAGCAGCTACATTTTGAAAATTCATAATTGTTACAGCTTTTGCTTCTGAAAACTTTTTTTTGTATCAATGTTGAGATTTAAGAAAAATAAAGAAATATTCAATATTATGGGCAAGGAAAATAGCCCAAGGATTATTGTGAGTGGTTGGGAAAAATGATCAGGAGATGATTGTGAAAGAAAAGATTGAAGTCAGTGTTGTCCCAATGTTAAAATCAGAAGGTCAAAAAAAAAAGGATCAATACATCAGAAAATAAAAGGCAAACCAAGTCAAAAGAAGGGCCAAAACCAAAGGAACCTGAAATGACATCTACTTCGTAAGGAAACTCTTACTAATAAAGAGTTTTGAAGGACATATCCACCAAGGGATGGTGGTGTCCAAAAATGACATTGTGCAACACCGAGAAATATAAACATTTGATGAATAAGGATGCAAATGGAATCTAAAGAAACTAGCTGGTTTAGCAGTTAAGAATTTGCAAGTAATGCCTTATCCACATTAAAAAAAATTGAAAAGAACAAAATTTATAACACTTAAAATCTTTAAAAATTGTTTGTTACTATTCACTTTTACATCCTGCTTAGTGCATTAAAAATCTAAGCTTATTTCTCAACTGCTATCTGTAGACTAAACTAGAAAAAAAACTTTTAATACCATGATATACAGAATACAAAGCCATCAGTATTAAAAAATATTATGCATGTCATTATAAGATCTATAACCAATACATTATCTATATTTATTTAACCAGTACAGAATGAAACAGTTTTAAGTAAATGTTTAGGATTATATTTCCAGTTTTGGTAGTAGGCAGATTATGAATATTAAAACCTTTTGAATAATCAGTTTTCAAGGGCAATTACAAAAGGAAAGTGTATGCATTTTGAAAATATAGTACGCTTTATTTAAGTACCCTTTAAAGCTTTAAAAGAAAGCAGGTGCAAGCTGGTGAACTGGCATGTTCTAAAAAGAAGCTTTAGCCACCTACTGCAGTATACCCTAGTGCATTGCTAACTATATGTATATATTATTTTAGGAAGTTTCAAGCTGGCAAGTTTGAACATATTTCAGATATCTGTTTACTACAGTGGTTCATGTGGCTAATTTGCTTGAATTGTTTATTTGCCAATAAGGTTCTTTAATCAGCCTTTTGACAGCACATGTCAAAATGTTTTGATAAACACAGAACATAAACACGTTATTCAAACCAATAGTACCACAACGTTCCTTAATTGCATGATTTGGTTTTAAACAAAATACTTCTGCTAGCTTACTTTAAACTGCATTTTAAATAAGTATAACTCCCTTCTACACTTCAGAATATTGCAATAAAACTGTTCTGTGTTTCAAAAGGTTTAAAGAATTGTTACTTAAATATGTGAAGACTAGGTTTACAATCGTGTTGAATAATAGCATCTTTTCAAATAAACAGTTTGATATATTTTTATAAAGCAGTCATTAACAACACAAATTAATATTGAAAATGAGATTAATAAATTGTAACAATTAATAAATTATTCATTTCATTTAGTTAAATACTACATTTTTAAACTATTTAGTTATTTAGATTTGTATAACATATAGCAAATAATGGATGGCCTATTGTATACAGGCTTAAATATCCAGGGCTCAATGTGCCTGAAAAAATATCTCAAAAAATTTGATCATGGTGCTCTAAACCTACTGAACACATGAAAGCAAAACTTACTCCAATTAGCAGGTTGTAAAAATCACCTTTTCTGGCTACATTTTAGGTCTCACTAAAAGGACAGGCCATATCAATAATAAAATAGTTCTTCTTCTTCAAACAAACAGTTTATTGCATTTACTAACCAAGCTCCAAACATTTTTTAAATACATGATTTAAACTTTAAAGTGATGTTGAATGTTAAAATGCTGACGTATTGGTACAAAAGCAAAATATTAAAACCACATGTACAAACAACCATGCAGAGGCTCCAAAATTATATTCATAAATTGGAAAATGGCGAATTAAACAATTTTACTTTCATTATTTTATGGCTTAGATGTGGCAGTGGACTATTTTTTTTAGCAACAATCCAATATACTTCCTTTTATAAGCAACCAGAAAAATCATGGAAGATGATATGTGCTATTTTGCTGTTTCTCTTCAAAAGGGAACAGAAACGTGTGAATTATGTTTCCCTTATTTAATTATTGCTGTAAGAATTGCACGATGAAACAGTATCCATGTCAAGCTGACTTTTATATGATTTTGTGAGGTTACTGGTTTATTAGCCAGTTAAATGGATGCATCTATATGTGGTTTGCAATTTTTGGTACTATGGATGTTGATTCACATTTCATTTGTGAGGGTGTGTGAATGTACATGACTGTGTTCCTTCACCCAGTCTGAAATTACCAGTTAGCTCGTATTAGCAACCACAGGTTTAATGGAAAGATCCTACTGTCATGAGTTCATATTGTTATTTGATTTGCAGTATGGAAACTTGCAAAAGCAATAGATTTATCCAACCAGCACTACTATTTTCAGCTTTATTAATAACAAAAAGAAAAGAAATTCACATACTAATATGTTCAATGACATTATCCTAACTGCAAAGTTACAAGCTGTGTTAGCCATGGAATGGTAAGTATAGCACAGTAATGTACCTTTTCTTTGAAAAGGTCCCTTTCTACCTCAAGATAAGTAGAAGAAAAAGAAGAGGAACACATTCTGTGTATCTTTTTCCAGGTGTCTCACTTCCTCTTTCTTTTCTTTTAACACCCTTTGCTGTACTGTACTCACAGTCCTCAAGGTTTCACATGCTGACTCTCTCTTATAAGCATACGCATAAACTCTGCTGAGAGTTTGTGACCAGTTAACTCTTTTCTACAGTGAGGTAAACGGAGTATTTATATGTTCAGTCTTGTCTACTCAAGCACTTCAGTGGCCTTTAGTAAGGCTGGACTCAAAGCCTATCTACATTATGGAGTCTTTAACTGGTAAATTTTGTCACTACATTACCCCTTCGAGTAGAATGAATACTTCAGTATTTTAATGTGGACAACACCATAAGCAATAGGGTGTTTACTGAAGAAAGTACAATTAATCCCAGGCTGAGTTAATATAGATAGAAATTTGAGGGGCTGGTGTTGATAGTGAGCTATAAAGGAAGAACTGGATTTTTTTCCACTTGTTTCTTGTGTATATGTAAGTCCTCCTATTTTAGCTATTTGGGATGGCATAGCCATTTCTCTCCCTCGCCAAGACATTGTCTTGTCTGTTCTATGATTTTCAAGAAGATCACTAAACTGCAATTGATACTGCTTTATCAGAAAGGGAAATACAGATGTGGCATATCAGAAGGAAGCTGTTGTAGCAGTTTCATAGAGAAACCTTTGGGCTGAAAAGTTGCAGCTTAGTCCTAGAGTTGCAGTTGAAATGTCACCTGTCACTCCAAGGAAAAAAGGGCCAATGCCACTTTGTCCTAGAGTCCACTTATCTGTGTAATTATGCTTGTTTAGTCTTTTTCTGTTAGTTTTGTTAATCCCCTTCACTGCGTTTTATGTGTAACCATTAATGGCACACTGCACAATAAAGTGCAGTGAATACACTTGACTTGAGCATTCCTAGTTTTCATTCTCTTTCTCTGTACATTTAGCATTCATTTGCTCAGATGTTGATGCTCTTGTTGCTTCCTGAACAGCTCTTCTTTTCTCCACCGTAGCAGGCCGCTTTCTTTCTTCTTTCGTCTACACCTTTTCGCGTTAAAACTGATTAAGTCAGTGTTTATGTTGCAATTACTTAGTATGTTTTCCTTAATTTTCATTTAAGCTGGCACTTAAGTCTTCAATGTGCCTCAAGAATGATTTAAGATATGAAGAGGTAGGGGAAGTGTGGTAGGGATGAGAACGGCACCTGTACGAATGCTCCGCATAGCCTCCCTGCTGACTACTGCCGAGAGTTTATTCTACAATAAAATAAAATAAAAATGAAAAGAGGAATAACCTTGGAGGTCAATCATCACCCCGGAAGTGGACAGTAGACGTCACGTAGTATATGTGTACCAAATTTCAGGTCAATAGGTCAAACAGTTTGCGAGCTACAGGTGATTTAAAATCCTGGACAGACAAAAGGACAGCCACGGTAGCATATTATATAAGAAGATTATGTGTTATGTTAATTTTAAGGGCCAATTAGGTCATGGCCTTCAGGTGCAATGTTCATTTCTGGCTGTATTAGGAGTGATTAGCCACAAAAAAAAAAAAACTTTATTCGCAAATTCATTTTAAGAATAACAGCATTATATTGACTCTAAGTTTATCAGATTTATATGAAGTCCAGGTAACTGTTTTACTTTATGACTGAGGAATTCGTTTTTGCTTTTTTAATAATTATACTGTACAATGAAATGCATTTTCCTTTTATGCCTATGACTGCAAATAACTTGTTTTCCCTTAAGTATACAGTATCACACTTCACTGATTTAATCATCAATATGTGAGTTCTTTCAGAACCTATAATTAGCATTATTAGTATCTTATATTATTTTTCTCATAATATTTGTGACCCTCCTGGAAAGATTCTTATACATTCATTTCAGTTTTGAACTAAATCATTTATGGTGGTTAAAAGACAGTTAATTTTTAAAAATGCAAGTGAAAAGATCCCAACTAAATGAAACAGCAGACACTACATAGCTAACGATATGAATAATCTTTGACAGACATTATTTATTTATCTTTAAAATGCATAATTCTGAATTATTCAGAATGAGTGTTGTGAATATTTTATAGAGTTTGTACCAACCACATTATGGCAGTCCATAATTATGGGGTCCACAGGTAATATGAATTTAATCTATTCATGTAGATTATATATTTTACTTGTATTTTGCAAAATGTTTTAAATTTATCTCTTATTCAATACAAAGGCCCAAAGTCAAATTTTAATGTGCTGGTCCAAAATGCACAGTAATAAGAAATAAAGTAAATCTTTCACTAGCTTTGAAATAACCGTCCCTGACATTTACTAACATTTTTAGTACCCGCCTTGCGTCTACTGACCACAGGAATTAAT
Organism: Polypterus bichir lapradei; assembly: GCA_026402145.1. Lineage (NCBI taxonomy): Eukaryota > Metazoa > Chordata > Cladistia > Polypteriformes > Polypteridae > Polypterus > Polypterus bichir. Next base: position 62,113,687 of record JANRMT010062808.1, on the reverse strand, counting down.
AAACTAATTTATAAAAGAGAGAAAGATGTTGTAATCAGGCTGAGATGGTCAGGAGAAAAAATGTAAAATTATATAGGACAGAGCAACCAGTACTCATTCCTATGTCACGTCATCAACTGATGGCGGTCTCCTGTAGTGAGAAGTTTTTAAGTCTACAGACCAGAAGAGTGTGGTCAGAGGGGAAGACACTTATCTTCATCTAATTCTTTTTCCTTGGATTTGAGGGCAGGGCAGGGCAGGAAAATGGGTAAGTGGGTGTGCTTCAAATCACACCCCGAAAGAGGCACACTAAACCCTCAAATGGAAAAGTAGACAGTGATTAAGTGTAATTTTTTACTGATTATACTTCAAAAAAATGTGTTTTTGATGTACAAATTATGCAGTAGTGTACCTTTGACAGATTATGAAAAAAAACTACATGGTGATTCCAACAACTACAATAACAAAACTCCAAGTAATCTGTTGCTATGTTTAATTAGGGTATTATTTTGAATATGCCATAAGATTTTATCTATAAGTCACACCCACTGCCACAAGTGGTTATGCATTCCCTATGCAATTTGTCTTTAGCCCGTCATCCCATTTTTATCACTCCAGGCTTATTTATTCTTTATTTAACAAACTTCTGATACTATTAGTCCTTCATGTCCTAGTTTCAGCATCTTATTGTAAATCTCAGAACCTTTCTGATTTTTAAACTTTGCCTCATATTTTCATTACATTTTTGCTGAACAATTTAGTTTGTATTAAGGTAATTTGAATTTACACCATGATGTCTGTATAATAGAGGATGTTATCAACTGTTTTATGTTTTAGAGAACTCTAGCCAATTATAATAGGCACTTTAGCAGTGGAACAATATTACTTTATGATGTTAACTAATTATTATTACTTTGTGTGTATAGTTCTGGGTCTTGGAGATCGACAGAAAGATAGACACAATGCTTCCACTGCTGGAAAATGTATCTAGATGTATCAGAGGATGAGCCTGCTTTGTTATGTGATGCTTTCATGTATCATCAATTTTAAAAAGGGTAGATGATTGATAAAGTTAGGTGTTCCATTTTGAAGACAGAAGAGAAGGGCAAAATCTCTGTGTTGATGTTAATGGAATGGAAGACTTCTCCTTTTTCTTTATCACTACTACAGTATGATGCCAAGGCTATACAGTACATTCAACTATAAATATGATAGCTTATCTTATTTTATATTACTCTCATTTAATCTTTTATTGTATTTTTTGCATTTTCCCTTTTACATTAATAAACAAGTTAAAGCTTTTTAATATTAATCTGGTCTAAATTATTACATTTTTTTTTGTTTCGAGGTTCAGGGGAGTATGGGCATCATCAACCTAGGGGTTTAATTTAATGATTGGGGGTGTGATATACAGGACAACAGGAGCTTGAGGCCTACAGTAGGTAACCAAACCTGTTCAAGCCCCAGGACCAGACCATGAGGTCTAGAACTGTGTTATGATTGTGAAAGGTCATCATCGCCTCACAGTCTCTCACTACTGTAGCTGGGAAAAAGGCACAAATAACTTGAGTGTTGCCACGACTGTTGGCTAGGGACACCCATGCACTAATCAACTTTGTTGCTTTCTGTACTTGCAAAAAGTACAGCAAAAATTAAGGTTGTTTTAGTAATCCTAACCTTAATTTTAATAATAAGGACAGTGCAATGCAAGTCCTGTTGGATGTCGGACTTTTAAGAGGATGGCTTAGAGAAGCCAGTCTTCAATGAGGGCTACTTCTACAGGAAATGCCTGCTGATCCTGCACCTTCAGCTCAGGTTCACTGAACTTGATGAGGAGTTGACAGGCCTGCATTGTAGTAGAGAATTGGCAGTCCTAGCCCAGGTGTCCTTTAGAGAGATATCATGCATCCCTAAGGTAGCACAGGAAGAGATTCTAGACCAGACATGTAGAAATAGGTGGATCACGATCACAAGGCATAAGGTAAAGGGTGTACACTGTCCTGGGATATGAACCCCAGAATTAGAAGTGTCAAACCGTTTTCAGGTCAGACCTCCTCAATCCCACTAACATGCCTTCCAATGAGGAAGCAGAGCCTGGGGACTCTGAGGTGGGCTCTCCCATCTCTGGGACTGAGGTCACCGAGGTGGTCAAAAAACTCCTTGGTGGCAGGGCCCCGGGGGTAGATGAGATACGCCCGGAGATCCTCAAGGCTCTGGATGTTGTAGAACTGTCTTGGTTTACACGTCTCTGCAACATCGCATGGACATCGGGGACAGTGCCTCTGGATTGGCAGGCCGGGGTGGTGGTCCCCATCTTTAAAAAGGGGGACCAGAGGGTGTGTTCCAAATACAGAGGGATCACACTCCTCAGCCTTCCTATAAAAGTCTATTCGGGGGTTCTGGAGAGGAGGGTCCATCGGATAGTCGAACCTCGGCTTCAGGAGGAACAGTGTGGTTTTCGTCCTGATCGCGGAACAGTGGACCAGCTCTACACCCTTAGCAGAGTCCTGGAGGGTGCATGGGAGTTTGCCCAACCAGTCTACATGTGTTTTGTGGACTTGGAAAAGGTGTTTGACCGTGTTCCTCGGGGAATCCTGTGGGGGGTGCTCTGGGAGTATGGGATACCGGACCCCTTGATAAGAGCTGTTCGGTCCCTGTACAACCGGTGTCAGAGCTTGGTCCGCATTGCCGGCAGTAAGTCAAACCCATTTCCAGTGAGAGTTGGACTCCGCCAGGACTGCCCTTTGTCACCGATTCTGTTCATAACTTTTATGGACAGAATTTCTAGGCACAGCCAGGGTGTTGAAGGGGTCCGGTTTGGTGGACTCAGGATTGGGTCACTGCTTTTTGCAGATGATGTTGTCCTGTTTGCTTCATCAGGCCGTGATCTTCAGCTTTCTCTGGATCGGTTCGCAGCTGAGTGTGAAGCGGCTGGGATGAGAATCAGAACCTCCAAATCTGAAACCATGGTCCTCAGCCGGAAGAGGGTGGAGTGCCCTCTCAGGGTTGGGGGAGATATCCTGCCCCAAGTGGAGGAGTTCAAGTATCTCAGGGTCTTGTTCACGAGTGAGGGAAGAATGGACCGTGAGATCGACAGGCGGATCGGTGCGGCATCCGCAGTGATGCTGGCTCTGCATCGGTCTGTCATGGTGAAAAAAGAACTGAGCCGTAAGGCAAAGCTCTCAATTTACCAGTCGATCTACATTCCTACCCTCACCTATGGTCATGAGCTATGGGTAGTGACCGAAAGAACAAGATCGCGAATACAAGCGGCTGAAATGAGTTTCCAGGGTGTCTGGGCTTTCCCTTAAAGATAGGGTGAAAAGCTCAGTCATCCAGGAGGGGCTCAGAGTAGAGCCGCTACTCCTCCGCATCGAGAGGAGTCAGATGAGGTGGCTCAGGCATCTGATCAGGATGCCTCCTGGACGCCTCACTGGTGAGGTGTTCCGGGCACGTCCAACCGGGAGGAGGCCCCGGGGAAGACCCAGGACACGCTGGAGGGACTATGTCTCCCAGCTGGCCTGGGAACGCCTTGGGATTCTCCCAGAAGAGCTGGAAGAAGTGGCCGGGGAGAGGGAAGTCTGGGCCTCTCTGCTCAAGCTGCTGCCCCCGCGACCCGACCCCGGATAAGCGGAAGAGGATGGATGGATGGATGGATGGATAGAAAGAGAGAGGTAGTGATAGTTGCAGATTCAGTCATTAGGGGGATTGAAGCACAGGTTTGCTTCAGAGACAGAGAGTCTTGCACGATGTGTTGCCTTCTGGGTGCATATGTGGGAGACCTCCCTGGAAGGGTGGATAGGCTTTTGGCCAGAGCAGGAGTGGATCCAGCTGTCATTCTCCATATTGGAACAAATGACACATATAATAATCGTCTGTCAGTTTTGCGATTCAAATTTAATGAGTTAGGTGCCAGGCTGAGGAGCAGAAATGACAAGGTGGTCATCTCTGACGTTTTGCCTATGCCACGCACCAGTCCAGGTAAGACTGAGGAGATTGTAGCGATTACCACGTGGCTTAAATAATGATGCAGGGTAGAAGGGTATGGGTTTATGGGGCATTGGGACTCCTTTTGGAACAGATGGGACCCGTTTTACCACAACTTATTATATCTGCACAGGAGGGACACCATGTGTAGGGGAAGCATATGAGTAGGTTAGTCAAGGATTGTTTAAACTAGGAAATGGGGTGGCAGGGAGTTTAGGACAGGCCAAGTTTAGAATAGTATGTGGAGAAACATTAGTGTAAAAATAAAAATACATAGTAATGTAAATTCTAACCCAACATTTAAATGTAAAAGCTAAAAAGTAACAGATTAAAAATAGCTTGCCTTAATGCTAGAAGTATCACAAATAAGCCAAGTTAGTTGGAGTTGTATGTAGAGGAGCATAGTTATGATATTATAGTAATAACAGAAACATGACTAAATAACAAAGATGGGGATGAATATAACACAGAGGTATACACATTTTTAGGAAGGATAGACAGAACAGAATAGTAGGTGGGGTTGCTGTTTATGTCAAAGAGGATTAAAATACAAATCCTCTTCAGTTGGGATTTTGAGCCCCATCTTAGTGAGGGCATGTGGTTTTGCCTGTAAAGCATTAGGGAAAGATGTCTTATTTTAGGAGTGTGTTACAGACTGCCCAATGCAGACAGTAATTTCAACGCACATCTTTTTAGTAATATTAAAAAGGCAAGTTTACAAGGGGATATTATAGTCATGGCAGACATCACCCGAATATTGACTGGAATAACCTTGTAATCAGCGGAGCACAAGAGCAGTAGATTTTAGAAGTAATCAGTGACTATTTTAAACACAGTATGTTAAAACACTGGCATGGGGTGAAGCCTGTCTAGATTTAGTATTTTAATAATCTGGATAGAATTTAGGGTGTAAAGGTGATTGAACCACTAGGGTCAAGTGTCCATAATATAATACAATTCTCAGTATTTTGTAAGAGTGTGGATGTGAAGACTAAAACTGTTAAGTTTAACTGTGGTATAGCAACTATTGAGCAGATGCGGCAATGTCTAAGGAGAATAGACTAGGATAAGTGTGGAGACAGTCAAAGAGCTGTGGAACAAGTTTAAAAACATTTTAAATTGTAATGCAGGACAGGTACATGTCTAAAATCAGAATTAATAGGAAACTTAAAAAAACTCCACAGTGGTTAATAAAGAGTTAAAAAGGAAGCTGCAAAGGAAAAAACAGCTTTGTAAGGCGTATAAGACTAATAACTCCAGAGTTTTCATATGCCCTATAATTCACATGAGGACAATAATTAAGAAGGATATAGGTAGGCTAAAAGACAGTTAAAGAGGAAGATAGCAGATAAGGAGAAAGATAACCGAAAAATATTCTTTCAGTATTTTAGTAGTAAAAGAACAGTCAAAGAGGAGGTGAAGCACAGCAGGAATAGTAAAGAGGAGTTAAAAATACAGACAGTGAAATAGCAGATGCTCTAAATATGCATTTTTCTTAGGTCTTCACAAGTGAGGAACTGGAAACCCTCCCATTGGTAAATGGGACTACTAAGGAAGTACTGAGAAAGGTTTGGAGCATGCGCTGATACAGCGCGTTGCCGCACCAACCACATGACAAACCTGAGTGCAGTGGGTGACACCTGAGCACCACACTGGAAACAGTGTGAGGTTTTTACAGTGGCTGGAGTGCCAATCCTGACAACAACCCCTGAGTTTTCCCTGTAATTTGGAGGACCTGCTTACAGGACTGGATGCAGATTAACGTCATACCCAAGACGGAGAAATTGCAGGTTAAGGGTCTTGCTCAAGGGCCAAACAGAGTAGAGTCACTTCTGGCATTTACGGAAGTACTAAGTGATATAGAAATTTTAGATGGAGAAGTACTGTTCAGAATAAATAGACTGAAATCAAACAAATCTCCAGGACCAGATTATATTTATCCCCAAGTTCTTAAGGAAGTTAGCGAGTACATATATAAGCCATTGACGCGTATTGTTAGGACATCACTGTGAACAGGGGAAATTCTAAAGGAATGGAAAATAGCAAATATTATCCCCTTATATAAAAAGTATGACTGGGCAGATTTAGGCAACTACAGTATAAGCCAGTAAGATTATTGTGCACCACAGGAAAATTAATGGAAGGAATTAGTAAGGATAAGATTGAGAAGCACATGGCAAGTACCGGAGTTTTTCTGAACAGTCGGCATGCATTCAAAAGAGGGAGGTCATGTTTTACTAACATGTTGGAATTCTATGAGGAAGCAACAAAGGGTATGATCAAAGGGAAGCATATGATATTATTTATCTGGACTTTCATAAAGCATTTGATAAGGTGCCACATGAGAGGTTGAACATCAAACTAAAATAAGTGGGAATTCAGGGTGAGAGTACACCTTATGAGAAGGATTTAGAAGTCATAGTGGACTCAACACTATCAACTTCCAGACAGTGTTCAGTAACCATTAGAAGGGCTAACAGAATGTTAAGTTACATAGCACGGTGTGTTGAGTACAAGTCCAAAGAGGTACTTATCTGGAGTACTGTGTGCAGTTTTGGCCTCCGGGCTACAAAAAGGACATAGCAGCACTAGAAAAAGTCCAGAGAAGAGCGACTAGGCTGATTCCAGGTCTACAGGGGATGAATTATGAAGAAAGATTAAAAGAGCTGAGCCTTTTCAATTTAAACATATGAAGGTTAAGAGGTGAAATGACTGAAGTGTTTAATCTTATGAAGGGAATTAGTACAGTGGATCGAGACTATTATTTTAAAATGAATTCATCACCAACACGGGGTTGCAGTTGAAAACTTGTTAAGGGTAAATTTCACACAAACATTAGGAAGTTCTTCTTTACACAGAGAAGCATAGACAATTGAAATAAGCTACCAAGTAGTGTGGTAGACAGAAAGACTTTAGAGACTTTCACAACTAGACTTAGTTTTTTAGAAGGATTAAGTAAGTAGAACTGACGATCTTTGTTGGGCTGGATGGCTTGTTCTTGTGTAGATTGTTCTAATGTTTTCTTCTAATAAACAGGAAAACTTGCATCATCATTTTAGTAGCAACAAAACACTTCCCTATACTTAGTATACCTTAGTCTTCAAATAAAACTTTGTGGCATATTTTCTGAAGAACACTATGGTATTTAATATAGTATAGACAGGTTATGCTAGGAATATTTGAAATCATTACCTCTTTCTTGTGCCTTGTGAAATTGCCTGTGTCACAGTCACTGTTCATTCTCATGGGCAGCAAGACAACAGATTAAAAAAGAGCGGCTTTTGGAAACTCAATAAGCTGTTGTCCCACAACTTTAGACTTCATTTAAGACATGCGTGCATTTATCATTTATAGCCAATAAGTGCCTGCTGCTGAATGCTGGAAAACTGACAACTGAAGGTCTCTGTGAGTCATGTATCACACATACTTAAATAGCCTATTGTGGACTATATCAACAATGTACATTGTTTTTTTATATTGCCCAGCAGCTATTGTACAAACTGTTTAAATGTTACTCTCCGGTGACCCATTATGTGTTTTAAAGACCAAAGTTTGACTATCACAATCAATCCTGGAGCTGACTGATGATATCTAGGGAATAGTGGCATCAAAACATTTGGCATAGTTGGTTGGACTACTGCTTAAGAATTAAATTCTGTCAATGTATTTTAAAACTAAGGAATTGATATTAAAGCCTAGAACAACCTAACACATATCAGCTAAAAATGATTATCTTTTGCTCATACTGGTAGCCATCAAAACTGCTTAATAATGTTTTCTGATTATTCATTGTAAAATGACTAATATTAAAATTCATTTTGCAATGGTCTGTTAAGTCATTTTTTGTTGGGTTTTGAATGTTAATTTGTGACTGTAGGCTGCATTATGCATAAACAGATATTCCTTTTTTTGACAAAAGATTACCTAGTATATATTTTTATAAAATTCAAGAGCTTATGGTATAATTTATTATGTACATACAGAAGGTATTTATGAGGAAAGATCAAAACCATTATTTTGTATTAATTTAAGTAACACGGTCTTAGTGCAGCAGCAAGCCATGGATACATTTTTTATTATTTCAGTAAAGGTTATTTGGGTATGAAAATGTATGCTATATTAGTTTCAGGAATAGTTTTTACTTTTTTGATGTGTCTTTTTGGAGTTTGGCTATAACATACTGAGCTTGATAGATATCTTCTCCAAGGTATTATATATTATTGAAGCATTATTGACCGGGACTTTTTCCCAGCACAGATACTTTAATTGATACACAATATCTAAGCAACTCCACATTGTGATTGAGTTTTCTCATGAGAAAACATAATCAGAAGTAAAATTACTGTGAATTGGTTTGCATTTTCTTTGCAATTAAGCTAAATATATTGATGATTTTGATTATTTCCCAGACCTGCAAATTCTACAGTTAGTATGATGTTAGTACAAATGTTTTTATTATTTTAATTGAAAAAAATGTAACTAACATAAACAAACAAAAAATGAAAAAAAAAACATTTTAGTTAAAATTGCCATTTGTATATTTTTTTACACTAATGAAATATGAAAATATTATTCTTAAAATATGTAGTTAATGTTGTACATGTGAAGGTCATACTGTACCTAATCATGTCAATATGGCAAATTATAATGCATAGCAGACATCAGTTATTCATGTAGATCAAGGATTCAATTTTCTGAACATGAAGTTGTGGGCCTCCAGTTCATTTGTCTTTTCCTGTATATGATTTATGTTACTCATCTGAATGTTAATGATCTTTTATGTCTTTTTGTGGAATCCTTTGCATCCTGATTGAAATGCCATTTGTAGAGAGGAAAATGCAAAAACCAGCTTTTTAAGCTGAAGAATAATAATACAAATTAAAAAAATGATGAAAGTCAGAAAAGGCAGGTGATCTGAGTTTTAAAAATAATTGATATCATGCTAAGCCTTTACATTTTGTGCAGTAGTGGCAGAATTATTCCATTAAATAGCACTAAAATTCTATTAGTAAGTATGGTATTCTTTGAAAATATATGCAGCATGTGGGCTTTAATGGTATCTTTGATAATGTGGCATATCTTTCCACTACACTTCACTTTCACTATTCTCATTCTGATGATAGCTAAGCTGGACAGGAGCAGGTCACAATATTCTCCATAGCTTCTTCCAAGTCCTCCAAGAAATTCCAAGACACTTTCATGACAATGGAGATATATAATCCATCTAATCCATTGAGCATACCCCAAGTGTGCCTCTGAATGGTCTCCAAGTATGCCACGCCTTATACTCTTCATGAGGGAGACCCCCAGTCAGGCATTCTAACTACATGCCTAAACTATCTCAATCCTGGCCCTTGAACCAGAGAAGCAGTGGACTTTACCTGAAATCCACCTGTATTGATGAACTACTCACCCTTTCAAAGAGACCCAGTCCAGCAACTCTGAGCAGGAGCTATATTTTAACCCCTTATACTCACAATGTATTTTTTTCATTCACTGCCCAGAGCTCATGACTGTAGGTAAGGATGGGGCTGTAGACTGATTGGTAAGTCTAAAACTTAATCTAGTGCCAGTGCACTGTTTCATTGGTCATTCCCATGATCACCTCTACTCTCACTCATGAACAAGTCCTCAAGTTACATGAACTCCTGTAGTTGGAACAGGAACAAATCCCTCTGGGACAGGACTATGACTTCAGATTTGTAAGTTCTAATTCTCATTCTAACTACATAATACTTAATTGCGAACAATTACGATGAACACCAGAGATCTGATGATACCAAATGAGCAACCTTATCTCCAAACCACAGAATTAAAATCTTTACATTACAAATACTTCAAGCCTTAACCTGCATCTTGATACTCTGCTATGTAAATAATGAACACCTGACTTTCTTGGAGTCAAACACACCCACTGAATGAATTGTACTTAATGAGAATTACGAGTGTCAAAGTTATTATTACACAAGCACAGGTCCCTAATGGCACACAGCTATGGTCTCAGAACCGCACATTTTTAAAACACCTGCCACAAGATATTACAGGGTACACGGTTTTTCTAAGTCCACAAAGCATATAGAGACAGCATTGCCAAATATGTGTGTGTGTAATGACAAATTTTTGGTCCACTGTTTCATAGCTAGGATGGAATCCACATATAATCAGAGGTTCAAATATTGGAAAGAATCTCCAAACCAATCCCATTAATAGGCCTTCTCTGGGAGGCTGAACATAATCATCCTCTGGTGTAGTAATTCATGGCCAGGTGGAAATCTGCATAGCTCTTCTGTGAATTATAGGTTCCACTATTGAACGTAGTCTACTTTTCTAGTACCACGCAACATTGGTGTGGGAAGTTGACCAAAGCATTCAGGATTTCTTGCCAGATCTGATCCACCTCTGCAGCTATTCCAGTATCAACCTTTTAATCATTGTAATGACCTTATTCACAGAGATGGTCCAAACCTCAACTAAAGATTCTAGCTCTGCTCTTCTTGTCTTCAAGGGGGGCATTTCTATTGATTTTAGGGGTTTATGAAAGTGATCTTTCCAACTGTATGTAATCCCCAGCTTCACTTAATGTATCATTCTCAAATCCTATTAATTCAATTCAGGGTCACATAAAGTAATAAATTAAAATGGAAAATGTCATTCCAAAAAGAAAAATAGCAAAAAACAAACTTGAAACATAACAACACCATACATCTACATATTCATCTCTCAATACATTTTTAGGTGTGTTTGCATATAATGTGCCAATCATCTACTGTGTCTATCTGTCTGTCTCTTTGTATGTCTGCATGAAACAACCTGGCTCCCAGTAGATCATTTTCTTTTTTAATTTTTCAAGAAAGTTTGTAAAGAAAGTTCAGTTTTCATTCTGATGCTTTAATATAGTGCACTGCACAAAGTTGGTGAATTTTTGTTAGTGTAAAAACAGCAACACCATCTATGTGACTTCAGTAACGGATTAGGTTACTCAATCAAATTTATCTTCAAAAAGGTTAACTCAATGTGTATGTTTTTTTTTTTTATATATATTTTCATCTTTTCCTCATTCAACAGCTTCATCTGATAGCAAAGCAGTGAAACATCAATAGAGTCATGTGCGCTACCAAAGATTGTGTCTAATATACTGTCTGTATAATTTGCTTGCACAAACCACAGTCACAGCAACTCACTTCTCCTGCCCAGTGAACTTGTACTGAGCAAGTGACATGATGTTTGCAAGAAACTTGACTTATAAAGAAATGAATGAAAAAGAAAAAGAAATTCTTTAATCTTGGCTTGTTGACACTTTATGCATATAGTGAATAAATGTGTACTCAGGATTTCTGTTACATTAAAACAACCTCACAGCCATATTGTTAGCACATCACAATGATCAAAATGTTCAGACATTCACAAATTTTAAACGTCAAAATGGTCTGCTATATATTATGGTAAGATGCAGTCAACAATTTTGGGAATTTGAGTTACAATTAGCTATAGCCCCTCCACAACTAACAATAGGACATCAAATGATGCAAAATTTTCATCAATTGAATTGGACTCTTCTGTCTATGAAAACTATTTCAGCCACCAAATGGCTATTTTTAGCTAAATCATGCAACATTATCATGCAACGCTCATTTTTGTTCAAAACCGTACGTCATATAGTATACATCTAGATATCATTTTTTTCTTCTTCATATCATACTTCTTCTTCATATCAATATCATACAACAATGATATTTTCATGTCAATAGAAACAACTTTAATTTGAATATGTCAAAAAATACATTATATAAATCTGCTCTACTAAGAACAGTAGTCATATATGTGGTGCAATGGCAGAGCCTAGTAAGGAGATCATAAGATCACGTCCCAGGTCCTCCTCGTGTGAAATATTGTAAAAAGAGTATTTTTTTTTTTACTATAAATTCTACCATGGACCAAGAACAAGCTATCGACAGGGTGTTGGGCCGCCCTAGTATATTTATGTACTTTGCTAGCACATGTAATTAAATTATTTTATCACTATTATTTTATAATACTGTATTTAATAAACAAATTTTTGATAACTAAGTCTACAAGGAAGTAACTAGAAAATTTTAAAATCCTCAAAATTTTATTTGGCTAACACATTTATGCAAGAAAACTTACAACATTTGCTTTTATGCCTTCATAGAACACTATTGTATTTCTTAGTGCAAATTATAATAATCATACTAGCAAGCATACTACACACATGCATTATTTCATATAAATGTATTAATATTAGGTGAGATAATGATGTTTAAAAATTATTAATGACTTCATCGCCAAGTCCCATTTTCCTTAAAAATAAATTCTTACTTTCTTGTCTCCTCAGAACAGTGATAGTCTTAAGCCAAGCAGGTGCTTTACCAGGAAGTAATGGAGCCAATGAGGATAGGTTATCCTTGTCAACAGCATCCCCTTCAATGTTCAGTAGATGTCAGTGTGGTATGCCTTCTGCTTTCTGAAGTCTATGACCAGCACCTTGGTTTTGCTCTTCACAGTTGGTTATGTGGTCTACCAGGCTCTCAGGGACATGAAGTATTGGGACTATGAGTCTGTGGGACAATAAGGGATGCAGACACAGCTGATATAACCAGTAAAAAGGTGTATTTATTGAAAAAAAAAGAAAAGAAAATGTACACAAACACTGCAATAATTAAAATCGACATCTGTCATACACCAGTTACCTATTTTGCAGCACTGTCACTCCCAAACACCATGGTCACACCAGAAAAACAATGGGAAAAAGCATTGCAGGTAGCAGGCATGAGTCTCCACCCAAGGGTCAATTGAATGGAAACACACGGCACCCAGTGCACTCTAGCCCGACAACACACGCCCGTCCCAAGCGTGCACCTGGGGAACAAACTGGTAAGTGAACAAGTGCTTTTTTTCTTTTATTATACTTGAAGGACAGTGCATGCAAAGATTTAAATATAAACAGAGCAAAGTGCTTCTAAATGATCACATTGTGAGGCATCTCGTCACATGGGGTTGCCATCATCAAATTTAATAATGGCTTTGGAGCTGTGCCTATCCAAGCAGACAGAGATGAACAAGTAATACAGATGGGGACTCAGTGCACTACACTGTGGAGTGCCTGCATTGAGGAACTGCATAAAGGATGTAGTGCTACAGTACCAATAGAAACAGGTCTGTTGGTTAGGAAATATATTAAAATATATATAGTTATTTGTTAAAACAATTATTAATAGTTTATGTATCATTATAAGTCTAACTACTCCAGTTATATATGCTTTAACTTCTTGTAAACAGTTCAAAAACATATCAAGTAAAAAAACATCCTAATTACAAAACTGTTACAGTACATTTATTTTTTATGTTGGGTTTAACAAATCAGTACAAAATAACTCATCTAAAATGGCAATAAGTTAGTCCATAAAACTATGTTATAAATTATATGGGTAACAACTGTATTTTACTAAAGTCTGATTAAAATGAATAATTTAAGGGCCAAAGAAATAAGCACACAGACTTTTATTGTAATGCATTTTTATAATAAACTAGCTGAAATGCCCAGCATTGCCTGGGAGGAAAATAAAGTGCTTTTTTTTAATTGTTTGAGAAAAATATAATTAAAAAAAATACAACTTTAAAAATAAAAATAAATTAACAAACAATGAAGATCCACTAGTGTGCTTGTCTTGTGGTCTTGTATGTATGTTATCATCCAGTTGACGCTTGAAACTGGCCAACTCTATTTAATTTCAAAAGCAACAGGGGCGCGGTGGTGCTCAAACATAAAGAATGCTGGCAGTCACCTCCAGTTTGCCCTCTAGTGATCGTTCCGAGCAAGATCACTCCCCACCCTACCCAAAAAGGGATGGGTTAGGGTTGATTTCACACTACAGTATTTTTAGTTGACCAATGAGAAACATGTGTACTAAGTTTCATGAAAATCACTCCAGCCGTTTGGAAGTGACGCTGGAACATACATACATACATACACATACATTGACTTTTATATATATAGATAATAATGTATTTTTATACCGGGCCTTTCCTATGCTCAAACGACCTATAGTGAGTGCTTGTTTTGATTGTTTGTCAAAGCACATTTTCATAGTGAATATACTGTGTTTGCTGGTGACCTTATTCGACAAATGCTTTACTTGAAATTAGACATGTGGCAGGTTTAGACAAACATTTTTCCTAGCTCTCCATGATGTTTAGTGTGGCCAGCATGACATCACCGATCTGTAGCAATCACGTGCGGAATTTTGACTCATGTATAGTGTTAGATCGCAACACAATCTGCTTTGTACATTCGTGACGTCATGACACACATCAGCCAGACTTGCACCCCACATGCTTTTAGAAATAATAAAAAAAAAACATTATTTTCATTTGAGGGGTACATTAGGCATTCATGACAAGAATTGTATGAATACTGGTGCCGGATATATAGCATTGATCTCTGTGCACTCATTCTGTCACTCGATGCTGTACAGCACTGCATGATTATTCATGCCTGCTGTTGTCTAGTGAGGAAACACAAGCATCCCCAATGAAATGCTATGGCTTTGAAAGCAAGCCTCTATAGAGTGGTCACACATATCAGGTTGAAGCTCCATCCAGCGGTCTGTTTACCCTTAAAAAAAATGACTAGTTCAGTTCCTCCTTCCCCACTGACTTCAATGCATTTTACAGTGTTCGACAAGGTTCCTGAACATTTCTGTGATTTCACTGAACATTGAGGTTTGCTCATCACTACAGAACACCATCAGAATGTGATATACAGATACAGTTCAAATAATACTTTACCTATTGTTTCAAAAGTAGCAGTAGCGGATTAAGTGAATTACTCAGGATCAGACCTTGAGGTGGTGATGGGACTGAACTACCAAGCAATTTCTGCTTTTAATTGGATTTACACTATAATTTAGCAAGCAGTTATTTCCCAGTTTCTATGTTTTGCTGTTATTCTGGGAATTAAAAATGTTGGTTTACTAAATGTTTATTATAATGTTGCATTCATGTATTGTTTATTATACAGAGTTTCTTTAGAGTTTTTTAATTTTGGATTTAAGATTTAATCATCATCTTCTTCTTTCCACTTTTCCAGGTGTTCAGGTTATTTAAGCCATTATTTTCTAATGAGCACATTATTGGGTTTGACAGTGAAGTATCTATCTGCTGCCTCTCAAAATTCAGTGTCATTTGCCCTGTTTGACGTTAACTGACACTATTAAGAGAGCAAATCTCACAGAATTAAATGAATTAGTCAGAAAATGGTTAAAAGGAGTTAAGCATTTATGCCTGTAACAAAAAATATACAGTGCCTATAAAAAGTACTCACCCATTAGAAGTTTTACATTTTATTGTTATAAACATTGAATCACACTGGATTTCATTTGGATTTTTGACACTGAACAACAGAAAAACACTCTTTAATTACAAATATAAAACACAAAATAATGAATGTATTTTTTTTCATTTACTCATGATGCTCTGTGATTACCCAGTATTATGGTTCTTGTCTTGTATCTAGTGTTCCTGGGGTAGGTTCCAGCTCATGCATTCCATGTAACAGAATAAATATATAGATATAGGAAAGTAATTAGCTGGTATGGTTTAAATATAATATATACCCATTTGCCATTTATATTCACTATGCATTGATGTGAGTTTGATCTACCTAGCATAGCTACATATATCCATCCATTAATTTTAAAACAATGCAGGATTGCATCACTGGGAACAAACCTTTAACCAAGCCTGAGCAGCTCCAGATTTCTTCTCACCAAAATACTTACAAATCAAAATATTGTTTATTGTTTGGAAAAAAGTTCACCTACTGACTACGTGAAAGCTGCATGCACCATTAATCCTGCAATGAAAAATGTGGGACTGCCAAAGTTTTTATATCACTACATCCGCTTTGTGGGACTAAATTTATTTTAATGACTTTCCTGGTCTGGTGATGCCAAACTGACCCATTGTGAGGGATTGCAAAAGTGGTAAAGAGTGTGTTCTGCAGTGAACTGGAATTGCATTTGGGCCTAGCACCAGTTAAGCCCTTCTGGAGAGGACATCAGATCTCCAGAATCATGGCTTTCCTTGTACACACCACTTTAAAAATGTAAATATATGAACAGTACAGAAGTCATAGGTTTCATTTCTAAATTAGTGAAAAGCTCAATTGATGTTCTGGTAGCACCCATTCCTACAATTACCAATAGTTCATTACTGATTTCCTAATGCACTAAAAGCATATGCTTAATACCCATTTCAAGTTTATGCTTGATTTCTAAAATACTTAAAAAACTAAATGTAACTCGGCTTTAGTCTCACCCTACACATCACAATTTATTTGAGAAATTCTAGTCTGCCTTTCTTCTTCTGTGCTGTTTCTATAGCTGTGCCTAATGCATCTTTGTTTGTTAATTATTTGTGCACAAATATATGTAATGCAATAATTATAAACCATTACTAACCTTCCTTTATTCTGTTTCTCTTCTTAGTATCTTGAAGGGGCACTTGGTAACACTGCTATACTGCCAAGCTGTTCACCTGCACTTTGGAAAATTCATCTCAAATACTGGGAGCAATCATCATAAGGAAAGATTTTGTTATCATATTGGATGGCCCAGCCCAGGGAGGAGACAGGCAGCTACAGTAGTTGCCAAGGCCTACAGGACTGTGACCGTATCTGAATTTGTTTTTAACTTTCACTGTTATAATTGACCATGGACCATTGACCAAATCTCCAGAGATGCTTGTGACTGGAATTTGTTTTCCTCTCCTTCAATGTCAACTGGCCATAGTACAACAATAAATTAATAGACAGATATTGTTGGTTTCCATATATGTTAGTAAGTTTCTACTTTGTGTTCTGTGTGTTGTAACAAATCTGCGCCTTTATGTCTACTTATTCTGTATTTAATAATGTGTAAAATGTATACTTGTATTTTACCACAGATCTTGTCAATATGCTCTGTGCTTCCACTCAGTAAAGAGTGCTGTAAAAAATAAACTGAATTGAAACTGAACAAAAAAATAAGAAATTTGGATGAAAGGACAAGTCGCTGAAGGATTATACATACATAACAAATAAATTGAAGTTTAAAATAAACAGCAAAACATCAGACATAAAATTTAAAAACAAATATTGTGCTCTCTTAAGATGCTTAGGTATAGCAACAATAAAATACTATAATATTGTAATGCATCAAGCATAAAACATTAAAAAGTCACTCATCATCTGGTCTCCTTTCCTATATATTTCATGTTGTGTGACTGTTAAACTTTGCAAAAATGATTTTATTGTTGAGCTAATGGATATATACAGTCACATATTTGTAGTAATGTTACAATTTTTGTTGACAGGTCATAATCAATTTTAACAAATAGTTGTGTTGCCAAGATAATAACACCACAGAATAGTATTGATTACATATGCTTGTAAGTCATCCAAAACCAATAAATAAACTGTATATTTTCTTTATGTTATGAAAGGCCATAATTAGGAATAAGTATGATCAATCTGAGCAACCTATTTTAAATACAGTGTGTCACAGATAGGAATGCCTCGTAAAGCAAAAGCAAGAAAAACTTCCATTAAAAAAATGAAAGAACATTCTTCTATATAAAGTAAATAATGTAGAACTAATTATGCATGTGTTTCCATAAAACAGATTTAATGTATGAACTAGAACAGTGAATTATAATAGATAAGCTATGAGTTTACCAATCTGTTTGTATAAAGGTAAAAAACAACACTATCACTATCATTCAAGTGTACTTAGTGAAAAGGTGTCATTGTACACTATTGATGGAAAAAAACAGTTTACTTTTACAGGTTTTTACATAATTATTTATCCCCTTAAGAGTGCAATTTTCTTCTAATGATAATCTGCAAGTACAGGGGGTCCTCAGGTTACAGCATCTCGACATACAACGTTTCGAGTTTACAATGCTCACTCCCATAAAAATTTTAAAAAATGGAACATGAGAAGGAATAAAGGTAAGGATTTTTTTTACACTCATTTTTTC
Organism: Polypterus bichir lapradei; assembly: GCA_026402145.1. Classification (NCBI taxonomy): domain Eukaryota; kingdom Metazoa; phylum Chordata; class Cladistia; order Polypteriformes; family Polypteridae; genus Polypterus; species Polypterus bichir. The sequence continues at coordinate 62,095,684 of JANRMT010062808.1, read as the reverse complement.
TGTTAGTACAGTACGGTGTACAGTACAGTATATTTATGTCCTTTTCCTTTTTCTGTGGCTTAGGTGTGCTTTTATGTTCTAGACTAGCAAAATACCCGCGCTTCGCAGCGGCGAAGTACTGCATTAAAATTTTTATTAAGAAGAAAATTTAACCTTTTTAAACTGAGGGAAAATATGCCAATAATTATTTGTTAAGGATCTCTTTGTATACCACGTTGTCTGTTCGGCCCTCCAGTTGTAACATGACCAAGCTGTGCGCTGAGCTTACTCTTGAGCATACAACTTACAGTTGGCCATGTGAACAGTAATCTTGTCTCAAATCTCACAGCTTGGATTGCTGCTGTCATAATCAGTTTGAGGTTCATGGTTTGTTTCAATTACGACAGTATTTGCAGGACTTGTGTTGAAGTGACATTCGGCATCTGTCAAGCGTTGTAAGCTTACAACCGGTTTCATCCATAACTTCACATCCAGCTTTTGAGAGTTTAAACATTCATAAACATCAAAGTGTCCACTACTGAAATCGTCACCTGTGAATGTAAGATGTTTAAGAGGCATTGGCGGTTGTCGAAAGGTGTAAAATATTTGACCATTTCGGTACACTTGAAAGCACCAACCGAACAATTCAGCGGCAGCCATCAACTCACATGCAGAACCATAGGTGAAGGGCTTAAGCATTTCACTCTTCTAGTGCTCCTGTGTAGTATAATTATCTCCTGTACCGTCATCAGTCCACACCTTGAACCTGTCCCAGTCATTCAATACATAAGACACAATGTTCTTCCGGATATCAAGAGTGAGCCTGATATGGCCGTGCAATATGTAACACAGGGAATGGAAAAGGTAGGTACCATCTCCGGGCATGGAAACCACTCGGTAAGTGACAGTTCTTTGATCGATGGTGATTACCTCGATAGACATGGTAATGGGGGTTGGAATGATGAAGGAAATGGGTACCTGAGTAACGTAAAGTAAGTGTAAAATACCTATACAATAACTATAATTGTAATAAACAAACAATAAAACAGCGGAGAAGCCGTGGATTAAACAAAAAGGCTGTAGTTATCAGCAGGGAGACGTGAATCCCGTGGCGAAGCAAGGAAGGGAATGTAGAGACTGGAGCGACGGACGGCCTTATATAGGCAGG
>JANRMT010062808.1:62073129-62089537 GCA_026402145.1 Polypterus bichir lapradei | reverse complement strand
AGTCAGTCAGTCAGTCAGTCAGTCAGTCAGTGAGTGAGTGAGGGCTTTGCCTTTTATTATTATAGATTATGATTTTGCAAATGTGTTAAGATAGGTAAGTGACTTAGGCTAGGGTGTGTTTTGACTTACACCAAAATTCGGATTACATCACTGATGTAGGAACTGTGTCGTAACCCGAGGACCCCCTGTATATCTTTACCCTTGGTAATTAATTTGTTGAACAACTAAAGTAATTTAAAAGGTGCAGTCCAGTAAGGGTTTAACATCTCAACCATTGTTATTTTATCTTTTTTTATTTTTAGCATAAGATTAGATTTTTTTTTTCTGACAAACATGTTTTGATTTATAAAATTGAATTTTCCATTCATCATTCACTTGGAAGCTTGATCAAGAAGACTTTCTAAGCATGATCTGAGACCTGGTCTATTAACGTAAAGAATAAAAGAATATGGTATAGAGTTCCAGCTTAGGAGCCGATTTTAAATACAATACAGTGCTTTAGGAAGGCAGATGTAGATTCATGTCAGGTCAGTAATACTATCTGTATGTAAAATGAATGGGTGAACTTTATTAGGGATATCTTCTACACTTTACAAACAGAAATGCAGGGGTGATTTGGGCCTAGTTTCTGGATAACAAATGGCAAGGGATTCAATCACTTTGTTTGCAGTAGCTGACCAAGCTTTTTTACCCATTTTTTGAAGGCTTCTGTGAAGGTCAATGAGAAGACAGAACCATGCCCAAAAAAAAAACTTCACTTTAGAGGCATACTTGTATAAAACTTGAAAACTTCAAAGACTAAATGAGATGCAATGCAAATTATGTGATAAAATAAATGTATTTTAAATATCAATATAGGAAATATTAAAATAGACAAAGAATGCATGCAATGTATAACAAAACAGAAGTTCAAATCTGAATAACACCAAAAATAAGAAAAATGAAAGCACTGATGATACTTGCTGCACACTGCTAAAAGTGTTACCAAATAAATTCCACAGTGTGGAGAAATGAGATGTTGCAGATGTACAGGGAATGTGTCATTTTTGCACTAGTGATAGAAATGGAAGGAATCCAGGGATTGGTGTTGCCAGTTGGTAGAAACAGTCCAGCTTATAGCGTCAAACTGATAAGTTGGTAAGAGACAAGATATAAAGAAAGAGTATGGAAGTGCAGTCACACCTTCTTTAGGAGAATTCTAAAGGGCACTACTTGACTGATGCAAAACTTTGAAGCAACCTTTTAAGAAATCAATAACCAGAACTTGAACATTTTGGGTCCAATTTGGAGAGTTCCAAGTTTGTAATGTTATTTTGGAGAGTAGCAGTAGGCTATATAATACTGTACTGTGTTTCTACCACCTAGACTCAAAAGATGTTAAATTAAAAAGGGTGTATTACATCTTTAAGGGTATTGGTGGCCAGTGCTGAGCCAGTCCGGGTCCTTTTTTTGTTTTTCCTGTCCTGTGGTTTTAGCAACCTTTTTTAAAAATGGAGGTCAACAAGGAAGAGGAAAGAAAGGAAGAAGCAAAGTCTTAGATGCTCGACAGAAGGAAATATATCAAGGAGTAATAGCATTGGGATGATGGGATTCCAGTCTAGGAAATATGTTCAAGTAGGCTGTGGTAAATTTGAATGTAATATTTTGAAGCTTTAAAATTTTTATAGCCAAGCAACAAAGTTTCCAGCAATTTTTCTTTTAACATTTATAATAAAATGTATTATTATTATTATTATTATTATTATTATTATTATTATTATTATTATTATATACATAACAAGTCAAATATAATTAAACAACACAATTTACAATATGGGACACATTATATACGGTAGTGATGAAAATATATTGCACAAAACACAAATATATAAAAAAAAATTAGTAAAATAAAATTACACTCCCATCCCAGTAATATATCAAGTAAGACCTTATAATATAAACAGAAACTTTTAGAAAATAAACATGATTTGGATGGTGGAATTTAGAAATCAGGAAGACAGACATGAATCAGAGACTGTGTTTAACCATAGTGACTGCAGTAGGATAAAAATTGTTTATATGATTAGTAGTTCTTACCTCTAGCAAGTGATATCGTTTTCTCAATGGTAATAACTGGTCATCCAGGTGAGTGTGATCTTTAATTATTTTTCCAGCCCATTTCATAACCCTTGATGTTGTCACACATATGATATCAGTGGATCATCCTCCATGCTGTTCTGAGGTTTAAACTTCCATTCTGAGTAGGGAGGTTGCTGGCATTAACCTTATTCTCTGTTTGTCCCTCCACAGAGTCGAGAAGATGTTCAGTGAGGGCAACTGACTCCCCCCCCCCCTTCAATCCATGGTTTACAGAAGGAGGTGTCACTTGTTATGAGCACATACCATAGGATGGAGCTCATAGGCTCTGTCAGCTAAGACAGGTTACTTGCACTAGAACCCTGATTTTCTGTTTGTTTACCGTCATCAATCACACGTTTTGTTTCAACAATTATTATAATTAAGCAGTGATGAGCGGATTATAAACAAAAGACTGTTTATGAATGATGTGTAGGCTGGCTCTCCTCAGCAATGTACCCTCATCTTCCTCAACAGAGATCATGAAACAGTTAACATTCATGTAAAAGTAAGGTTTCTGGTTTTTTTTTTAAACTGACATGTTAACTACGGGCGGCACGGTGGCGCAGTGGTAGCGCTGCTGCCTCGCAGTTAGGAGACCTGGGTTCGCTTCCCGGGTCCTCCCTGCGTGGAGTTTGCATGTTCTCCCCATGTCTGCGTGGGTTTCCTCCGGGAGCTCCGGTTTCCTCCCACAGTCCAAAGACATGCAGGTTAGGTGGATTGGCGATTCTAAATTGGCCGTAGTGTGTGCTTGGTGTGTGGGTGTGTTTGTGTGTGTCCTGCGGTGGGTTGGCACCCTGCCCAGGATTGGTTCCTGCCTTGTGCCCTGTGTTGGCTGGGATTGGCTCCAGCAGACCCCCGTGACCCTGTTCGGATTCAGCGGGTTGGATAATGGATGGATGGATGGATGTTAACTACTAAACCTTCCAGTAAACATGTTCCCATGTCATTTTTTTATTTGTGTATTCAATTGTAACTGCGAACATTTCAACTGAATAGAATTACAGTTGAAAAAGGAAGGTGTTAAAATTTCCACAGCATCTTAACTATTCTTTGAATCCATCCTCTATCAAATGAACACTGGCCAGGCAGATGAGCCAGGCCTTCACTCAAGTTCCTCACTCCTTCTGGTCAATCCATCATTTAGTCGTTTAAGTTTATCATCATGTTTACACAGCACATACTATAGAGTACATAGTTCTTACTTGCATATCCCCTCATAAAAGTTAACAAAACATGCAATACCAGAAAAATGACATACATACACATACAAACACAAAAAACTAACAGCCTGCAGCCTAAAGAGAGATGGACTGTTGTCCATCCAGCCCGAGTTTTTCTAGCTTCACAGGGTCAACACTATTAAACATGGTTGCCCATGGCACTCCAAATCTTCTTGACAATTTGTCTTTGTAATTTTACAGATTCCACCAGTTATTCCAATTAAGTGTAATAGGAAGCTAAAGACCATCCTAGCTCAAGGCAGGAACCAGATGTAGCTAGGGTACCAGTCTATCAGGAAGCACAGTTACTCAAATGTACAGTCACCCATGTTCCCTCACACCAAACCAGCTTCACAAGAAGTAAAATCAGTTCTGAACACAGTTTTTCAAGTTAGACTTCCAGAAGAACTTTTGTAAGTTGACAGAATATAACTTATTTGTTTTATTTTTTTCCATTTGATAGCAATTCCCATTTGATAAATTAATATTCATGGTTGCATCTTTAACATTTTATCATAAAACGACAGTCTGTAAACGTCTTTCATACACTTAAAAACAAAAAACAAAAATGTTTGGAAAAATATTCTTCTGTGGTAATAAACGAGTTTGCTATTAGTCAGAGAGGTCAATGTCTTTGCTATTTTTGTCACATAAGGATCTGAGGTAGCGTTCCTTACCAATCTTGCCAATGGTTATCAGAAATATCCTCTTTTTTAACAGTGGACAGTTTTAAAGAAACAGTGTAATTTATATTATGAAAACTGCATGAAGAGCAAAGAAACACTTAACAATTTTTTCTGTGTATGCATCTGTCATATTCTAATATAGTTATGTATGATCAGTATGTGCAAATCCTGCATTTTAAGAAGAGTTTACAAACAATCAATTCTTTATTCTGCAACAGCATTTGGTTAATTGGGTTTTTGGTTTTACATTTTGATATTTTTATTCATTTTAGAATATTAATTGATGAAATTGTTTAATCAGTCAATAGCTAAATGAATATGAACATTCACATAGCTTTTGTGACTACCTTATACTTAGGATGTCTAGCATTAAATTAATTTTGCTTTTTCATCTTGCTAATACAACTACCTTACAAATTCTAATTAGGCTTCAGTCATGCCTGTCAGGTAAGTAAAGCCTTCCATCTTCTAAACATGCATATCCTTTGTCCTTCTTAGTGGTTAATTATAAGAAATTAAAAAATGCAAATGTTGTAACAACAGAAAATACAATGTACAGTAGATAGATGTGTGTCAACTGCTGACACCGTTTTAAAACACAATAAAAGAAACAATGAAGCAGAATATATAGAGCTGAAATGCAGTCTTTTATATAAAGAAGCAATGGATGATCAACAGTCTTCAAACTTGTAGCCCTTGTAGCTGCCAAAGTAATTTAAATTCAGTTTTGTGAATTACTTTTTAGAGCTTATAAATATGAATTTTTACTATCATTACAAAATATATATAATACGAGGGTCATTCAAAAAGTTTCCACACTTTCGTATTTTGTTGGAAACGGTAAAGGCAGGAGGAGTAGCAATTGTAATTGGCCATTAAATACTGGGTACAATGCTGGGAAAATTATAATTGCTAAAGAAGGTGACTTTGTAGAAAAGTGGTGTAATTTGCTTTCGAAAGTTTTAATAAATAGAGTTTAAAAAAAGTGTGGAAACTTTTTCAACGTCCCTTGTATTAATATATTAGACCATTGAGTTAAAAAGTGTTTGCAGCGTAGCAGTAGTCATTGTATTTTTTGACATAAACTGCTATGACAATTTATCTTTAATTAGCCAGAGAATTTTTCAACCATTTGGCATAAAGTAAAAGCCAAATTATATTACAAACAATAAAAGGTGTACAAAATAGGTTTCACTTATACTGGAAACTGTTCACATTGCACAGTAGATTTTTTAAATAACTATTATCTTGACTTTGTCTCTGCCCATCTGTTTAGTACTCCTGGCAAGTAGTCAAGTAAAATATTCTGAATATTGGGCTTTACTATTATTTTCTCTCAACCTGTCTGTTTGCTTGGCAATCTCTGCCAACCCAAAATTCTCAATTAACTTTTGTTTCTCTGATCATTATTAAGAAATTCATCATTTTAAACATAGAATTTCTGAGAGAAAACAAAACATTAAAGAATGGCTTAACCTTAGTCTTCTTATAGAACACATTACAATTAAAAGAATGATCAACTGAAAAATCAACTGAAGAAAGCATTTTTTAAATTAAATTATTCTGTTATATATATGGTACATGCATCCTCTTACAAGTTTGGTTGAATGTTTTTTGAAAACATAAATGTATGAAGGTCCATAATAAGGGACATAAGATTTATTGTTTGTTTTTACTTTTGGATAGGGACTGTATAACACTTGTTAGCATTGCTGCTTCACAGTTCAAGGACACTGAATTTGAATCCTAGCCCATTTACTGCGTATGTGGAATTATATTGTTCTTTTTAAGTATGCGTGGGCCTTCCTCCAGGTCCTCCCATTATCCATTCAGACTCCAAAGATGTTCATGTTACATTCACTAGCAAGTATAAATTGGCCTAGCCAAAGTGATCATTGGTGTATGTATGAATGAGCTCCGTTTTCTCATCCAGGGATAGTTTTTGCCTTGAACTAAGTGTTACTGGGATAGACTTCAACTTTCTGCAGCCATAACACTGCATTGAAAATGGTTTGGAAAACTGACAGATAGATGAATTATCTGCTGTTATTGCATCAGTATTTTTGTCAAGAATATTTCAGGTCCATCTGTTGGATAAGAATGCAATGCAGAAGGGATATGGAGAAAAAGCAGAAGTAATAGAGAAGAGAAAATGAATCAAAACATACATCTTAGTTAAATAAAACATTTTTTTCTTGTATCAAATTTGAGGCAATATGATAATAAGTTCAGGCAAGGGGGTAGGTATAACATGTTTTACATGATACCTGATATGCAATCAAACTATCAGCAAACCCCTGTTTCATCCCAGATAGCAGAATGGCCATGCATGTCACTTGTTCTGCATCTGTTTGTTTAGAGGAAGAGTTGTGCCCCATATTGATCTCACAATGAAAATGGAAAGTACACTACTTAGAAATGAATGAAACCATTGCTAGCTGAGTGACTTTAAAACAGTGCTGGAGACAAAATCTTTCTTTCAAAAAAGAGCTGTGGATATATGAAAGAATTTGGAGAAGAAGGGAACTGACAAAAATAGGCATACATTTATGATTATTACAAATCGCATCCAGGACCACTTGGTTCATAATGGTCTTAAGCAACTTTTAATCTGGTTTAAGAATAGAAATGCAAATGAAATAATGAAGGCAGGCCAGATGGATGTACCTCTAAATCCCAATAACTTCTCAATCAAGTTGTTCACTGTACCATTTTGGTATTTGCTTTCCATGTAAAAAGCATAAATGTTATATTTAATTTTGATTTTCACAGATTGTCACATTGCAGAATTTCTGTTGCAATGTAATCCACTGTATTTGACATATACACGCTCATAGTTTTTTTTTTGTAATAAAATATATTCCTATTAAACAACATTTCTGACATCTTCAATCTTGCAAAAATATATAATTCTTGCTGGCATTCATATTTTTCCATAGAGAAGCTCTCAGCTCATTAGCTTACCATAAACTGCTGCAGAAACACTGTTTTTCACACTGCCTCTTACAATCATTACAGCTTAAAAAATGTGTTTCAAGTGTGTCCTGGGGATTTGCAGTTTTCTGATGGTTATTTTGACAGAGCACATACTGTGCATGTCAGATAAAAAAAAATGTGAAGGTCCATAAAGATTGAAATATAAGTTGAGTGGACTGCTTAAAATTCTCTTGAATACTCCTCCTCCACCCTATTACAAAAATACTTTAAAAAATACATTATTTTGAGTTAAATATGACATTTTCCTTTTAAAAGGTACATTCTGAAGAAATGGCTTGTTTGAAATTTTCACATTTTCTTTACAATATTTCAATGGAAGTGAAAAGTTCTGCAAACATTCTAAAAAGTTTCAGCTTTATATAAAAACATGTCATAGGTGCCTTTTAAGACTGCGTTGCAAACTGGAAGTCAGTTAATTTGAAAGTGCTATTGGCAATACTATGTAAGAGAATGTTACATCAAAAAACTTATTACAAAAAAAATAAAAACAGAATGTAGCAAAAGGTTTGGGTTTATTCAGTTCACAAAAACATGATTCCTTTATTGTCTTTCAACTTCAGATTTAGCAATTCAAGAAATAGGATAAAAAGACAATTCAGACTAAATCAAGGTAAACAACTGAAAATGTTGTATCCCTCTCTATACGGAACAAGGCTTGGTTATCTTATTTAAAAATGGGCAGAAGATATTCACATCTCATATCTTACCTTAATACAATGGTTCTAAACCCTTGAAAATGTTTTTTATGTTCACACCCCCTACAAATGTAATATCAAATTTGAAGATGAAATTTTCAACCTCAAATTGAACCACATACAGTATTATAGGTGAACAAAGTGAACTCAAAATAATAAGCTTTTAAATATAAATTTAGCAATTTACCTTTATAAATCTCAATCTTGTACATGTGTCCCTGCGAAGCTTAGACCCTTGATTGGGGGTTTTGATCTAGGGCAAGAGTTCCCAAAGTGGTCGATATTGACCCCCTGGGGTCGATTTGAACTTTCTAGGGGTCGATAGTTTCAATAAAAAAGTTTGCAAAAATAGACCCCCTTACTACTGCTATTTATTTGTTACTTCAAAATATCTATGATTCCAGTAGGTACCTAATTAAGAAGTAAAATAATTCAAAAAAAATTTTTTTTGATAAAAATACATTACATACCAAACTTGCGAACAAAAAGGTAAAATGTGTCATTAAAAGAGTCACACGTAAGAATGCATGAAAATACATGTAGCACAAACACGTCTTGCATTGTCTTATCGAACGTATCAAAGCAAGTGTGGACATGAATAACCGTTGCATGTGACTAGGGGGTCGACGGTTTTAAAAGTTTTTGGTAAAGGGGTCTGCGGCCGAAAAAAGTTTGGGAACTCTTGATCTAGGGGTTGGGGTATCCCATAAAGCATCAAGCGCCAAGAGGAAATGACATACCTTCAGCAATTGTAGGATTACAGACCCACCGTAAAGCAACAGGTACCGGTGCGCCGCTAAGCAATGAAACACAATCAACACTGGTTTGTCCCCTGATAACAGCTCCACTGCAATTCAAAATCAGATATGACACACAGTTAAAATTGCTGTGCTACCGCCCGGACTACCAGCAGGAGTGATGGGCTGAGTGTAAGCAGCAGGTGTTGCATCCAATTCAGTCCCCCTTGCCCCACTCCTGGCAAAAATGTGAATCAAACCTTGAAATCAGTGGTGTTTCACTATAAGGGCTTGCACAGAAATCAATACCAGACCTTGCCCTTCTTTACACTTCATTGCAAGGTCCAAATTCCATTCTCTTAAGAAAAGTTATTCACCTTTATGAACGCTCTGCCACAACAAGGAACCCGCAAGAACACTCATTTCTGTGGCTCAGTCACAGGTGACAATTACACACACAATACTTGATTCTTTTCATATATCACAGAACAGGAGCAATAATAAACAACCTACAAATGACAGCACACTGCAAGACACCAACAAAGTCAGACAATGCACCTCACTCAATTTTGCCAAATCGTGATGCAGCCTTCCTCTTTGTCGCACCCCTTGAAATGCCATCCTGCTCCCACTGGGGGTGAGGGAACCACAGGTTGGGAATCCCTACCTTAATAGATGCTGAGGTGTGCACTTCTTGGTTACTTAGGAGAAGTGACAATGCTATACTTTTAGTTGCACTGTTCTCTTTTCTCAGTCAGACTGGAGTGCACTAAAAGACTAGGAGTATTTAACAGGTTGTCAGTCCCCCATTAATAGTTTACCATTTTTCACATTTTCCTTAAACAAAAAGATAAATGAGGAGAAACAGCACAGACACCTATCAGTTTCTTACTTTCCTGTGTGCCCCCACCCTGTTTGCAATGTTCAGGTGCTTTTCGACTACAACTAGCTTTATTTCACTTTTTTTTGCCCAAAATGTGGTACTCAAATTATAAATAAAATGGTTTCAATAATTTATGTGTGCCAATGTTTTCTGCTCATTATAATAGCATAGTAGGTAGCACTGTCAATCCTCAAATCCACCATCCTGTGCCCAGTTGCTATACCTGTGCAGTCTGCACACTTTCTCCTACTCTGTTTGGGTTTTTTTTTTTTGGGCACACCAGTTTCCTTCAAACATTGGCAAAGACACGCTGGTTAGATTAATTGATGATTCCAAGCAGACCTTGTGTTAGTGTAAGTGTACGTGGGTGTGATTGGACTGTACAGTAATCCCTCGCTATATCGCGTTTCGACTTTCGCGGCTTCACTCTATCGCGGATTTTATATGAAAGCATAACTAAATAAATGCTAAATATAACGCGGATTTTTCACTGCTTCGCGGGTTCTGCGGACAATGTGTCTTTTTACTTCCTGTATATGCTTCCTCAGTTGGTTTGCCCAGTTGATTTCATACAAGGGACGCTATTGGCGGATGGCTGAGAAGCTAACCAATCAGAGCACGCAGTTAACACTAGAATTACCAGAGCCTACGAAAAAACTCGTAGATCCGTCCCACCTTAAATCGCTTCTTAAAACCGCTCTCACCTCTCCGCCAGCCTCCTTTGTCCTGTAAATGTGCCGATAAAAACAAACTGCAAGCAGCCGGCTATTCCATCCCCCCACCGACTCAGAACGTGCACGAACTTCTCCGAGCTCATGCCTCGATTATCTGGGAGTGAAGTGGAGTTTTAGAGTGGAAATAATAGATTGTTATTTGGAACACACGCATTTCATGTGTGTTCCGTTTCTACAGTAATCTGTGTAAACACAATGTTAAAACAGAAACTTTTTCATATTTTAGTAATAAATGTCACAAAATGTAGACATAAACTATAAAATGTGTGAAGCCTGACAGCCAAAGAGCAAATACACTTTCATAAAAGGTTCAAGACTTTTACATCAGCTTCTATGGCGTACTGGTAAGATTTCGTCACTTAGAGCACAGCAGACTTCCTTTACCTCAAGCGATCCGAGTTCGAATCTTCGCTAGGGAGAAAATTTATTTATTTTTAACCTTCGCAGTTCTGCCTGCCTGAACTCCCTGTCTATCTATATAGTAATAACAGTAATTTTATTATTATATAGGAGCTTCCCTGTCTGCCTATCATATAGTGCCTTTCCTTCCTACCTATCTATATATCTATCCCCTTAGCTGTTTTTACATATCTATTATACAATGCCTTCCCTGTTTATTTATATATCTAGTGCCTTCTCTGCCTGTCTGTCTGTCTGATTGCATATACCGCTGAACTTACTGCTCTGTACTATTCTGTCTTCTGCATGTCCTGGAGTACAAAAGAAACAGCACCATACAGCAACATGTGCGAACTGGCAAGATCGGGGAAAAAACACGCGGTCACTGATTACAAACCGCAAGATGAATGAAAGAGACAATATATGTAAAAACATCATCGCACTAATGCAATATTATTTGAAAACATGCGCCCGATCTGACGCTGTTCGTTTTGAAATAATATTGCACGTACTGTGCGTTGAAACTGCGGCACTGAATAAGCAGACTCCTTCTGTAACAGCGTCAGCGTGTATTCAAACCCGATCTGACGCTCTTCTTTTTCAAATAATATTGCATGTATTGAACTATTTTAGAATAAAAACATACATTTGATTTCAGTCAGTCTGTAAAAGCCAGTGTAAATGCATGATAATTATAAAGGTTAGCTTTTTTTTTTAATTCAGTTCCATTCTCTCAGTCGCGTCCACGATCCCCCCCCCCCCCATCTGACACTGCTTTTTTTCACATAAAGACGCGCTATAACTCAAATGTGATTTATTTGGAGACGCGATATACTCGAATGTTATTTGTATAGGGAAGAAAGTACAATGTCAGGTGCTCATTCAGTGTAATAGGAACCATAGCACAGAGAGATGTGTACACTGCAACAAGTACACATGTCGTGAATGTAGGAAGGGTGTGTGGGAATTGTTAATATTTGAATGTGATGATTTTATATAGCACGGATCGGAAATCAGCAGTTCTTAGCATTGCACCACGCAAGCTGTCGTATCAACCGCCTACTGTAAATTGCTTTATTTTTTCTTCACGTATAGTCTAGAATAAAAGTGCACTTGTTTTGTTATTCTTGTACACCAACATATGTTCCTGTGTTTGAGCGACACGGGCATGCTCAAAAAAATAGACGTGTAATGCCACGAAAAGTGCACGCAGGCTCTTCAGTTCGCAAGCATTGGTACGAGAATGCAGTCACAAATACGCTGCAGAGCTATAGCGCATCTTTATGTGAAAACAGCATTCTCAATTGGGGGGGGGGGGTGTAGGGAAGGATCCTGAACACGACTGAGAGAATGAAAAGTGAATAAAAAAAAAATAACCTTTACAAGTATAATAAATTACAACGGCTGTTACACACTGAAATCAAATGTATATGTTTTTATTACAAAATAGTAAGTATAACAGCAGTTTACGTCTCAAAACTGAATCGCGCGGGATCGAACTCATGACCTTTTGAACACTAGTCAGTGATTGATACCATTATGCTACCGTGGCAGTTGTAGTAAGTATGTGTCAATGTGGCATGCTAAGGTGGCTTTTTTCTGCAGTTATATTTTTGAATAAAAGCATACTTGTTCTGTTATATTTGTACCTTTTGTAAATGTGTTTGATATTTGGACTTCAGGCTTCATACATTATATAGTTTATGCTTACATTTTGTCATTTACTACTACAATATGAAAAACGTTTCTGTTTTAAAAATGTGTTTACACGGATTACTGTAGAAACAGAACACACGTGAAATGCGTGTATTCCAAATAATGATCTATTATTTCCACTCTAAAACTCCACTTCACTCCCAGATAATCAAGGCATGAGCTGGGAGAAGTTTGTGCACGTTCTAAGTCGTTGGGGGGATGGAATAGCCGGCTACTTGCAGATTTTCTTTTATCAGCACATTTAGATTAACAAAAGGCACTGGCGGAGAGGTGAGAACGGTTTTAAGAAGCGATTTAAGGTGGGACGGATCTACGAGTTTTTTCGTAGGCTCTGGTAATTCTAGTGTTAAGTTCTCCTGACTGAGAAGCTAACCAATCAGAGCACGCAGGAGCTATGCAGTGTTAACCAGGAAGTTTCATCTCGCTCATTCAGCATCAACGTGCTTCGCTGTGTAAAGAGTTGTGCTCTTTAGTGTTTATCTTTGTGCATAGTCAAGCCCTTCATTATGGCTCCAAAACAATCTGCTACTGCTTCAGGTGCCGTGCCCAAGCGCAAGAAGAAGATGTTAATGATTGCCGAAAAGGTAAACGTTTTGGATTTGTTGAAGGCTACGATTCTTTTTATTTAAAAAGTAGGAAAGGAATATAAGATCTACGGCTGCAGCGTCCTTTTAACCAGGGTGCAAAACGAGTTGCAAGTGGATGTAATAAGGCAGTAGTCTGGATGGAATCTGCTTTAGGGATTTGGATTGAAGACTGCCAGAAGAACAACAACGGCAGTGCTACACAATCGCCTGAAGTGGCTCCTTTACAAGGGCTGTAACGCTCTCCTTTGTTGTGCAGTAAAATTAAACTCATTGTTATCGGACAAGTCATCGTGTCATTGTTGGTGAGTAACCATAAATAATTAATACATTTACTGTATACTATTTTTCTTGCAATGTACGTATTTATTGCTGGTGACCTGTCTATCGTAATGGCTGTAACATATGTGATATCGGAGACACTCAATATCTTTAAAATAATATTTAGGTTTTACTGTATATAAACAGTGTGTGTTTATATACATAATTTCAATGAATCTTACCTAATATCTAAGAGAATACAAAGGGATTATGCTGTATAACACTGCGGGGAATATTTATAAACAGTGCGGGAGAGTTTATAAGGGCTTAAAATATATAAAAATAACCATACAAGCATATGGTTTCTACTTCGCGGATTTTCACCTATCGCGGGGGGGTCTGGAACGCAACCCCCGCGATGGAGGAGGGATTACTGTAATGGACTGTCAATTTGTTCATGGCTGTCTCCTGCCTTGTGCCATGTACTGCTGGGATAGACTCTGGTGATAGTGAATTGGAGTAAGTGGGTTTGAAAGAAAAGGTATGTATGTTGTCTGATTAATATTTACGCAAAACAGAAAACAAACGTGAAACACATACTGTAGTAGGATACTTATTATATAAAAATAACTTGAAATAAATTAATTGATCTAATACATAAACTGGCAGAAACAAGTAGTAATGAAATACAATAAAGAACACAGAATACCATATTAACTGATAATAATAACTGGTCATTATTAATAGCAAAATGCACTATGTATCTTCTAGGATTATTCACTAAAGCAATAACTAATTTAAAATTGCTAACAAGTAACACATACTACTTTATTTCACATAAATGGAATCCCCTCTCCTTCCTTCTACAATGAGGATACAGACAATACATTTACCAATATACTATTTCTTTTATCAGTGTTCCTCTGAATTTATCTTTGTATACTGTTTACAAATCCATTTATTTTACATGTGATAAAATGTTGCTTTTGTAAAACACTTTGTAATGTACTAGTGGTGACATACTATATGTATCTTATGTACGTAATATGCAAGTATCCATTAACCATTTTTCCTTTGTTTATCACAGGGTCCTGGGGAGCAGTTCCCAGAAAAACAAGGGAAGAAGGAACCAAACCTGGAATATAACCCCTGGCAAGCAAGTGTTTATGAAACAAATTGAAAAACAACATTGTGTTAACCAAAGTGGTGTAAATATAAAAGATAAAGGACAATAAAGTTACAAACCATATAATCATTAGCACAGACACATTAAAACAAGAAAAATAAGTGTAACAACATGGAGCTACAGAGATATGAATGTGAATGAAAAAGGGTGTGTTTTGAACACTCACACTCCTGAGTACACCCATACTAACTCATTCCGAGACACCTTACAGATGTGGAACACAACTGGATTCCCTGAGAAAACCGTTTAGACAAAGGGAGGGCATGCAAATTCTATATACATAAGAAAATAACCAAGAATCAAAACCATGTTTGTATAGCTATGAGACACCAGAACTAATCACTATGCTACCTGCATTGATTAATCAATTAATCACATTATTTTTATATTTTTTGAAGGACTTGCTAATCATCTACTGTGCAGTTCTTTCCTATTACAATATTTATATGGTGATTACATAATATTGGACGGAATATATTTTGAAATGTAAGGAAAGCACATCATGAGCCATAGTAATATTGTGAAAAATGATTTATCTCTGTCCTGCAAAATCATATATAGCTGAACTTTTTTCAACTTTAGAGCAGTGTATCATTGCCAGTTGGAGCCAAATGTGTATTAAATCACATTAAAAGTGAGTTGTTAAAAGTATGAAGTAAAACAACATTTACTTATAACATTTTCATACAAAACATGCAGCATAGAGTACTTTACAAGAACCTAAATACAAATTATAAATACAAAAATAGAAGATATAAATAAAAATATTTAAAAAATAAATACAAACTTACACAATACAGATAAATAAGTAATAGAAAAGTTCAAAACATGACTTATGTTTCTATTAACAAAACTTGTTTTTTAAGTCTTATAACATTAAGTCTGATTCTCTAGCCAGAAGACCAGGGAGAAGAGGGAAATGAAAACTTCAGTCAGCAAGATACTGGAGAAAATAAACCTCTGGGGGTCCCAAGGTCAAAAGACCACCCAGCCCCCACGTAACAATGCCTAAGTAGTTCATTATTGTTATGATGCACTGTACTAGAAGATTACATTTTGTGGTTCTTATCAAAGGGTGAAGCAATCACATTCCTTCCAACATCAGAGGTGGAACCTTTATATACCAAATAAAGTTGGATTGTCTGACATAAGTCAGAAAACAGAATAACAGGTCTTCTATTCAACTGCCTCTTCACCGCTTGATTTAGAGAATAAATAAAGATAATTAAATTCTCAGTTTTATAGTATGCAGAAAAGCCAATGCCACTTAGTACAAGCTATTAAATGAAAACCATATATTTTTTCATTTATCAAGTAAAATGCCCAATAAAATGCCTGTCCTTGTGAATATGAAAAGACAAGTAATCATTACAATTTTATTTTGCAATTAAATATCTGTAAAATGCATCAATGCTTTTAACTAACTTACATACCAAAATGAGGCATTCATTTCTTCTCAAGTAATGGAAAAAATAAGGATCAAAATAAATGGATGCTTTAAAGGAGATTACTGTACCTTGGGAAGAAAATTAAGTTTTGTAGGTTTCATAGTAAGGCAAGCAATCATGTAAGAACTCAGTCAAGTACCTTTACTAAATTTCAGGGGTACAATTGTGTCACTGAGGATACTGAAAATCTATTCACTGGTAAATCTATAAAATTATTGGTAGGGAGCCTCGTCTTGAACAATAGTGAACAAATTTCATTTTAAAAGCAAGAATGACTTTCTTAAACAAAATAAATTAAAAAAAAATTTTATTGACTTGGATCAATACCAGGCAGTCTCAGCCAGCATTTGAGTGCAACATTCAGACAAATAAGAGAAACTAAAGCCAAATTTCTGCCAGCACTATTCATGCATAATTTGCACATCAGTTTTGATTGTGTTGAAATGAATATTGCCAGGATTGTTATGCAGTTGTTTGCAAAGCTGTCTCACACCTCTAATATTTTCAGTTTTTGGTCTTGTCAATATCTGTATTGAGTTTACACATTCTGATTATGTTTTCTTGAATTTTCTCTCCAGACATTCTAGTTTCTTTCCATATCCCAAAATAAGCATTTTATTTTAATTTCAACTCTAAATTGAGCCTGTTTAAGCAGCATGGAGGTGTATGTTTATGTGATAGATAGATAGATAGATAGATAGATAGATAGATAGATAGATAGATAGATAGATAGATAGATAGATA
>JANRMT010062808.1:62052553-62067201 GCA_026402145.1 Polypterus bichir lapradei | reverse complement strand
CACAAGAATGACAGAAATGAAGAAAATTAAAAAGAAAGAAAATTTCAAACTTGGATGTCACAGTGAGACATTATGCAGGTGTATTTTCAATGATATAAAGGAGCCAAAGTGTTTTTTGCAGCAAATATGCTGTGTTTGCTGGTGACTTTGTTCACTAAATATTTTCCTGAAATTAGACACTTAGTCAGCTGGGATGACCAAGCCCCATGATGCTTTGTGAAGCCAGTGTGAGAGCAGAAAGTTGTAGCAGCCCTGCATAGAACTTCGCAAAACATGCATTAGAGACGGGCAATACTACTGTTTTCGAACTCGACAAAAGTATTTTATGTGTCAATATTTCTGATACCCATATTTTTTAAAGAGCATAGGAATTTGTTTTCAAATGATGATAGTGTTTTAGAATGGCTAATATTAAATAGTCAGTCTGTATTTAAATTAACTAATACCATGATCTGGGTTGCCAACTGTTTGTAAATTTATGGGCAGTTAATAAAAAAAAGTACTAAGTTCACCTTGTCTGTAAACCTCTAAAAAAAAATCACTGTCCATAAATAGCTATCTGTCTCACTTTCAGTTAATTAAACATATCATTGAACTCTTGTGTCAAGAAATTTGTGCAGATCTACTGATCTTTATATTTTTCCTAAGAGGTTACTTAAATATGCCTTGTTACTGTATATGTAGATCAGTGAATCTGTATTGCGGCTGCCTACACAAAACACAACCTTGTCTTGATGAAGAGAAAACATGTCCTAATAGGTCAATGTCATCAATCAGTCATCATGGATTTTGGGAAAAAAGGTCACCAAAGTGGGAAAAATGGAACCTGACAATGGAAGTGATGATGACCATCCCCTCAAAAAGTTAGACAATTCTTATTTAAGTCAGCTTGGACGAAGGACCCTGAATGTATGCAATGGATACGACTGGAAAAGCACAACAGTAAAATTGCATTTTGCATATGGTGCAAAAAATAATTTTCTATTTCATCTGCTGGTGTGAGGGATATGCATAGCCACACTAGCAGTTTGAAGCATGATGCAACTGCAAAGGCAAGGATGCAGCAGTTGGGAGTAGGTAATTTCACTGCAAATGATTAACCTAAAAAGAATGACACTTTGAAGTACAAGGTAAAAAAAAGTCATAACTGAAGATGGTCAGCTTATTATATAGAACAGGTTACCTTTCAGCGTATTGGATGAGTTAATGCATTGGTGACTGGTTTCATGACTCATGAATAACTAAGAATGTGAAGTGTAAGCACACCAAGTCCTCCGTGCTAAAGAATGTTTTAAGCAAAGAATTGAAACTGGATTTAGCGAATAGGCCCAGAAAACAGCAGTTTATTCTTCTGTTTGATGAATCTATGGATATTAGTATGTCACAGAAACTTGCAATAGTTGCAATTTTTTTTGACCAGGAACAAGATAAAGTGCAATATTGCTTTTATCATATGGTAGATATAGAAAAAGCTGACTCCAAAATCACTGACTCCACTAGATGGCTTAAGTGCGTGCAAAAGATCCTTAATCAGTATACTGCCCTGATAAGTTACTTTAACTCATCAGATGAAAATGACAGATTGTTTACTGTAGAATGGATATCTCATCAACTTTCTGATCCAGTGACAAAATTACTTTTTTAAGTCTCTGTGCTACCACTGTTTACTACCTTCAACAGGATTTACCAGCAGAACTCTTGTACTAACCTTGCATTATATGATGTTTTTTGTTAACTTAGTGAAAACACTGCTCTCATATTTAATTAACACTAGAATTACCAGAGCCTATGAAAAAACTTGTAGATCCATCCCACCTTAAATTGCTTTGCACCTCTCCATTAGCATCTTTTGTCCTGTAAATGTGTTGATAAGCAGCAAACAGCAAGCAGCCAGCTATCACATCCCCCCACCCTGCACAGTTTTCTCAGCTCAAGTCTGTTTACCTGCGTGTCAGTTGCTTAGAGTTGTATAGAGTGAGAAGTCAAGCAAAATGACACCTTTTATAAATACTATATCGTTATTTGGAACACTTGCATTTCATGTGTGTTCCGTGTCTACAACGATGTATGTAAACACATCGTTAAAACAAAAACATTTTTCATGTTTTAGTAATAATTGACAAAATGTAGACACGAAGTGTATAATGTGTGAAGCCTGAATTCCAAATATCAAAGAAACACTTTCACAAAAGGTACAAATACAGTATAACAGAACAAGTGCACTTCTATTCAAGAATATAACTACAGAAAAAGAACCCGCATTAGGGTACGACATTGACACGAATTTGCTACGACCGCTTCAGTGGTGCAACGGTATCAACTGTTGACTGGTAATCAAAACTTCACGGGTTCGACTCTGGACGAGTCCGTTTTGAGAAGTGATACACTAGCATGGAGAGTCTCTCGTGTACTGAAGAGTCTATAGCTGCAGGTGGAAGCTACCGTAGCTGTACTTTGTATGCAAGAGCCAGATCAAATGTTATTTACCTATTTACCTTTATTTATTTACTTACTTCTTACAGCGTAAAGTCACAAGTAGAGTGCAGAGCTTCCCATGTACACATACAAAGTACAGCAATGGCAAAAGTGTGACGTGCATTCTTGCTCCGATGTAGAACCGTCATCGCCACAGATTGTGAATGAAAATTAATTTGACCACCTGGAAAGGGATTTCCTGGGTGGAAGCTGTGTGGTAAAGCAAGAAACCTCTTTGCAGTTATTCACAGAGTGGGAAAATGTGTTCCTCCACCAAAGGCTTGGACAAGAGATACTGGTCAATTGTCACATTTTGGCTGATATTAGATATGTCTGTGGCTTGCATGGCAGGGCATCACCATCAGACAGGAAATCTCCATCCATGATCAGGTTCCTCCATGCTGCCACTGTGCCAGTATCCGACGTAGCGCAGTACGGTATAGCCAACACTCACTGGCTATTCAGTGAAAGTTTTCCTCTTCAAATTAGGCATAGATATTAAGTTTTTACATAGTGTTAGACTTTTAAACATTCTTATTTATGTATACTGGTTGTACTGTCCACTTTATTTTAATTACAAGAAAAACTAAAATTGACTGTTCCAACGAGATGTAACGGACTGCAACGATGGAGTCATATAGGGCATGGATGGGTGTCTGTTAACTTGAATCAGGCCTGAAAAAGGAAGCACAAGAGGGTTACCTGTCTCCCTTGGTCCATCCACACTCAATCTGATCATCCACTTGGGAGGATTTGGTCATGGTGTGTCCCAGCTTGCCACAATAAAGTGCTGCAGGTGAGTGATCCCGTCTCCACTTCTCTGGCTTCAGCTTCTGGGCACTGTGCTCAGATTGGTCTGATTCTTTGTCACTCCTCTGGCCTCTCAGATTGACTTGCTGATCGGTGTCACTCTATTATGGCCACAAGCTGCGCCACATCCACCCGGGGCTGTTCTCTGACCAGTTGTACGAGATAGTCTGTGAGGGTGTGTAATAGGTGACCTGAGGTCACCATTTCTATGATCTGCTTGGGTGCCAGTTCCCCTGGACACAACCAGAGGGCTATTTTTCTCCACAGATCGAAGGCCTGTGCCCTCATTGGTTGCTCTGGGTGGAAGTTCCATTCCCAACAATGTTGTGTTTGGCATGCTGGGGTTAGACCGTAAAGGGCAAGGATTTCCCACTTAAGAGTGGCATAATTTGCCACTGCTTCTCCTCCAAATCGTAAAATACCCTTTGGGCTTCTCCAGTCAAGAAAATGAGCAAGTGGGTGTACCTATTTGCACTTACAAATATCAAAAGACTAGTTTCAACATTATCTTGAGGGCGCATCAGGACAAGCAGCTGTGTGGGCCCCTGGATGGCTGGGTACGTGGATTCTGCATCCAGTACCTCGACCTTTTGCACTTGTAATTAGCTGATCTGGTCGGCAAGCTGGTGGAACTAGGTTGGCAAGATTTAGTGATTCTGTCATCCTGCTGACTGCGCCAGATGTGATTGAGGGAAGAAGAGTTAGAGAGTCAAAAAGCAGTTTGGGGTGCAAACACAGCCCTCCCAGTTTATTACTAGTTCTTTAATAAGCAAAAATAATGCACAATGGTGGAGAATAACAGAATTGCTGCTACATAATGAAGTGGCCTCAATCATCAGGTTTCCGCCAGCATTGTAAAGTTGGAATAAGGAGGTTCTGTCTTCAGATCATCTCAGATCAAAAGATGTCTTCATTTGGGTTGTTGTCTCTTTTAAAGCCCTAGAACTGGAAGGGACAAGGCTTGTTACCATCACTGCTCGTTTTCTTTGGACTGTGAAAGGGAAAACACAACAAGGCTGTTAGTGGCAGTGCCCCCTCTTGGCCCGTGGCGGTACTACACAATTGGGAAAAGCTTGGATGGTGATCCTCAGATGCACATGCATGACACCACTAAAGATGCAAAATAAATTATATTTTTATTAACATTTACTCAGGCACTTGCTTTTTGGAAAGAAAAACTAGTTTTACTGTCCATTTTATTTTAATTAGAAGAAAAACTAAAATGGACTGAACCTGTGATAGAATGCTCTGGTAATGATGCTTTATGTGTCCTCCATTATGCTAACAATATCAAAGTAAAATATTAAACTCGCAGCAGAGTTACCAGGACAACATCTTGTGCCTCTTTGATAACTCTCCTGCAAAGTCCCTTATTTGGCACTGATTGCAGGTAAATTTCCTGTGTTTCCGATTTGCATGTTTTTGATGTTTTATAAACATCTTTCTGTTGGTCAGTATGTGTACTTTCAATTGTTTAAATAGGCTGCTAGTTTTACCACTGTACTGCTCTTTCTTCTTAAAAAAATTGCATTGGGTGGCAGTATTCTTTTCCATCTGTGAAAAGTAGCACCACATAACTCTAAGCTTTCGGTCTGCCATGGTTGTACACAGTTTGTGTTTGTGCAAGGGGCTTGAGTTTATGCCATTCTTGCGTTACAGTGTGTCTGCTCATTTCAGTACGTGTGAGTGGAAAGTGTGTTAGTACATTCTAAATAAAGTTAAATGTAGATTACTTCTGTTACACAGGTGCACATGGGAGACAGTTTATGGACACAAATAAATGTGTTTCTCCACCAGACAGGGGGATGGCACTGTACTTTAACTCTTTCCCCTCTTTCCCTCTGCAGACCATTAGAAGAACCTGTCCTATAAAATGTCACTCCCCCACCAGTCCCACAGAACTTGCAAACAATAAAAATCATTTCCATATTTGGTCCCTCAGAACCTGCCTCCCTATGACATCATTTCTGCTGCCAAACCAACCTTTTCCTGTCAGTCAGATAGGCCACCTTTCCCAATGTACCCCGGTTCTGTTTTGGACTAAAGTCTATAAAGACCTATTGTTGTTGTTTTTTTAACTTTTGATCAGTCATCTTTCAAGTATATGGGGTGGCTACCCCAAACCTTTTTCTGTGTCTTCTTGTTTATTTTACACTACTTAATCTGTTCAATAATTTACGGTACATTATGATTTTTTTGTTAAATTACACTACAAATGAATAAACTTTCATGTGGATTGTAGCATTGTTTTTATGTATTCCTGTTATATTGCAAGTGTATATTAAACTTTCACTTTGATGACTCTGACTGCATATAATCCCTACCTGTTAGTCCTGGGCCTTCAGGTCATATTTTTTCTACAACTATGCTATTCTTACAGTTAGATTTAGCTACCATTTACTGCATAACCATGTAAAAGAATATTTGCTTGTTCTAGGAATATTTTTTACTTGTTATGATTTTATTGTTACAGAAAGAGGGATGGAGGCAAGGGGGAGTTTACAAAAAACTGCATTGTTTCTTTATGTTTTGCGAATTGTAATCGTCACATTTATTAAGGAAATATTGCCTTGTCCTGTCACTATCCTTTTTTCATCCAGCTGAGATTTTGAATAGTGGATAATTAATTTGTGTCATTGGTTGTGGTAACTGACAGTGATTTGAATTATTTAAAATTATTTTGCATTATCTTAAACACCATTTTCTACTTTTAATGGGTGCTGCCATTTAATTGTGTTGTTGTCTTGATAACGGCTTGGCTGAACTTGTGTGTGACATCACCTATGTGATGGAATAAAAGAGTCACCCTTACATGAAACTGCTATCCAAGATTTTGGATATACTAAAGATTTTGCTTGTACTTTCTTTACATTTGTGATTCTCTGGCTGAAGAAGTCTAGACTACAATTTTTTAATTTTGGTTTTGATTTTGTTTTGGATATTTTTCACCAGCCACCACTGGCTCTGATGGACAGGTGAACTCATCTATGAGTACAGACTGATTTTGCAACTGTAAGTGACTTTAATCCAATCAGGAGAAGTTATACATACCCTTAAAACTAGTTACATCCATCCCATCTGGGGATATTCTCTGTGGATACCCTCTGGATTTCTTAAGTAAACTCCAACGGAGCTCCCACAGGAGTTCTCCTTTCATTCTCCAAAATGACTGAAAACGTCTGAAATCTGCTCTCTGAAATTAAAAGCCGATGAGCCACTCTTCCTTAGGGAGCCAAAGCTAATAAACTCTTCTCTTTGTGAATCCGAGAGCTGAGATCCAGTCTGATAAAGTAAATAGTGAGCCAGTCGGAGAGCTGAGAATCAGCCAGCATGTCAAAAAGGAAACATCAGCATCTAAACTCTTGGTCCAAAAAGAGTAAAGTTCATTCCTATGAAGTTGCAGACGATACAGCAAAGGGCCTAACTAAGGAGAGCGTTATGCGCCAAAAACAAAGAGTACATTCAAAAGAAAGAGTTAACCTCCACTTGAACCTAACAACAAAGCAATAACTTCACACATCATCTTTATAGACTTGGTATTGTAAAACTATTTATTTGAGCCAAGATAAATTAGAACTCTAAATAGCAAGTAAACTGCCCCCTCTTCTATGTTATTTGTTTATCTCTTCTGTCTACATCCAGCATTATATGTTAACATATATATATACAGTTATCATATTTCTATAACACTTGTGTTTATCAATAAACTGTATTACTCTTCTTCTTAAAATGAGTGTGCCTCAGTTTAAGTCTAAATGCTGGAGACCTGCCTCAGAAATGCTAAGGTAAATAAAGTAGGAGTCTTGCTGAAATATTTGATTAATTCATTTGAATAACTGCAGGTATTGCCAAAGGCAAAGGCAAAACTGATATTAATCAACAATTCCTACATTTATTGGCTACCCTCTGAGTAGACACCATAAATCACAATCTTCGAAACAAACCACATGGGCACAGCCAAAGAGATAACAACTCAACAATATGTAAGAAGTAACTGAATTCTCTACATTCTTTTTCCTGCTGTTAGACAAGAGAGTATTGTTCTGCTGTCTGTCTCCTTAGCTGCTTGTATATGCAAAGTTAAACTTACATTAAAAATAAGTTCAAATATTATTTAACTGTACAACAGGCCTGTACTCAGAGTGAGTTATTAAAAATAATAATAATAATAAATTAAAGCTTACCAGGTGAAAAAAAGCACTTTATCAATGGAATGTAAGACATTAAATTTACAGAACTTGCCACAACTCATTCCAGTTGACCACTTGATTTATTGGTTTTAGAGGTTTCAGAGTGACATCATGTACTTATACAGCACTGAATATGCTTCTAAATGTTGGTCTCTTTTGCGAATATATAGAGACAGCACTACATTTTCATTATGGAAGGGTGCACATTATGGGAAGAAAGACACTGCAGTCTTTTGAATATCTCCAAGGGAAATCATCTAAAAAGGGAATGAGGAAGAGATAATGGCAGGGAGATGAAAGAAATTAAAGGTAATATGGTCAAGAGATGAATAGGGTTTAGAATAAAGGGGATGCCAGACAGAACCAATTACAAAAAATAAAGTCACTAATCACAACCCAAAGTCAAAATAAAATCAATGGTGACTCTTATTCTTGTCCACAAATCTCTTGGCAGAGTTGTCTGCCATCAACATGTTCACTACAACTTGTATCCACTTATTTATTAAACTGTTTAAGTAATCCAGAAGATTACTGATTATGAGTTTATTTTATACACAAAAGAGGAGGGTTATTAAGCATATAAACACTTCAAAAGAGACACACCAACAGCAGTAGTTAATAAAACATTACAAAACTTTTCCCAGAGCTAATAAATGACACCAGTTGGACTGTATGGGGTCTGCTGTATAATGTAAAAATTTCCATAGGTCCTGAGTAACTTGCTCTGTCTGAACATTAGATTCAAAGGGGTAATCAGAGGTAAAGCTTAATTACACTCCTGCTTTAGGCCAAAAATATATTCCCAAAATCGTGAAA
The DNA here is from genome assembly GCA_026402145.1 of Polypterus bichir lapradei. Lineage (NCBI taxonomy): Eukaryota > Metazoa > Chordata > Cladistia > Polypteriformes > Polypteridae > Polypterus > Polypterus bichir. Next base: position 62,058,910 of record JANRMT010062808.1, on the reverse strand, counting down.
TAAACTGTGAATCCCAATCTAAAATCATGACTTTGGAAAACCCATGCAGTTTTGCAAAATTTTTTTCATGGTGTTAATTATTTTAAAGGTACAATATGAGCACTTTTCAAAAAGTGTTCAACAACAAGCAATATTGAGGGTGTTTCCTTATGATTAAATTTATCCTGTGGTCAGGAATGGGTGAAGTAATCCAGGATTGCTGGATTGCTGCTGCATTTTTGGACCTATAGGGTGGTCCAGATCTAAGTAAGCAATTTTTATTACGCTATAACTTATTAAGTTTATTACATAGAAAATCACCCGAAAAATCCCGGACCATTTAGAAGTGTGTGAACTGATGACATGAAGAATCGTCTTTGCGCCAAACTGGAATCATCCCTGCATAAATGAAAGTCACGATCTGGATCTGCATAATTAGATCTGGACCACCCTGTATGCGTTCCTCATAGGCCAGGACATATTTACATCTACTTTCATAGATGGCCACCAAAAATATCTCTTGATTCCCAAGTTTTTAAAATACCTGGATGACCTGCCGAAAACTGAGTTATGACTGCAATATAATGTCTTACAATAAGCAGACTATGAATTCCTAATTTTCTAGGGTTTACTGTAGAACTGGTTGGGCCAACTCTTAAATCAGTTATTTTCCTTAAAAAAGGCCAGAATATTCATGGAGTAAAGTAGCAGTCACATTTATTTTTCTTTAATGATATATTCTGGTTCCTGACTAACGTTAGTGTCATCAAACTGTTTAGACTTCAACATTTTTTACCCCTTTACACCCTTAAGCTGAAATTGCTCAGTTGTTTCTCACAAACAAAATATTGTTATCTTCAAAGTGTAGAGACCCTTTTTGGAGGCGCAGATGTTTTCAGTCAGATACTCATCAATTGATATTCTGTCAAAAGGGGAGCAATTTAATTCTCAAAGGCATTTTTGGAATGTGTTCCACTTAATCTCAATCAATACGGGCTAAAAAGTCTAAAGTGTCATTAAAACAAAAAAATGTATTAAACTGTTTGTTTTGCTTTTTTTTATAAATATAATGCATGCTATTTAGAATAAACCCCAAAGTAAGTAGTATGCTAGGATTTATTTATTTACTTGTTTAGGACATTTAACTATGACATGTCCTGAACCATCACAGCAGAAATTGTCGTGGCCAAAAGTGAGTCACCAGAAGGCTTTTTACCTGAAAATGAAGGCTATTAGGACTCGAGATAAACAGAGTTTTAAAGCTTTATTGCAATAAAACAACAATAATAATAACAAGGACTCAACAAAATACAGCCAAATTGAGCTGAGCACCCAACAGTTTAGCAATCGAAGTTTATATAACAATTTCTTATCACTCCAACCTTGTTCATTTAGCTCATTTGCTGTTTTTCTCTGACTCCCTTCTACTCCTGTCCGGCCAATTTCTCATCTTCCTGCAGCTGGGCCCCTGGTATTTCACTGTCTATTGTTCATTTCTAGTTTCTGTTTTTGCTTATTTCTTTCACTGGCCAAGGCCGGTACAGACATTCATCTTCCTTATATGGGCTTTCCTCTCATCACTTCCTCTTTCTCGGACTTGAGCCGGGTTGTCTGATGCCCAAAGCTAAGTTTTAATTAAAAAGGAATGTATGCTTTTATTTAATCATTGCGTGGCAGTCCTGACTTGCATTTCTATCTACACTAAGGCAAATGCTTTTATATTTGTCTATATTTATTTATGCTAATACATGAATACAGTAATTTTACTTTCCATATATTACATCATCTTCCTTTTGCTGTTTCTGCTGACTCACTGTTCCAGCTGGCTTCTTATATGTCCACCAAGGCCACCTTGTTTTTAGCTTCCTATCTTGTCCGCACACAGGTGTATGGACAGTTTCTATGCGTCATTTCTGTCCTTCTTTTCCATACTAGCAATTCTGCCTCGAGCTTTAAAAAATAATGCAATATGACTGATTTTTTAGTTAACTATTTGCTTGACCTATCTTATTTGCTTAACATTCTAATTTATGCTTAATCTAATGTTTTAGTAGCTTTTAATTACTTTTTATGGCTTTTTATGTTAATTTGCTATTTATGCTAATATAGAAATTTTTCTCTTCTACAAAATACAACTCCTTCAAAAGATTTGCATTCTGAAACTCCCAAAACTATCAATTCTTCTAACCTACTGTGATATTTTGGCCAAAGTGAAGACCTCTATTCAGTTATTTACGATTGCAGAATAGTGTCTGTTGTGGCAGACGGCCAGGGATCTTGCCCCACCGGGAAGCCTGGAACCCAGAAGGACCGGGAGAGGGGCAATATATTCCCCTGGACGCAAGAAGGCAGCCTCCCTGGATTCCATCAGGGCCACGGATATAGAGCTGGCATGCTTATCCCTGTGAGGGTCCGTGGAGCCTGGATGGTTCCTGAGCCATGAATTGCAGCACTTCTGCCACACCAGGAAGTACTGCTGGAACAGGAACCAGATATGCCCGGAGTGCTTCCGGGTGCAAGGGCAGCACTTCCGCCAAACCAGGAAGTGCTGCCAGAAGATCATCAGGGAGCACCTGGAGCAAATCCGGGAGGGCCATAAAATGGGCTGCCTCACTCCTTTCGAGGAGCTGGAGTAAGGTGGAAGAGAACGGAGCTTGCGAGGAGTGGAGTGGAGGTGGCGATAGACCGAGGAGAAAAGGACTGTGAGCTGTGTTTTGGCTAATTTGTGTGCTGTGTTTGTGCTGTGTAGTGTTGTGTAAATAAACGTGTGTGTGCTTTTGGACATCTGGCTGTCTCCGTGTCTGTCTGTGTATGGGTATCTTTCACATTATGCACAAAAATGTTGTGTACGCCCATTGTCACACTCACTTCGAGATGTATAAAAACTGAACTTGGTGTACAACCACACACATTTTCACGGCAGCGTTCCCCTTGCGTATGCACATTTCTGCTTGGTTTTACAAACTTTCAGCACCCAGCATCAAAGCAGTGCTGCTGTTTCTGTGGTCTGCTTTTCTTTTTTACATTTACATCTATGATGCGGGTTTTATCAAATACACCGAAATTAATTGTATATCATTTACAAATTTAATTCACTTGATTCTAATCATTCTGTAACAATATAATGGTGCACAGAATGGACAAACTATTCCAAGTACCGTGGCTGCTTTAGTGTTGTTAGAAGAAATCGCAAATGGAAGAATTAGAAGAGAGCATGTATTTACAGATGATGATGACTGGCTTTGATTTCGAGTCAATTTTGATTTCCAAAAGCTATTACTCTTGGAGCTGTGTGCTGAACTGGCACTGGCTTTACAAAGGCAGACTTTGTGGAATTGTGCTCTACCTGCTTCTTTGCAAGTTCTGTCCTCCCTTGGGATTTTTACCCACTGGAGCTTTTCAATGTGAACTTGCTGACTGATTGGGTATTTCACAATCATCACTGAGTCGCCTCATGCCAGCTGTATAGGATGATATTATCCATGTGTTATCCAGATATATAAGATTTCCTTACACTGTGGTTGAACTAGAAAAAGTATGAAAGTGTAATTCGCAGCAATATCCAGCTTTCCAAATGTAATTGGAGCGGTCAGCTGCACGCACATTGCTATTGCAACAGCACCAGACAAATTACATCAGCCAGGGATGAATCACCAAAAGAATGAGCTGGCATTACATCATATATGACTGGTGAAGCTATAAAAAGGCAACTTTGCAGGTGCTTTTTCCACCTAGTGCAGCAAAAGGCAAGCAGTCCTTTTACACATAGTGAGTCACCTACAAGTAAAGAGCAGAGAATCAATCCTTTGTGACTATACACTATAAAGGCGCCTTCAGAGAATTAATATTCTTATGCAAGTGGAAAGCATTTCCACACTATTAATGTGCTGCTTTATAGTGCACAGAAAGTGTGCCTCATTGTGCAAGTATGTACTGTCCTGCTTAATGTGGCACACAATCGTAGCTTGCCTGTACCTGTAGAGATGTGATATGATGAACTTGACCCGCCAAATGATCAGCCAAATCAGACAGAGTTACAACTTTGTTTGAATGTAATTAGCAGATTGTAAAAACAGGTAATCAGGTACAGCATTTATTTTTGTACCAATTTATTTAATTTGTAGTCTTATATTCCTTAGTGGATTGGCCATATCACTTAGAGCATCCACTATTTCATTTTGTGACTCACAACAGCTTCCATCAGCACACAGCCAGATGGCCTCCCAGTATTTTCCGAGGCAGAGGTGTGTGTGCAGCCAGAGCTCAAAGATGTGCTGGGCACAGCAGCACCATCATGTCATCATCACGGGGGTCAGCTTTTGTAATATTGTCTGGAACAGAATAAACAGATGGTGAGCTGCGAGTTGCCTTTTCATGTTGACTGTAATATCTGACCAATTCTTTTTTTATTTCGGGCACTGTATGGCTTTCTGAACTTGAACTTTCGGGTGCTTCTATCACGCTTTTGTTGCTTATACCACTACATAAACTAACAAATACTATGTTTTTCTTTACTTCCACTTCGCATTCGCCGAAATTCTTCTTTTTTTCATGTGCCTTTTCATTGTGTATTAACCAAACACTATACACAAGGGGCTATTTATATTGATTTGCATATTAAAATATGCGAAATTCTGGGAGGAGTCGGAGTGAGGATGTAGGTACGTGCACATGCGATAAATTTCATGTTCATTGGGAAATGTAAAAGAGAAATACATGGAACTTGTCGTACGCACAAATGTATGCATCTGGATTTTTTGGTGTGTTCGAACATTTCCACATTTGTCCGTAAGCCATGCTTTAGTGTGAATTCTACAAACGGCATTATACATGAGGACACAGGAGTTGGGAGACATTAAGGCTTAAAGCAAGTCGACAGACGATCAGAAGTCAGAATATTGAGAAAGCCAGACAGAACTGATCGCCAAAACTAAAGTTGCTAAGCAGAAAACAGTTAAATTAGTAAAGCCAACGTGTTTTTGCACTAATTTTGATTTCTCTGTAAATAATGCTAATAAAGGTTTTCTTTTTAAGTTGAATATCCTTGTGCTAGGATGTTAAATATTGTGTGTTGTCCACTTAAATAAAGTTTGCATGAGATTACAACGTGCCCCAAAGCTGCCTTACCAATGGGTGTCATAACAGTGCGGTCGCAGCTATGAAAAGTGAGTGATGGATCAAGTCAGCTTCATACTGATAAAAAAAGACTAATATATGTGAAACACACAAAACCAAGGATCGTAACAGCCATGGCCCTGCTATTCCGTTTCTAGATTTTTTGTTCTTCAATGTCTGTTTTTTTTGGTGAGTGGGTTTGTGATGGTGTGTGATTTTGTGTTAGTGTGTTTGCAGCTGGATATAAAATAGAGCTTGTTTTTCATGGAGGGCTTTCACACTTGAGAAAATGGCGGCTTGCTCACTTTTTTACCTTTCAAATATCAAAATAACAATATAACATTTCTTGTTTTCTTTCTTTTTCTCTTGCTGTCATACTTTTATGTTAACAAGAATTTGCCACAAACATTTCTTTGGACTCCAGGGGCACTAGAACCCAGAAAAAACGAAAATGTAATAAGATACATACAAAATGTTACTAAGTTGAAGTATTTACTAACTGTTCCAGATCTGTACAATTTATGAATGAGGTTTAAAATTGGTAAAAGTCTACTATAAATAACTTTCACTTAATCTGTTGTAGTTCAGACACAGCTATTTTCTTACTCTTTCTGCAATAAGCCACGCAATATAATGTATTCATAACATTAGGATAACAGAAAATGGTGTGATATATGGCCGGCCGTTCATCCCAGCCAATACCCCCACGCTGCCAGGTGGAGTCCTCCCTGCAGCATGGAGGTGCCCTGAATGCCAGCAGGGCATCATGGACATTGGAGTGTTTATTCACAGCCCTGCTGGATACCATGGGGGCTGCTAGAGGACGCTGCAGGAAGGAACACAGAATATTTTCCTTGTACCCCGGAAGTATGTCCGAGTCACATGGACAAGAGGAATGACGTGCTTCCAAGATGAAGAAAAGGACTTTTTATCTGACCTGGAAGTGATAGGAGGTCACATGGACTGAAGGATGGGGAACACTTCCGGGTCAGGGACTATAAAGGACTGTGGGAAATCCCCAGACGGTGAGCTGAGCTGGGTGGAAGGGTGGCAACGCGTCTGGGAGAGTGGAGGATTGATTATTGTTATTGTATTGGTTTATTAATGAGTATTGTGGAGAGGAAGGTGCTTTGTGCACTGTTGTTAATTAATAAAGTCAATTATTGGACTTTTATCTGGTGTCTGACGTATTGTCCGAGGGTTCAAGGGAGCTATAGTGCCCCCTATCTATTACAATGGATATATATATTGTCACACACGTGC
>JANRMT010062808.1:62009334-62052153 GCA_026402145.1 Polypterus bichir lapradei | reverse complement strand
TTTCATCCATCCATCCATCCATTATCCAACCCGCTATATCATAACTACAGGGTCACAGGGGTCTGCTGAAGCCAATCCCAGCCAACACAGGGCAAACAAACCCTGGGCAGGCCGCCAGCCCACCACAGGGCACACACACACACACGCCCACACACCAAGCACACATTAGGGACAATTTAGAATCGCCAATGCTCCTAACCTGCATGTCTTTGGACTGTGGGAGGAAACCGGAGCACCCGGAGGAAACCCATGCAGACACGGGGAGAACATGCAAATTCCATGCAGGGAGAACCCGGGAAGCAAACCCAGGTCTCCTAAGCGCGAGACAGCAGCGCTACACACTGTGCCACCGTGCCACCCCTATATAAAGATATATATATATATATATAAAATACATAATGTGGAAAGACAGCCCCCGGACACAGACAGACGGACACCAGAATGTCCAAAACACACTCCTTTATTTATCAACACCACCACAGTGCCTTAGTCACCGAGAACTGTCTATTTTCTCTCTCTCTTTCTCTTTCTTCTGACCTCCACTCCCCTCCTCACAAGCTCTTTCTCCTTCCTCCCAACTCCAGCTCCTCTATTGGAGGGAGGCGGTCCCTTTTATAATAACCAGGATGGGCTCCAGGTGCTCTGTCCGGCAGCACTTCCTGGTGTGGCAGAAATGCTACCATCCAGGGTTCCATAACCATCTGGGCGCCCCCTGGCTGTGGCCACGTCCCCACATAGGGATGAGCTTCCCAGCTCTGTTCCAGTGGCCCCCAAGCAGATCAGGGCGGCTGCCCTCTTGTGGCCCAGGGAAGTTATCGTCCCTCTCGTGTACCATCTAGGCGTCCCAACTGGGTAGGGTCCCCAGCCGTCTGCCACAATATATATATAGACAAAGGATGGTAACAAACAACACTAAACATAAAGTTAAGATTGCTTAGTCAATCTTTTTTTTTTTTTTTACTTTTTCTCATGCATTCTGATTTTTCAATTCACATGGTCAAGATGGATAAGTTCTTTAGCTTGTTATTAAGTTTCTACCAAACTAGGGCTATTCAGTTTCAAATTCATTTGGGCCAGATTTTAAATCTAAGAAATTTAGCTGGGCTAGACATTTTGAGTGGCCCAGTAGGTAATGACAAATTTTAAACCAGCACAAATGAATGTATTGAAAAACAAATAAAGCTTATTCATTGTTTACCTTTTAAATTTGGTCACCCCTGACACAGGCACATCAAAAAGTACATTAAAAAAACAATAAAAGAGCTATGACTAAACCAGCTGAACCAAATCTGAGGTAGTAGCAATAATTTTTTCCACTTCTGAAATAAAAAAATAAACATTTTGGTCATATCTGACCTAGGCACATCTCAAAGTGCATAAAACAAAACAGTGCACAGTATTAGCAATAACATTTGTTTCCCTTTTGAAATAAAATAAGTATTTTGGGCATATATGACCCAGGAACACCACAAAGTGCATTTAACAGGATTAAAAAGAACTATCAAAGCTATCAGTGCAACTCATAACAAGTGATAACAGTAAATAACACACATGAATACAACGTTTACTGCACACCCAGGTTACATATGTTCTTTTTAGATCACCGCACATGTGATTAGCAGTACCTTTATTGTAAACAAAAAGGTGGCGGTATGCATATGTTGCATTTGGATCAAGTCTGAGGTACTGTGAAGGTATACAGAGGCCAAGAGTCCTAGTGCTGCATATTTTGTTTATTTGGTGAAAACACATAACATTTAAAATTTGAACCTGACAAATTGTCCAGTAGAATAACAATTGTTTAAATTTATATAGTGCTTTGCATACTTCACTCAAAAAAGACCCAGGACGTGAATCTATGATAGCCTTATTTTGAGGTGCTAATATTACACTACCTGTGTAGGTGAGCTGTACTGTATAACATTGTGCTAGGTAGTTTAAAATTTCAAATACAGAATTTCCAAAATCAAAGAATATTAACCACAGGTTAATAATGATTCTGCAATCTGCAAAAAAGTTATGTAGTCCTGCAAAACACTCAGTGCTTAATTTGATTGAGTTTTAAAGAAAATTCCAAATTTTTTGCATGTTTTTAGCAAATTCAGTCTTTCTCATTTATTCTTTGCTTTGAGTGTCAATGGCCAATTGTCGTCTTCGTAAGAGCCATGAATCTGCAGGATCCAAGCATTTGAGTGGAGGACTAATCAATTGTATGAAGAGAAGTGAGGAGACAGTGCTTGTCAGTAACAAAGCTCTCACTGGAGTAACAATTAGATTAATTTGCAAAAAACACACGTTCACACTCACTTGATGAAAATGGAATAAATCTAAGACTTAGCACACAATTGATTGTAGAATCATCTATTATGTAGTCGATGCCATGACTAGCTGTTGTGGCCGAGGCGTTGGTACAATGTACCGGCATGTATTATCACAAAAAAAAAAAAAACACCACTGTATCATAGACTATTAGTACCATTTCTAGACACACAACCATAGGTTGAGTGTTGCATTCGTGGTCAGTACTACAGTAGGAGTAATTTCTGAATGCTTGTGAAATGTGTCTTCTTGGTTTTTTCTCTATGTTTGTGGTGGGAACACATGCTGGGCCACTTGAAGGATGCTTCTGGGTTGCATGCGGCCTTTGGGCCACCATTTGACTAGGTCAAGCCTACACCATTGCATTAATTTCATCTCTAGTCTATGCTGGTTTAACTCCACCACACACACAGTTTTTACTTTTTAGTTACAGTGATTCCAAAATCATAATACATTAGCTGGCTTTATCCTAACTATTAAATTACAATTAGTAGTTCTCAGAAAAAGAGGTGTGCTTATGATTCGGTGTAGGCAATGCTTTGTTCTAATCCTTCTGAGGTGACTTTCTTATAGAAAGACATTCAGCTTGATTTTCGTTTTTGTTAGGGGGCACCTCTCCTTCTTTGCCTTGATTGCACCTTATGGTGGCAGACAGGACTGTAGTTTTCCCTTTGAAGTTTAACACACTGTGTCCTATTCTGCTAGCATAAAGTTTATATCTGCTTGGTAGCCCGTGAGCAGTCAACTTCCATCTTTAGCAAGATGAGCATATGGCTTTTACATTTAATGTAACTTGCCTTACTTTAGTAAGGTTTGGACTTGTGGTACCTTCATCTAATTTGCAATACAGTCATGTCTTCCACTTTTACAGTCCAGCACCAGGTTACCATTTGAAATAAAAGGGATCACTCCAGACTTTGTCATACCCACACTGTGGTCAATATGGTCCTTGACATAGAGCAGAAGTCACGGCCTGGCCAAGAATGTTCAGTATACATATAGAGTTATTTATTAGAGTTTTAAACTGTATAGCACTTGCAGAAACAAGATATATCATAAAAAAATATTCATATTTTGACAATGCACTACAGTTTTCCTGGCATCAAATCAGAATTTGAACTAAGTACTAGAATGATAACTGTATTTCAGCATTTGTTTATATAAGTGAAATCTGTCTATCAAAGCAATATTTGCATTTTTATTTTATTAGTAATGGTCTGTTACCACTCTTTTCTTCTTTGAAATTGTTAAGGTAAACGGGGCCTAAAACCAAGGTGTGACACTGGAGCCTCACTGGGACATACAGTAAATGCATCACAGGGCAGCACAGTAGAAGGGGCAGGAAGCTTCAGGTGTGCTGGCACGAAAGGCAGTACAAAACCTTCAAATACGTTTCAGTGAATCAAAAGACTAAAACAGGTATATCACTTACTGTTAGATTGTTCATGTACTCATCAGCACCACTTTCAAAATGGGGCCTCACACATGTCATGCTAGGATTTCAGCCGAGATTTAAAGTCAGCGCTGTGGCATAGGACAGCAGTGTTCAGTCCAGAGCTTAGAAGGACAGCCATTGGGGAAGTTCAGATTGTAGTTTGAATTGAAGAAGCAAGTTTGTTAGTGTTTTCTTTTTTTCTTTAATGGCCCCAGTGTAAAGTTTGGTTTTGTTCAGCTCCATATGGATGTGTTTGGCTTAGTTAGATTATGTTTGTTTTGTATTTGGAGTTTTGGCGGAGGTGTCCAGTCTCCATACACACACAAATACAAGTGTGGCTCATTATGTAAGTGCTGGCAGGATGGGGGGATGAAACCTTCTTTATAAGGACAGTGTTTACTTTGTTTTTCTTTTCTGAATGCGTTAAAGATTTGTTTTATTATTGGCAAACATTTTTATTTGAGCCATCATTTTTTACAGTACACATTTTTACTCCCAGAACTATGAGTTCTTTTTAACTTATTGTGGAATAAAAATGTACTTTTTTTGTGCATCTGTGCCTCTACTGCCTCTCTTATTACACCCTTGGTCCTGGTTGGTCCCGAACTACTAGCAGGCCATCTGCTCCGGCAGGTGGCTTGCAACACAGTTGGAAGAAAATGGTGCAGCAGTTTACCAAACACACAGTAACTTAAAAAAGAACATTAACCTTTTTGCAACCTATCATTATTAAGGAATATTTATTATAAGTTACTGCACAGTAAATGCTGCCAAAAATTTCATCAACTAATCTTTTCAAATTGGATTGGCATTTCTTTCAGAGGACTGAAATGTGTGAATTATTAGGCTCCTGCCTTTTTCTAATGTTATTGTTATTTTTCATAAAGTGAAAGTACAGAACAAAGTAATGCTCAATTGTCATGCAGAGCAACTGAATTTTTAATGTCAAAATGTGCATATCTTGTTTTATTATGCTATTACAAGGGTGCTGTCTGTTATATGTTTTTAAAGAGAGATTCAGGCTTTTATTCATATTAATGTCTTCTTTGCCAATTATTGTTGAATGTCCTCAAGAACCTCATACTATTTATGACTCCATGAAAGTAATCTTCATTCTAAGTATAATATTACTGAAAACTATGACAGTTCTTTTTGAGTGTTAATTTTTACAAGAATTCATGCTTAAATATGTTAAATTAGATATATCTGATTGCTGTGCACTAATATGGAAGTTAATGTGTTATTCTGAAAAACTCTGATAACTGATGACTGATAAAATGTATTGAATATATTTTTTCTGATTTTAAATAATTTTTTTTATCATATTCAATATTATAGTTATACAGTCTACTCCAGTGATGTTGGTAAGATACTATAATGTTAAAGCAGCAGATCAGCTTTGAGCTGCTAAGAGAATTTCCATCTGTCAAGAGATTTCCATAGTAGGAAGTGTGGCGTAGTGGTTAAGGCTTCAAATCCCATGACTAACAATGTCACCATGACCAACTCTAGACCATGCTTGAATTGAAAAAACAAAAGAAATTTAAACAATTGCATCTCTAGAATGTTTGCAAGTCGCCTTGGATAAAAGTGTCAACCACCAGAGTTGGGAACAATCCTGACAGGAAACTACTGAAGAGGTAGCACACTGGTAATGCAAAGGTATTCCACTAGAGGTTTATGGACGCCGGCAGTATAACTGGAGGCTTGAGAGTATAGCCTGCAAAAGCAACAGGATCAGAGAGGGCTTGTGGTGCCCTGGGAAAATGCAAGCAAAAAATCAAGGAGACTGTGGTAATGTGCACATTGTATTAAATGTTAATGTGTAATATATATATATATATATATATATACTTTTTTTTTTGTATTTTTCTTCATTTTTCTCTGAGTGTCTCAACTGTGTGTAAAGGAGGAAGGCTGCCTTTACTTTGCATGCATTTTTTTCTTTATAATTAGTTGAGTGCACTGTACATATCTTCTTATACAATACGCTACCATGGCTGTTTGTTTGTCTGTCCAGGGTTTTAAATCACCTGTACCTCGCAAACTGTTTCACCTATTGACTTGAAATCTGGTACACATATACTACGTGACGTCTAATATCCGATTTCGGGGTGATGATTTTTTTTACTCTTTTTATTTTTATTTTATTGTAGAATCAACTCTCGGCAGCGTGCAGCAGGGCGGCTGTGCGGCACATGCGTATGGGCGCCGTTCTCATTCCCTACCACTTTCGCTAATCATTCTTGAGGCAGATTGAAGACTTAAGTGCCAGGTTAAGTGAGAAATTAAAGAAAATGTACTAAGTAATTGCAACACAAAAACTAACTTAATCAGTTTTAACGCGGAAATATGACAACGAAAGAAGAGGAGCAGAGGGCCGCTACGGTGGAGAAAAGAAGAGCTGCTCAGGAAGCAGCAAGCGCATGAACCTCTGAGCAAACAAATGCAAAACGTACAGAGAAAGAGTCTGAAAACTATGATTGCTCAAGTTAAGTGTATTCACTGTACATTATCGTGCAGTACGCCGTTACTGGTTGTATATATTTACTGTTTTTGCTTTTGTCCTTTTACATTTTTTTTGTGTGTGTGTGTCACTTGCAGAAGGACTGTATAACAAAGTCTGCTTGACACAGTTTTGTTTTTGTTGTAAGCACTTTTATAATAAACTTACAGCTTTTCTTTGCCCAACATATTTTGTCTGTGTCTCATCTCTCCTCTAACCATGTTCAGTCCATGAACCACAAGATACAAAGTGTAGTCTGGTGCCACGTTCCCACTACATGGGATATCATAGAGGCTAGAGCTAATAATGGAGGTTGGACGTGGTCCTGTCTGTGTACCTAAGGAGAGGGTGAGACCTCCTGGCTGATATATATATCTTTATACTGATGAGGTCAGGGATAACTTGTAACAGGCGATTACTTTCCCTTCTAGCTATTAAATGTATGGGCATGATCCCTATACATAAAGAATGGGGGAAAAACATTTTTTCAACAGGACAGGCAGGTCGGAAACCATCTGCTGGGCACAGTCTTTATGTGAACCTGGGAGCACAGGAAGATATTTGAAGATTCCCTTACCCTGGAATGAGTATGTACAGAGTCAAGTATAGAGTTAAAGTAAAAGCTCACTGGTGGCATGAAGTGTTGTAAGTCTGAGGAGGAAGAAAGAGAATGAGAAACTGATGGGAATTTAGAATTTCTTATAGTATGTGGGATTTGTTGTTTGTGTCCTCTAATATAACAGATAAATAAAATAACCACAGTGTAAAGGCCTATGAGGCAACAGGTGTTGTATTTGGTTTCCATCACTACTTGATTGTCTTACTCATTTACCCTTTCCTTGCATTGTAGTGTTTTTCTTGTATCAGTTTCTTGACATTTGCCTTAATGTAACAGACTTTAAAGCAAATATTTGCCATTCAGCATTTCTTTTAACAAATTTGGCCACAGTATGTAAGCTGCCACGGTTTAGCTCTGTACTTGTAGATACTTTGGGATGGTAGTTAAAAGGTGTTACATTTAGCAAATGATTCGCCTAGGCAATTCTTTTTGCTAATTATAGCTTCAGTAGGTTTATATCTTTCATTGTCTCGGCAGGTTTCCTTAGTTTATTTTAGTTTCTACTAATATCCCAAACACAATTCTAAATAAATAAATATAATTTAACATGATTTAAGATAATTTAGATCCAAACCACCCATTGAAAGTTTAGTGAGCCCACAAAAATAACTTTTTTCTGCCTTAACAAGGTTCTGGTAAAATGCTCAATGATGGAGGTATGGAAAATGGAACATAGCATAGGCCATTGTCTGCATGGATGTGGGTAAAGCTGAGACATGGAAGGAGTGATTTAAAGAACTCATAATTCTGGAGTATACTTCCCCATTGAAGAGAACAGTATCAGAAGTACCTGAGTAGGATCCATTTCTTTGGGTTATATCACTAATTAAATTTAATTAAAAAACACCATAGTGGCAACGCTGAAAAGATTAAAAGAACATTTTGGAAATTTGAAAATCAATACATATTGCATGTTTGCCTTCATTAACAGCCTTCTTTAAGGTTGCATGAAAGTTTTGATCAGTTCCACTGGACAGGCAGACGGATGTTTTTACTAAAAAATGGGAAGCTAAGCATGTTCCAGTTACCGAGGAGTCCCAGTGTTCTGCTGTTGAATCTCTGCAGCCATGTCAGGAGAACTGAGCCATGCTGATGTAATGGAAGTTAAGTCTTTCAAAGAGTTAATAACTTTTTAATTTTCAGATTACTGTTCGTCCTTACTTCTTAGATGTGTTTAGAAGCTCTAGGCAGAGGCGGCAAGAATCATATTACAAGTATAAGAGACTGAAATGAAATTCCTGTGCAGAGATGCTAAGTTCCTTCTCAATGATATGGTGAGTTGCTCAGCAATATAGAAAGACCTTGGAGAACAATAAATACTTCTTCCGATCCAGACGAGCCAGCTGTGTGTAAGGTACCGCTCACTGGAAGAATTTCCAGGGATAATTCTAGGACATGGTAGAACAATTATATTTCTTTGCTAGCCTGGGAACATTTGGAAATTGGGGAGAGTTTCTGCAAATAGTGTTGCTTGGTCTATCTAGCACAACATATTGTTATTGTGATTCTTACTGGTAAAAAATACTAAAATTTAATGTAGATAAAGTGTCTTCTCCAATATAATGTTATAGTAGGCAAACTATGCATGGTAGTTAATAAGTAACTGTAAACATATATTTTCTGGAGTGTTTAATAAGCCAAAAATATGATAACTCTAACAACTGCATCATGTTTAACAAAAATATATACTTCATATTTAATAAGATGTGGTGATTGATTTTAGACTTTAGAATTTTTCCCAAAACTGTCTAAAAAGTCCTGTTAGAATCCTACAAGAATAAAGCTGATGGCAAGTGAAGGTTTTTACACCCAGTATGTCATAGGCCAACATTAAACTGTAGCCTGTATATGACTTGACATTTCTAAGAGTTTCTATTTAATTTTGGGTGATATTTTCCAAACAATAAACTGTGATACTACATATAAAAATTATTATTGCTAAATGTCATTAAGTAAGGACTCAGCAATAAACCTCCATCATAACAAACTTGTCCAAACGCAGTTTCGGATAAAAGCAAAACAAATTCCATAGTTTAATTGGAGTTTGGATATTCTTCCACATGGAAGTTTAAATCTCAAGCTAGACGCCATTGGCATCAGTGACAACAATAAAATGAATTGTGAGTGGCTTGGGGTGAGGTAGGCAGAAGAGGCCCATAACAATTTCTAGTAATGCTGTTGCTGTTTATTTACCTTGTAAAATTGGGACAGTCTTAAAACTAAACAACATTTATAAAAATACAGTGCCTTGTAGGCAAGTTCAAAAATGCTACATGCAGATAAACCTGTTAAATTTATTAGATGCTTGATGCTTAACTACATGCATCAAATATAGAAAAGAAAACATGTATGATGTATGTTGATAAAATATTGCCCATTTTTTATTCAAGAGCATTAGAAAAGCTAATAAAATATTAGTTTCTTTCAAAAACACTATTAAATATGAAATAATTAGTGTTGAAACTGTATACTTCACTAGGAAGAAAATATTTGCAGTCTAACCAATAAAACAAAATAGGAGTCAAAGATATGCAGAGATGCGCAAGAGCATTCAGTAAAATTCTTTTTTTAAATCAGGAAAATCAGACTTGTCAATTTTTTTAATAAGTAGGTATTTTTTGGTTCTAATAAAACATGCCTTTAAATTTTTAATTGTTTTTTACTCCCAAAAGGTGCATTCAGAATAGATTTTTTTTTACCTTATACTGTTACCATTTAAAAATTTTGATGCAAATAGAACCAAACAGCTAACTCAGACCCATTTGATCCAGTGTGAGTTTAGCAGTGAAAAATGTCAAGATCTGATTTAATCTGATTCACAAAGTATTTTGTTATTTTCAGCAAAGTATAATGAACAACATTGGAAATGTAGGAGATTACATGAAAACACTAATAAGCCATATAATTAAACAACATATTTTATACTGGTGTTTAAATGGGCAATTGGCTAGAATGAAAACTTGTAGGCAGAGGTGCCCCAGGGTACTGAGCTGGATAGCCCTGAGTAAAGCCATTACTGTAATAATTTAAAGCAGTAAATCATGTTACTGAGAACATCGAGGGGAATTAATAGAAAGTGAAATCAAGATTGAACTGAAGGAGTACTTTATTACCAAACATGAAACAAAATATAAACTTATGTGCTCAGACCTAGGAAAGTTTTGAAAAATAATGGAATGTAAAGTTTCTTATGATCTTATGTAAATGTGTTCCTTATTATTGGAACAACTGGAATGGAAAGTTGTTAAGATCACTAAATGTATTCTGAAAGTAAAAAATCACAGTATAAGAAGTTTTGAACCTTGAAATGATATAGTCTGTTTTTTCCTGAGCCATTGATAGATTCTTGAACACTGTATTATCTTCACACAACTGGCAGATCTCAGGGTTGTGGTGTTAATCTTGAATGAATGTTGGATGACATCACTGGGATTTCTTTCTTGAAAATTACATTTATGGAAAAAAAACTTGTACAAGATGAGATAAAGTATAGTGCCGTGTGTTACCCACATATTTTTTTTACTACAAAACCAAAGATATTATCTTTCCTGAGATCATCAGTCTAGTTATATTATCTCCTGCTATGAAGGCAATGCATGTAAAATTGTGATTTCTTTGAAGTATTGTTATGTGTTTATTCTATAGTTTTAATCATACTAACAGTTATGAAATACAGCAGTGTGTTGTTTTATTTGCTATTCAATAGTAACATTGTAAAAATTAAAATAATGCAGATGAACACCTCATTTTTAATTGTCTGCATAAAAGATACACATTATTGGTTTGCTACATAAAGGGAGCTGGAAGTAATTTGCAAGGAGCTTTTAGTGTAGTACTAGGCACATAAGCATAGTTTCTATTCTTGCTAGAATTGCATTAATTAATGACACTTTGTCTAAGAGGGTTCTCTCCAACCTCATTATAATTTCCTAAGTGGCAAAACTTTCTTATTAATTTAACATAAAAAATATATTTAAATTATGATTAATCAAGAGTGATTCTGTGTGACATTCATCTGCATTTACATACATTTCCTACATTTCTATATATTAGGTAGAAATAGCTAAACGATCACCCTGAGACTACAGGTAGACCTAGAAGACTTTAAATTGTATAATGTCATTTTCATCCAGATTGTCGTAGACACTTTTATGAAAACAACCAGATTTAAATGCACTATGTATAATGACTTTTAGGACACAGCTTGTGTAATCTGCAAGGAAATCTGTCCATTTGTTAAAACACACTACATATTTTAATTAGATATTTTAGAGGCTCATTGTCATTTGAGCAGTTAGAGCATAAAATTGCTTTTTCCATTCTTGAATGATTCCCTGTGGGTAGTAATTTGTATAAAGCTTTGCTACACATGGTATGGTAGCATTATGCCTATGTGTCTAAATGGAAGTTTAACAGCACAGTTACTTTTTAAGCAAACGCAAAAGTATTGCTTGCACACTGTAGTTTATTTTTAGAAACTATTAAACGAAAGGGGTGTTTATTATTTGCATTTTAATATATGCTAACTGATAGGTACATGTTATTGTATAAAGAATGAAGGTAAAAAAATGTAGTAACTTTTTAATCAAACTTGTGTATTAATTGAGAAACATAACACATTTTTTCATCACAGTTTAAGAGACCTAATACTTTAACATAGAATAATCCTTCCTTCCATCCATCCATTTCTTGAAACCAAAAAAACATGCCTATGTAAACAGCACATGGCCTAAGACAAATAATTTGTGACAGGCATATTCATGACTACTTAGTCATACAGGCCAAATTCAGAAAAGCCAGAGTATCTTGAGAACAATCCCATGTACACACAGGACGAATTTGCAAACATCATATTAACCATAACCATACTGCTATGCAAGCCAAGTCTCCTAGAGTTGTGAAAGAGCTTTGCTAACTACTGTGCCACCATACCACCCACCTTATTATCATTTATCCAAAACACTTAAATATACTGTCTCTAACCAAATCTGTTCTTCCTTCTGCAGAACAGACTGCTTTATCCTGACCAATTAGACTTCAAAAGGGGCCATTCCACTGAGAAGCTCTACTGACTGTTGTCCACACATTACAGTTAGCGAGCACTACCAACACATTATCCAACCTCATCTTCCTTTATCTCTCCCCCTGCCTTTGACACACTTCCTTGTTACCTTTTCCTACCTCTTGCGCAGATTCTACCGTGTGCTCTAACAAGGAGGGATGTCAAGGGTGCATCATGCAAGCATTGGGGTGCCCCAATGATTGGTGCTATGTCCTCTCCTTGTCTCTCTGTACACTACCTCATTAGGTTCTAATGTCTAATGATATGCCAGTGATATCCAGCTATACATGCTGTTCACTCCAGAGGACCATATGGTCTCAGATAGAATCTTGGCATGTCTTGCTAATACAGTATCACAGTGTGAATGAAGGAACACCATCTCCAGCTCCACCTGGCAAAGATGGACCTCATTGTTATCCTTTCTACACCCCATCTCTGTTCAGCTCAGCTCATTATAATTAAAATCCCACCAAGTTAGTGAGCAACCCTGGGGTAATGATTGATGATTAGCTATCCTTCACTGACCAGATTGCATCTGGCCCTTGTTCATGGAGATCTGCTCTGTATAACATCACCAAGATCAGAAACGTTTCTAACAGAGTATGCAGCACAGCTTGTGGTCCAGGTATTGGTCTTGTCATGTCGGGACTACTGCAACACTTTACTGCATGTGCTGCCAATCCGTAGAAACACGCCTTATTTTCAACCAGTTGAGATCCACACATGTCACTCATCTTTTCAGGTCACTACACTGGCCCCGGGTAGCAACACACATTATGTTAGAATCCATGATGCTTGCCTACAGAGTAGTCAATGTGTGAGCACCTTTGTATCAGAGGAATTCATGAGGTCTTATGCTCTTTCTTGCACACTCAGGTATGCTAGTGAATGGCGTCTGATGATGCCACCTTTACATGGCATCAAGTCTCTATCAAGACTGTTTTCATGTGTAGCTCCTAGATGATGGAATGAGCTACCCACCTTCATCTGAACTGATTTATCCCTTACGATGTTTATGAAGTGGTGGAAGACTTTCTTTTTATGTGAATATCTGTCTCATTCATAATGGCTTTGATAGGCTCTTGTAACTAAGGAAATACAGTATGTTCTAATCTTGTGTTGCTCTGCTTGGTTTAGAGCTCTTCACTCGTGATGGATCAATTTTGTACACTTGTACTGTAACACTTGTTTCAAAACAGTCCCCAGACTGATGTTTACTAGGTTATGTTTACCTCTTTTGTATGCTGCTGTGGATAATAGGGCCTGGTAAGTGAATGCACAGATCTCTTTAGTACTGACAAATCAAAGTGTTGATATTATGCTCAAATACAGCATTGCTGAAATAAACTGTAGTCCAAATGAATAACCAACCAGGCTAAGACTAAGTAATACTTGTACACCACTTTTTTGGAGCTGGAAACAATTATTCCATATCTTGAACTTTTATTGTGAAATATATATTTTTTGTCATCCAAAACTCTAAATTATAATCAGACACAAAAAGCAGAGAGTTATGGTACAAAAACCCTTTCAGAATTAAAATTCTCTCTTATTTTTCCCTGTCTAAGCTAGACATTGATGTTTTTAGATTCTTTGACCCAAAGATTATATATGTTTTTTATGCATACTGTCTTTTTTATAATGACAGTGTGATGTAGTCACATGCCATGTCCATATAACATCTCGATCCTCACCCACATAACCAGCCAAAGATGTAATTAATGGCAATATAAAATTACCTATTAATACAGTACATGAAATGATAATGAGATGAAATCACAGATTTAACATTAAACATAAGTAAAACAATAATATAGATAATGACATTACGGAATAATGAGAAAAACGTTCTAATATACATCTCAACAGAGCCTTCCTTGATAAATGTGGACTCTGAATGTGTCCTTTAAACTTATTAGAAAAATGACAATAAAACTACTGCAGTAGCATTGATGTAAACAAATATCAGCTGTAGCCACTCCAGGGTACCAAGTATTATACTGTAGTACTTTGGCATTAGGTGTGTAAAATATTTCACACTTTGTATTCTTGTTCATTGTCTGCCTCTACAGGAAGTGTAGTAGATGTTGTTCTTGAGAATACACTCGAAAAATTAGGTTTTAGCTAATAAGGAAGATGGTTTGAATCTTAGAATGAGACAGGAGAGCAAGCCTATATGATACTGGAACTGCCTTTTAATTATGACATAGGGACTAGTGAACATCAATATAGCTTTGTAGAATACTATCATAAGCAGGAACCACCACATAGCAAGGGGCACTTCAGGAGACAACTTTCTTTTCTTTTCAATGACCTCCTTGGCATAGGTTTGTGTAGATAGTCCCGAAAGATGGTAAATCAATTAAAAAAAAATGTAGGAAGCATTTTAAGATAAAGAAGCTTTTAACTGTAGCACCTCTGCACAAGAACCACCTTCTTCCACCCTCTCAAACATATGCAGTTTTTAATGTCTGGAAAATATTTGGGATTAAATCACTTAGAGATCTGTACATACTGCGGTGGGTTGGCACCCTGCCTGGGATTGGTTCCTGTTTTGTGCCCTGTATTGGCTGGGATTGGCTCCAGCAGACCCCTGTGACCCTGTGTTCGGATTCAGCTGGTTGGAAAATGGATGGATCTGTACATAGACAACGTCTTTGCATCCTACGAACAATTACATTCCAAATTTAACTTTCCAGCAACACATTTCTTTCACTACCTTTAAATCAGAAACTGTTAAACAGAACCTGCCCAATTTTCCTCACCTCCCACCTACCTCTATGCCAGAAAAAATATTGATCAGTCTTGAGGACTCAGACAGCATTTCTGTAATATATAAAACCATTTTACAGGCCCTCCCTTTCAAAGATCCAAGAGGACAGTGGGAAAAGGATCTCTCACTCAATATCTCAGAAAAGGAGTGGAAAGTAGTAATGCAGAGAATCTACTCGAGCTCCATATGCGCAAAGCATACAATTATTCAACTCAAAATTGTATATCGCGCACATCTGTCTCGCTTAAAATTGTCCAAAATGTTTCCAAGGCAAGATCCAACCTGCGAACATTGCAATCAAGTTCCAGCCTCACTGGGCCACATGTTCTGGGAAGCGAACCCGGGTCTACTAACTTCGAGGCAGCAGCGCTACCACTGCGCCACCATGCCACCCGAGCTTTATCATTTGTATGAAAATGTACTATATAAATAAATATTGTTGTTGTTTGTTGTGATGTAAGATTTTGTATATAATTTGATAAATATTTTGTATATCTTTATTTGTATTTTAGGCAAAGCAATATAGTTATGTATATACTGCGGGGGCTGGCGCCCTGCCCAGGGTTCGTTTCCTGCCTTGCGCCCTGTGTTGGTTGGGATTGGCTCCAGCAGACCCCCGTGACCCTGTAGTTAGGATATAGCGGGTTGGATAATGGATGGATGGATGGATGGATTAATGAGTAGCATTCATATTTACCCCCCCTTTACGACTGAGTCTCTTTGAATTTTACAACAGAGTTGGGGGAAGTGCTTGACACAATTGTTTCTCTACTAGAGTCTCTCTCTCATCCCCCACACAAAGCCAGGTTGCCTAACCGCTAAGCTGTACCTTAACATATGGTTTGGGGGCAGGTGTTAAGATGTTCTATTTCCCCCATTGGTCTGAAGTGTATCAAAAGCCTTTAAGTACTATGACGCCCTATTGGCTGTAGGGGTTGGACAGAACATCTATAAATTTACTTGCTTAACCTCACACTCTCTCTTACTAAACTCTGATGATGAAGAATGATCTCCCTTACTAACCTCTGATGATGAAGACAACACAATGGAGAGCACAACTCGAAAGCCATATTGGAACAGGCATAGGGCCTGTTCTGAAGAAAGTTGAATGATGCTTTAACAAGAGAGATTTTTAAGTAACTAAATCTGCGTGCCGCCTGAAACTACACATCACCATTTAATCAGGTTGTATGGTTGCCAATATTCAAATATACAGTACTTTGCAAATTGTTATTATTTATGAATATTATCAGTAATACATTATTTTATGTGTAACTTAACTCCTGCTTGTCTTTTTACTACACTTATTTGCCTGAGGTTATAGATATAGAAGGGAAGGTGGGGATAAATTATACGAGTTATACTATAATACCTTATAAACAATGGTAAGTCTGTGAGATTAGATATTCTGACAAAGGCTACTTATTAATAATACAATAGGGGAAAGTAGAGCAATATATTACTCTACCAAGATAAAACATTGTTGTTGATGTCAAACTCCTGGGGGGTATTTTCTGTACATCGCTTAAATCATCCGAGATCAGATGCCTCATCTTGGATGAGTTAATGCCGGCGAAACTCATCCAGGATAAGTCGGTTTTTCAAACAAAGCTGTGTAGTAGATTAGTCTAGCTGGATCCAATCATCCGAGATGATTGCGCATGCCCACACTGATTAAAAAGCCCATATATATTGAGTCTAGAAAACATGATCAGCAGTCTTTGATAGGCTGCAACAAAATGACAAAAGAATGGCCACATTTTTTCACACAAGCGGAGCAGGACCTTTTACTCGAAGGATATGAAGAATTTCAAAATGTAATATGCACAAGGGGTAACACTGCAAAAGCAGCCCAAACCAGAAAAGACGGCTAGCAAAAAGTGGCCGACAAATTAAACGTGCAACTAGTGTGTATTGTACTTACTGAACGCAGTGTTTCATTTCCTATTTGTCAGATTAATTATTATTTAATATGTCATAATTCCAGATCAAACGTTAACACAAGGAGAACATGGGAACAGGTTAAATTGAAGTACAAGAATATACTTCAAACTAGTAAATATTGGTATATAACTATTTAAAGAATTGTTGGCACAAAGAAACATATATAATATAAAAAATATTAATTTTAAAGATTATAAGAAGAAGGCAGACAAACAAAAAACAGGTGGAGGTCCACGCGGTCCAGACCTAACCCTTGCAGAAGAGTTGGCTGTTTATAATACTGAATTAATGTGCTAATTTTAACAGAAACAATTATACACAGCTTGTAATTGAAATAGCAAAGAAACCACAAAAAATTTAAGATTGTTATATTCTGTTGAGCCCTTTTAATCAAACCATTTAATGTATAATTTTATTCCTGTAGCTAACATTAAACACAACCCGGAAAATTTCTGCCAGTTACAGATGGATAGAATAGCAGTAACTGTCTATTTTTTCTTTAAACAATGTAAAAATGCAAAGTTTTACCTTAAGGTCATGAACTAATGCCTCATGTTTTGTTTCCCAGCTTTTTTGGGGGTAGAGAAAGTGAAGGAAACATTGATGGCAGAGCTCTAAACATGGCAATGGCATTTTTCACTAATGAAAAAAAAAAGAAAAAAAAAACAATCTTATTAAATATCTTTTGCATTATGTTCTAATAGAACTCAAACATTCTCCTTTTAATGAAAACAACAACATACAGCAAGCTTTAAATTACGAATGATTTATAACAAAAATTATATGATGTCTGGTATTATTTTTACCTACTAATACGCTACAACATGAACAACCAATTGAAATGAACCTTACATAGATCATATTTTAAGTTTTAAGTATTCTTTAAAATATTCCTTCATTATTTGTACCTAATAAAGGACAGTGTCAGTCAGTTTATTATTCTGTTTGGTCTTAAAAAGATGCTAGACAAAACTATTAACAATGCTAATAAATGGCTTTTTAAAAACCATAATTAAAGGGAAAAATTTATTTCAGAATAATACAGTACAACTTTCTAATACAATGAAGAAAAGGGAACCTGTAATTCACAAATCAACAGTTACTGGCAAAGAGAGCAGTAATAATATTTTGCATGAAAATGTCTCAAAGTTTGGTTTACTATAATATAGACTTGGTCTTTATAGAAAAAATGGCATAAAAAAGTACAACCCTTTGAGCATCAACTGCAAAATATCATAACTTTAAACAACTTCAATTTGACTTTAATTTAGGCCTATCATGCTGCAATACTGAGTAAAGTGCATAACTAACTATAAAATGAGTTTGAACAAAATATGCATGACAAATTTTACCCTCATCGTGTATATGTGGAGGCTTTAGGATCTTCTTCATTACTCCATACAGTTGTGCTTTTCCATAAAAACTGGTCCATCTGCTCTTAATTTCTGTGATGTAGTTAAGATTATTCCAACTAAGAATACAACACATTTGATCCATTACCTATAAAATAAGCACACTCTAATCAGCACATTTTGTTTTACGAAACCATTTTCAAAAATATCTCAGTCAAATGTCTGTGTTTTATGTACTTACATGATCCAGTTCTTTAAAGCATGGGTAAGCCTCCCATATAATCTATAAATGACCTCTGTGCATTAAATTCATGATCAAGGAGCTGGGTAATTCCAAATGTATTTGGCTTTGGCTTCTTGTAAAGGTCCTGTAGTGTTTTGTAGTGCCTGGCCTGTATTTGGTGGCTGTCAACTATTGTGTCAACAGCTGCAAAAACATATAAATGAATAATCCAATCAGTTGTGTTTTCTAAACAGTCTGAACTAAGATGGGATGTGACTATCTCTATTGTCCACTTACCAGATGGTTCACATTCTTTCTCTGCTGTAACTTCTTGGGTACGACTAGAAGGTGACACGTTAACAAGCGTCACTGAAGCAATAGAATACCACTATGATGCAGTGGAATTGGCCTCGCCTGAATTCTCGACTTCAGCAGCATCAGGCTTGTCAGTGGTGACGCCAAGACATCTCTTTATTTATTTGAGGCATACAGTCCTGTCACTTCTGAGGTGTGCAGATATTCTGTACCCTTTTCAGGAATTGTTTAAACACAGGTTCCTGTAATGAGATTACATTCTTTTAAAAAGTGTGCAAGTGAATACAAGTGAATAAATCCCCTATAAAAACTAGTTACTTACACTCACCCATGAATTTTGATCTTCAACTGCACATAGCTTTGGATAATAGTAGACTATAAGTTTTGCCATTGAATAAACCTCATTTTTGGAGGTATATTTGTCTTCCTTTGTTGTTGTCCACAGTATGGGCACTATGTTGGTCACTGTATAATACAATGCTCCTCTTTCCCTATGTGCTGCAGTTCAAAGTAATGTTTTCTGACCTGCTCCAACTCACTGTCACTATGAAGTATGTATTCAGGGCTTGGTAGTTGAATGATTTTAGAGGGGCTGGCTTCTCTTTTTTTTTTTTTTTTTATTTTTTATTAATTTTATTACAATCCATACAAAGCAATCAAGTTTTTACAAAGAGAAAAATTAAGAACAAATCGATCCCCACCCCTGAGAGAGAGAGCAAGCCAAACGGCGTTAAATTTAAGGCTTGGAGACATACCTAAATTAATAAATTCTCTGTGCCTTTTGAACTTATTTTAAAATATTACTGATTAGATCCTGCCATGTTTTGAAAAAAGTCTGTACGGATCCTCTAACTGAGTATTTGATTTTTTCCAACTTCAAATAATATAAAACATCGGTTTCCCACTGACTTAAAAGAGGAGAGTTTGGGTTCTTCCAGTTTATGAGAATAAGTCTACGTGCCAAAAGTGTAGTGAATGCAATCACAATTTGTTTGTCTTCCTCCGCTTTAAACCCATCTGGAAGAACACCAAACACAGCTGTTATTGGGTTAGGAGGGATTGTAAGTCCAAGGCTATCTGAAAGGTAATTAAAAATGTTTGTCCAGAATAATGTTAATTTGGTGCAGGACCAGAACATGTGACCTAGTGAGGCTGGGACTTGGTTACAACGTTCGCAGGTTGGATCATGCCCTGGGAACATTTTGGAGAGTTTTAGTCGAGACAGATGTGCTCGATATATAATTTTGAGTTGTATAATTGTATGCTTTGCGCATATGGAGCAATGAATGCATGAATTCTCTGCATTGCTACTTTCCACTCCTTTTCTGATATATTAATTGAGAGATCTTTTTCCCAGTGTCCTCTTGGATCTTTAAAAGGGAGGGATTGTAAAATGATTTTATATATTGTAGAGATGGAGTCTAAATCCTTGAGATTGAGCAATATTTTTTCTAGCATGAATGAGGGTGCAAGATGAGGAAAATCTAGAAGGTTTTGTTTAACAAAGTTTCTGATTTGAAGATAGTGAAAGAAATGTGTAGCTGGAATGTTAAATTTGGAATGTAATTGCTCATAGGATGCGAAGACGTTGTCTATATAAAGATCTCTAAGCAAGTTAATTCCAAATTTTTTCCAGATATTAAAAACTGCATATGTTTGTGAGGGTTGAAAGAGGTGGTTCTCTTGCAGGGATGCCACAGATAGAAGCTTCTCCGTCTTAAAATGCTTTCTACATTGGTTCCAGATTCTAAGTGAGTGGAGCACAATTGGGTTATTAGTGTATTGCCGATAACGTGTGTTTATTGGAGCACAGAGCAAGGAATACAAAGAAGTACTGCAGGAATTTAATTCTATTGCGGACCAAGCCTGTGTATGTTCTTCTATTTGTGTCCAGGTTCTTATCGCCTGTATATTTGCTGCCCAGTAATAAAACTGGAAGTTAGGTAGAGCCATGCCGCCTTCTGCCTTTTGTCTTTGTAGGGTCGCTCTTTTGATGCGTGGATGTTTTGAATTCCAAATAAACGAGGTTATTGTCGAATCTAATTGTCTAAAAAGTGATTTATTAATGTATATTGGGATGTTTTGAAATAAAAAAAGGAGCTTAGGAAGAATATTCATCTTAACAGTGTTAATTCTTCCAGCTAGTGTGAGATGAAGCGTTGACCATCTATGCAAGTCTTGTTTAATTTTTTCCATGCAAACGGCGAAATTTTGTTGATATAGAGCTTTATGTTTACTTGTGATGTTTACCCCTAAGTATTTAAACTGTTCTGCAATGATAAAAGGTAGGGTATCTAATCTAATATTATATGCTTGAGAGTTCACTGGAAAGAGTACACTTTTATTCAGATTAATTCTGAGACCAGAGATCTTTTGAAATTCTGTGAGTGCTGCTAAGACTGCAGGTACAGAATTTTCTGGGTCTGATATATACAGTACCATGTCATCTGCATATAATGAGATTTTCTGTTCCAGTCCTTCTCTGCTAATCCCCTTTATCTGATCAGTATTGCCAGTGGTTCAATGGCAATCGCAAACAGCAGCAGTGACAAGGGGCATCCTTGTCTAGTGCCACGTTCTAGTTTAAAGTAGTCTGAGCAAATGTTGTTGATGCAAACTGAAGCTTCTGGGTTAGTATACAATAATTTAATCCATGCACAGATGTTTGGGCCAAACCCAAACTTCTCCAATATAGTAAAAAGGTATTTCCATTCAATCATGTCGAATGCTTTTTCTGCATCTAATGATAATAATATTTCTGGGGTGTTTGATTTAGTTGGTGAGTATATTACATTAAACAGGCGTCGAAGATTGGAAGATAAGTGCCGGCCCCTAATAAATCCAGTTTGGTCTTGTGATATTACCGAGGGGAGCACTTTCTCCACCCTTCTGGCTAAGATTTTAGAGAGTATTTTAACGTCGTTATTCAGAACTGAAATTGGTCTGTATGATGCACATTGTAATAAGTCCTTATTTTGTTTTGGAAAGACAGTGATTAGTGCTTAGCGAAAGGTTTGTGGAAGAGATTGGTTATCTCTGGCTTCTGTAAATGTTGCTAATAAGAGGGGGGCTAGCTGAGCGGAGAATTTCTTGTAAAATTCTGCAGGGTAACCATCAGGGGCTGGCTTCTCTTAAAAGTTTTCTGGAACATCCTTGCTCACTGGATTGAGGGGTAGGTGAAAGACTGGCATTTGTTAGAGTATTGCATTCAGAAGAGGAGGGAGATGTGCAGCTGTCTTGTAAGTTATCTTGCTGCACAGAAAACTGCAGCTCCTGTTAAAAAAAATACAGGAAAAGGACATTGAAAATAGTCACCAGTTATCAATAAACTGTTTATGAATTATGAAATTTGATGAAGCCTGACATAAATGGAAAATTTACTTTTATTTATCGTAAATGAAATTAGTAATCAAAGACAGCTTTGCTGAAATATCTGACCGCTTATATTTTCATTGTTAAAATTTTTAGGTAACTAAAAACAAGATGTAGTCATCTTCTTTACTTCCTGATAAAACACAGAAATGATATGTGCTCAATTATCTATTGATATGGAGTATTTTCACAATATGTTGTATTGAACTAAATAAGAGCTACATGAGTACTGTGAAATTCTTATTTCTGTGTGCTAATTAACATGTAACATGCTATCATTCTCTGGCGCCATTATAAAGTTTATCAAAACATTTGTAAATTAACATAGACTTTCTATAAATTACAAACATACATAAATATGTTTACACAAAGATTCATATGTTGAGGTGAACATGTTGGGGCAACAGCCTTGATGGATGCGTGAGCTGTCCTGTGCCCAGGTAATGACATTTCAAACTGCTTTTATTGAATTATGGAAAATTTGAATTGAGAAGGACCAAGCCCAGGTTTCTACTCTTCAAATTTCCACATCTATAAATATATATTTATGTTGTCATCACTTTCATATCATAAACGTCCTCCTTTTCCCTATTATCATTTATATTTCTCCCCTGCTTGATCTCAAATATCATCAGGACATAGACACTTCTGACATAAAAGTTGCTACAGGAGCCTTTAATCTCAACAAAAAGAACATAGCAAAAGTGATAATAACTACATTGTTTGCTGAACAATATTTCTTAAAAAAAAATAAATAAATAATGCTGACCTCTTGGTGTACTGCTGGCCATGAGGTTTTCTTCGAAGGAAATGTTCAGATCTTCACGTGAAAGAGTCCCTAGAAGATCTTCTGTAACATTTGCAACTTGAAAGCAACAGAGAAGACCAGTAATTCATTCATATTTGGACGTCATCTGCACAATTACCAGCAGTCATTTCCAACTCAGGTTTTAGGTTTTAAGTGCTAAGTTTACACATTTTTATAAGTTTAAGAGTTTCTTGAAAGATGGTACAAGTGCAAATCATGATACCTTTTTATAAATGTTTTATATTTTGTTTCCTTTCTGAACAAGCATATCATACTGAGGTTTTAGGCAAGTAGATATATCCTACAGAGGTGTTTTTACTGTGTTGCCTGATCAAGGACATGATACATACGACTTACTAAGTTAATTTGTGAGTGTATAAAATTAGCAGGCCGTTAACATTTCACTCAGACTGGGGCCTTCACCTATGCCATTAAAGTAATAAAGAGCACCGTCTCACTCAGGGCTGGCTCTAGAATATAGGTGAAGCTGTACAAGTCACGCCCAAACCTTCGATTTTTTTATATGACGCGTTAATGTATGGTATTGATAACGAAGTTTCAAGTGCAGCGATCTTTTTATATGCGAGCAATGAGTTTACAATTGTGGATACCTCAAAATTGATACTAATTTTAAAATAATGGCCTCTAAATTTTAAAGTTTTTCTTTAAAGGTATCTCAAATAGAAGCGACTTGGGTCGTGTTCGCTTTTACTACTGGTAATAACATGAGGCGCATGCAATGCAGTTAGAACTTGGCACTTTTTAAAAGATACATTTCAATTTATTTTTAAGCAAGCAGATGTCTGTATCAGAACGTCTTTAACAACTTTTTTAATAAATCACTGTAACAAATAAATCAACGGCATTTAACTAGCATTTATTTCATAATAACTCTCTGTATATATGAAATGTAACAATGATGGCGCTTGATAAAAAGTGTCCGGTGTTGCCGTGCAGCCTCAAACCACTTATTAATGCCTAAAATGGCAAGAGAAGCGCCAAATGTACCAATATGTTCGAATGCAAGAACTGCATGCAGTGGAAGTTATAATTCGGGCCAGTGTTTGCTGGATAAATTGCAAAGGTGAAAACCGGAAATGAAAAAATAAATATTTATAACATAAACACCTGCATTTATTTTTTAAATTTTATGTAATGATTACACGAAACTAGCTTGCCCCACTACTTCTGTTTTGTGTCGTAATGATTATAGGTATCAACGTGGACAGGTGAATTCTTGTGGATTCATAAAAACAGAATGCACTGCAGCAACAGTAAATGTCAATTAGAAACTTACCTTTTAATATTTCCAGTGTGACTTCGTCAAGTGAATCCATTGGTTTATATCCGGAAATATGTTACTTATCAGCTGTGAAGAGCAAAGCAGTATTTTAGCTATCTATGTAACGTTGTTAATAACCTTACGGTGAGAACATTTTGAAATGTAACATTTGATGCGCGGGAAAGCTAAGGACGCTTCACAGGGAACGCGTTTACGCATGCTCAAAGAAAGGTATGTTTCATTACATGACAAAGAAGGGGTAAAAAACAGCGCTGGATATTATATTTAGAAAAAAAAGCCATATTTGTAAAAAAAAAAAACAAACAAAAACAATTGGACACTGCAAAGAAGCTGTAATTATACCGTTAGCTTTTCATATACTCAACAATGTCATTGACGTAAATAATTTTTTTTCCTAAAATAATGGAACGATCCTGTATATTATACCACATAACGACTAAAGCCGCTCAGCACTCGTGCTTTTTGCTGTTTAAATACCAAAGATGATTTGGCATTGTTTTATTTGCTGCTCATTTGTGTCTTTAAAACGACTTTTGAGCTATATCAACACTACATATTATATTGTTTGGAGTTTCAAGTTCATGATGCTGTGTCTTTGATAGAGATGTTTTGTCATTTAAAATCCCTAACCTGGATAAATCCACCCGTTTTGTTGATGCTATGAAGCTGGTTAATTTTAATTCCTGTGAGACTACAGTATATGACTGAAAAAAAAATATATACTACAGTGATCTCTTGCTATATCGCGCTTCCACTTTCGAGGCTTCACTGCATCGCGGCTTTTAAATATAAGCATATCAAATATATATGACGGATTTTTCGTTGGTTCGCAAATTTCTGCGGACAATGGGTCTTTTAATTTATGGTACATGCTTCCTCAGTTGGTTTGCACAGTTGATTTCATACGAGGGACGCTATTGGCAGATGGCTGAGTAGCTACCCAATCAGAGTACGTATTACATATTAAATAAAACTCCTCAATGATATACGGTATGCTTCCTGTGCGGTGCTTCACATACTTTAAAGCTCTAACAGCACCTATTGATTTTTGATTGTTTGCTTTTCTCTGTGTCTCTCGCTCTCTTTGACATTCTCTGCTCCTGACGGAGGGGGTGTGAGCAGAGGGGCAGTTTGCACAGAGGCTGTTTGCCTAGAGGATACGGACGCTCCTCTAAAAAATGCTGAAAGACTACCTTCACATTGCGCCCTTCCTTGCGGCCGCTTTATCGCAGTGCTTCGCATAGTTAAAAGACCAACAGCATGTATTGATTTTTGATTGTTTGCTTTCCTCTCTCTCTCTCTGACATTCTCTGCTCCTGAGGCGCACTCCTTTGAAGAGGAAGATATGTTTGCATTTTTTTAATTGTGAGACGGAACTGTCATCTCCGTCTTGTCATGGAGCAGAGTTTAAACTTTTGACTAAAAGGTGTTATTTCATGTCTAGAGGGCTCTAATAATGTTAAAAAACGTATTTAGAAGGTCGTAAACAGGTTTTCTATGCTCTAACTGCGAAAATATTAGATGTATAAATGAAGAATCCTACTTCACGGAAATTCATTTATCACAGTAGTGTCTGGAACGGATTAACCGCGATAAACGAGGGTTTACTGTATTCTGAAGTACTACCATGGGGCTATCATTGAACTATATAAAACTTTTAAAGATTTCTAAATTGTTGAACTTTTCTTTTTATGTTAATAAATTCCAGCAATACTGTTTGGATTAAGCCATTTATTTGACACAGTGAAAAAACTCTTGCATCAAACCACCAGACATATTTTTTATACAAGGGTCATTTATTTTAAAATGTGGAAACAATTTTGATTTGAAGAAAAATATTACCATTTGAATATAATAAAGTACTACCCTTTGCAGGGAATCCAGCTGTTAAATCATACTAGTTACAGAGAAAGGCCACTGAATTGGGCAAGTGTTAATCTGAAATGTCGTAGTTGTTAACAAAATCAAGGTTGTATTTCAAAACCTTTCTGGAATAAAAAGAGTTTAATTTAAGTCTTGGGGTTGTGTCTTACTCATTTTTTTAAAACATGACAAATCTAGAAAGTTTTGATTCTTGAAATAAGAATACACGTCCTGCTGTGCTCATCACTGTAGTTGATAACAGGCTTTTCTCTCACAGTTGTGATTTTTTTAAATCAAACTTGTCTTGGAATTACACTTTTATATCTAAGTCAGGTAGCTTAAGACCAGTTATCTTGACTTGAGCAAAATAATCTAGTATCATTGCAACATGAGATATTTAATCTCTTGGGGCAAAATATTAGATATATTACCTTAAAATAAGAAATTTTTACTTGTTAAGAAAAAATGTTTTGCAGTGCATATAGCTCTCTTTTTTGTTGGGTCAGTTGCAGGGAATGTCATATCCCTAAAACCTGTGTCTGACCAACGAGCTATTGACGAAGGTCAAATATTTGATGAAGACAGTGTCTGATTATTTATCAGGAGAACAGGTACATTTTCCAAATTAATGTTTGAACAAACTGCACTCTGATCAGTCCATGTGCTAATCGTGATATACAGTATGTATTTTGCAGGAGCCTGCAGCCACCACACACGCCCTTTTTTGGATCAAAGTCCACACCAAAAAAAGGAGATGGTGAGGTTGGTTGAGCCATTTGTTGTACTTTATACAAAATGATTCAAAATGATATATTATGTATACAATATAGAGGAAAAAAGGCATTTGTAATTGCGTATTTATTTGCAGAAAAATGTGAGGGCTCTATACAGGAGATATCTTCAACAGAAAATCGCATACAGAAAACTAAAAATGAGAAAAATACAGCAGGACTTGGAACTTCATGAGTTAAGGAAAACCAAAATGAAGTCGCAGATACAAATACTAGAAAAACAATTGGTAACAAAATTCTCTTATCTCTTTCCCATATGTATATGTGTATGCATGAGTGTATCCTTAATTATGTTCTCCTCCTTACAGGCTGAAGGGCCGTAATATACAACAAATAACTTTTGGTTGAAACCACAGTTGTCTTTTTCATTGAAAATACTGGGCCACAATTATGTCTCTGGCAGCTCTGCCACTGGTTTGCTCAAGGTGCACTGGGTCAAGGTCATCATCAGGCTGCACCAAAACCTCAGAGACTCTATCTTTTCTGATGGTCGCTATGTTGTGTAAGACAGAGCAGACAACAATTATGTCACATGCTCTGTCAGGTGCAACCGTCAGCCTTTTTAGACATTGAAATCTCTCCTTCAGGTGGCCAAAGGTCATTTCAGTTTGTGCCCTTGTCCTAGACAGAGCTGCATTATATCGAGTTTGTGGCCCAGGGTTGGGGTTAGGAAATGGGGTCATTAAAAAATGCCTACAGGCATATCCCCTGTCCTCAAGCAGGATTCCATCATGATGACCTATGGAATATGTAAAAATTGTAAATACAATACACACATCACCATGATTTCTAATTAGATTATTACCTTGTTTGCATGTCTGACTCAGGTGTGACTCCTTAAAAATTCTTGTGTCATGAACAGACCCTGGCCATTTAGCCTCCACATTTGATACAAGGTAGGATGCATCACAGATCATCTGAGAATTTATAGCATGTAAGTCAAACAATTTTACTGTATGTCAACATGCCTATTGGCTATTTTCAACTCTTACAAAAAGTTACATTACCTCCACGTTAATACTGTGGAAGCCTTTTCTGTTTATGTAATCTGGCTCATTTGGACCTGTTGGGGCCTTTATTCGGATCTGCGTACAATCCAGTGCCCCAATCACATTTGGAAATCCTGGGTAATTAGAATGTTAGGCTGATTGTTAGATTCTTTATGGAACTGTGGGTGTTTTTTCCTGTGTATTACCTACCTGCAATGGCATGAAACACCTCTTTTATTGTCTGCACACACAGGTGTCCAGGAAACACTATGAAAACCCGAAGGAAATATTTCAGAGCCAAACAGACTTTACGAATTGCCTGGCAAACTGCACGTTTAGATAGATTTTCTGCATCGCCTACAGTATATAAAAAAGTGCCGCTTGCAAAAAACCTCAAAACAATGCATACTGTCTGTGTGGTTGTGAGAACCCGACTTCGCCTAGTTTGACTTCAAATATAAGGTGCTAATAAATCATTGAGTTACAATATTCCCCCTTGGCTAAAGCGGTATCTTTCGAAAAGAATTTCCTCCGGGAGCAATAAAGGATCTTGCTGATCGCGCAAAACCCTCTCAATTTGAAATTCTCTTATAATTTGCGCACCGATATCAATTGGTCGCTCATTCATGAACGGTGAAGCCATGACTGAATTAATTCCATGCACGGACACTGATTAATTGTGTGAGCTAATCCTTGTTTACATAGAACAAACCAGCTCCGTGCAGGTTTGAGGATTTGGATGTGCTGCTATGACAACACATCCAACAGAAGTTTCGATAAACTGACAGATCCAGGATCATGCCAAATCGTCAACAATTACATCTTGCTAAACGAGTAATCCATGTACGAAAAATACCCCCCTGGTTAGAGAGGAAAATGGAAAACATGTGAGTCGCTGTGCAACCTCCAATTCCCTCCTTGCATCCCTTTGAAATCATTCCTCATAAGAAATCCAGGACACTCATGCATAGATTACAATATAAATGTATGAAACTTCTAATGAATAAAATTAACTTTATAATGTAATGTAAATGTGAAGTGTAAAGCACACATTTGAAGAAAAAAGAATTGGTACTTTCAATATTCAAGTTGTGAACAATTAATTTAATTAAAATACACATAACATGTAAAATAGAAGGCATATATATGCACTAAATTCACCTTATTTAAAATTAGGTACTTCATGACACATGTTGACTTTAAGTGAAGAATATTTTGTAGAGAGAAAAGTTTACTAGGCAACCATGTGAGAAACAACTGACTTTTTCTCAAAGATAAATATCTTAACAAAGTAGAGTTATTTGTTTTTCAGTGTCAAAAAGTTAATCATTCTACATAAAATCTTTCTTACAAAGAACACTGCCAGTGGCCACATTGTTTAAAAACCCTGTAAATACAGAAACTTGTTACACCTTCAAATTCGAAACATACATTTTAATAGCAGAAGCTATGCACAGATTTCATTTAAACGATTGCAATTTAAGTGTAAATATGGGCAATTTAAAGCATGTCTTAGGTTAGGTATACTTTATTCTCCCAGAAGGAAATTTGTTTGAAGCAGGAATGTACAAACATAATATTTCTCCACACATACAAGAAATAAGCCAAGTGTCAAGAAATGATATCCAGTTTTACAGTCACACACATCTAGGATTCTTAGATGTGTCCAGTACACTGTAATGACTTCACAATAGCCCCTACATCCCCCAGTATTCAAAATGCTTCTACTGTACCACTGGGAATAGTATTGTTGTTAAAACCACCACTTTTGAGGCTTAAGACTCTAACTGTCCAATACCATATCACAATCATACTGTACAGTAATATTTAATCCACCTGGCGTTTACAAATTTTATTTAATGAATATATTCAAAAGAGAATACATATGCTGTATGTGTTAATTATTATTCATGTACTACCCCTTTCGATATGGTGTTGTAAGTTCCTCCTTTATTGAGCCAGTAAATTGCACACTACAGAATAAAAATATTAAACAATCCATCCATTAATCCATCCATTTATCCATTCATCTGCTGCCTGACTCTGCTTAATCAAAGTGTAGGATGACCATAAAGGAATAACAAACCATCTCTGCAGAGTACTTCAATGACACCTGAGAGCTTTTTTCTTTCGTTTGCCACAAGACTGGTACAGCAACCTGTGAAATGCAGAGTACTTGGTGTTATGCAGGTATTGACTACACACTTTATATTCTAAAAGTGTGTAAATAGATATATGCTTGATAAAAGTATACACTGTGTGTTCTTTGCTTTTCATGACTGTCAAACTTATGACCCTGGAATTAAAAAAATGGAAGCTCACCTACACAAAGAGAAAAAAGGCTGTACACATTTTACATTTGCACCTCTTAAATTGAAATATTGGTAAAACTGAAAGTAAAAATAAACAGTGATATTATTACCATGATTAAAATAACACTATAAATAATACCCAACTTTATCTAAACAAGCTGAATTATCCAGAGTTCTGTTCTATTTACTGAAGTCATTTAATACAACTTGAACTCACTTGCATGCATCCTGACACTGTAAGAAAATTGTTCCCTGAGGCAATTCTACACATAGAGCTTTTATGTTGAGGCTGAGTTGAATTTAGAGCAATACATGAAACATAATAATAGCAAATATGGGCTGCATGTTTTCCAGAAGAAAAAAACATTAAACCAATAAATCCTGCATTTTCTCATTGCCGATCACTTACCAAATGGGTAATAAAAGGCCAGAATAGTTGTTAAATCAAAGTATGCAAGGTTTTGATGTTGATAAAGATTGTAGTTTCTTCTTGAATCTGTCAAGATAGTTTAAATCAATGATGCTTAATGCTTTTTAAAATTAAACGCAGCAGGATCTATTTGTCAACAGAATGATTTTTTCAAGATACCTTTTTAATAAGCCTTTATACTTAACAAAACCAAGCATATCAAAGTAAGTATAAAACTACCTGAGGTACATTTGTTGTAATGTCATTCCATGAGTGTATTTAGATGCTAACATAAAGGGTCTGTTTCACTTAATCAGCTTTAAAGTGCAAAACAAACAATTAAACCGTTGAATGATATATTTTTTCCATTTATATACTTTTTAACCATGACAAAATACTTTATACGTCATAGTTAGTTTTCATTTTTGGTTAAATTTGTTGTTTAAAAATGAATAAAAATCTCAAAAAAATTATTATTGCAAACAAAATAATTCCAGATGACTTGTTCATTATCAACAAATGTGTCCAGTTATACCTGGCTATGCATGGCTAGTTTTGGTAACTAAACAGCACCACAGCAAAACCTGCAAGGCTGTTTTGAAATCCAAAAGTTCATCAACTCTGTTGTTTTCAAGTAATATATTTTATAGATTTTAAGAACAGCATTACAACAACTAAAATTATAAGTCAGTAAACACACAATAATACATTTTATTCAAAATAGACCAGATTCCTCTTCCCTTACCCATGCAACAAGCAGAAAGAAATTAACACAGATTTCTCAATTTACCTCTTAGAAATATCTATCTATCTATCTATCTATCTATCTATCTATCTATCTATCTATCTATCTATCTATCTATCTATCTATCCAAAAGCTTAGCTTAATGGTTCGGCAATCAATTAAATGGATACTGTTATACATCAACTCTTATAAACACCAGAGGGCATCTGTGAGTTACAATCATTTCAGCATAGCTAAACAAAATGACTTAATTTTGAGTAAGTAGTGTTCTCATACGCATTGTATTTGTCTGTCAATACATCCAAGGTGGACTATAAATTTTTGGAAAGGTGGCAGATCATCTAGTTAATCATTAAAATGCTGCCATCACGTCTCATAAAAATGAGAACTGATTTAATCTGCTGTAAATGTAATATTTTTATTTTGTTTTTAGAAGTGCTGCTTATCTAGTATTGCAAGGTTATCTTAGCTTGTGGTTCTTTGTCAGGTGGATATTTACACCAACATTCATTAGAAAAATAAAATCCTTTTTTTTTTTGGTGCTTTATATTAAATGAGCTAAAACACTTAACACGTTTTTTAACTAGTGGTTGGTGAGGTATCCAAAACAATATGGTTCATAGAATTCTAACATAATTTCACTGATTTTAACCCAGTCTTTCTGGGATTGAGCTCCTTCACAGAAAGGATAGACTGTATTGAGGAGTTCTTATTTTGAATCTATGCATTTGAGCTCCCTGTGCTCTGAGAATCTTCAAATGAGCTCTTAGAACCTCAACATCAACATAAAATATACTTTCCTTATTGTTAAGATGTATAAATAAACTACATTAATTAAACAGATTTTTTAAAAAATTTATAAAAATCACCTAGTGAACGCAACACCTATCTGTTTTTTGTTTGGTTAACCTAAAAAAGACAAAAGTGTGCAAAAGGCGCTGGAAGCTGGTCTAATCTAAATAAATTATCAAGTCAGTGTAGCAGAAATAATAAACAAACACACAAATAAATAAATAAGCCTTGCTTTAGGAAAGTCATACGATGGTCAACAGTCAGAGAAAAATTGTACATTTCTTCAGCAAAGCCACAAAATTTCTAATACAGTAGCGCATTAGCAGAACAGAAACAAACAAATTCTGCCAAGAGAGCTAGCTGTTGCAGTGGGTATGGAGGGTGACATGAAGGTTGAGAAAGGAAAATAGTAGGAGTGGAGCAGTGGGGAGGAAGACAAATCAGACTTGGTGGTTGCGGAGAGGGAAAACTCAAATGTGCTGCATATCATGTGGACAGCAAAACATTGTAAAATTCCAAGATAATTATGTGGCAACCACAAGCTGATGGGTATCCAAACAGCTTACTGATCTGCACAGCCAACATCCTTCGGTTGATTTCCACAGGCTCCACTCCCTTTGCCCAAAGAAATCACACTAAGGCATGTTGTTTAACAATTGTGCAATCCTGCAGAGAGATGGCAATGTCTATTTGACTAACAGCAGAGCGCTGCACTGTGCATGTTTAAACTACCCATAAGCCATCACAAATCTGTTGTATTGCATCAGCTTCTATCTGTTTCAAACTGCCTTTACTCTGTACTATTTTATGCATGTGAGCACACAAGTAAATTACTGATTTTATGTACTTATTAAGCTGACATAATTTAACATTATTAATGCTGTGTGATAATATCTGTGTAACACCATTCTGTCCACGTGCCATCACTATGACCTGCAGCACCTCGTGATTTACTCATGAAACACTGGTTTTCAGTAAATCTGACAGAACCATTACATTTGCTGCCTTTTTCTTTGTTTTGTAAAGTTTTCACTTACATGTAGTCAATTCTATCATATACTGTCTTCACAGTTACTTCGAAATGTAACAGTGTTACTGACAAGTCAACAAGTTCAGGACACTTATTTTTACCTTTCTTGTGAATTGGATTTCTTTTAATCTGACATGGTGTCATCATGCTTCTCATTCTAATCGGTCAACACAGATTACATACAGTAAAGAGTATGTTTACCTAAATACACTTATGAACAACCC
The DNA here is from genome assembly GCA_026402145.1 of Polypterus bichir lapradei. NCBI lineage: Eukaryota > Metazoa > Chordata > Cladistia > Polypteriformes > Polypteridae > Polypterus > Polypterus bichir. The sequence goes on along the minus strand of JANRMT010062808.1, from coordinate 62,018,967 downwards.
GATTTTTCAGCAGAGAGAGAAAAAAATTTAAGGTAACAATAAGTCTATAACTGGTTATCATTATGGCAAATGTTCAGTCTCTGTGAATTAAACTGGAGCATGAAGGCACTTTAAGACCTTTTATAGAAATCTATGCATTATAGCTTTAATATAAACCTAGTTGAGTGAAAACAATTCTCATGATGGCAGGCTGTTATTGAGTTATATCACCTATTACACAGCTGTGATATCTGCCTTTATAAAAAAATAAACAATACCGTATTACCCTTTGAGACAGCATGAGTTAAGATCCTAGGAGAAAAACAAGTCAGTCTCCATTGAATTAGGCTACAGATCATAGAGGAAGTAGAAAGTAGCAACACTAATCTACCATTTATAGAAAGGCTTATGCAGATAACCTTTGCCCTTCGTCACCAGGGGCCTCATGCATAATGCCGTGCGTAGAATTCGCACTATAACATGACGTAAGCACAAAAGCCGAAATGTGCTTATGCACAGAAAAATCTAGATGCAGGAATCTGTGCGTACTCCAACTTCCATGTTCTTCCGCTCCATAAATCCCGGTCAGCGTGAAAAGTAACGCTCATGCACGCGCCTTCTGTCCCGCCCCCAACTCCTCCCAGAATTATGCCTCTATGAATATGCAAATCAATATAAATCGCCCTTAAGCTCAGCCAACTGTGAAAAGACAATGGGAAAAGCATGGGGGAAAATATAAGAATTTCAGTGAATACTAAGTGGAGGCAAATTAAAAACATACTATTTGTTGATTTAAACAGTGGTATAATCAACAAAAGGAAGTTGATCGAGTGGCATAGCATGTCGGAGAAACTCGAAAGCTCACATTCACAAAGTTGCACAACGCCAAAATAAAAAAGAAGTCACATAGCAAAGTCGCAGTGAAAAGGCGAATTGTAGCCCACCGTCTGAGCTTATTAGGGTACGGACAAAAAAATAGGCACACAGTGGGAAAAAAAGCTCGAAATATCAACTTTAATCTTGAAATTTCCACTTTAATCACGTAGTTTATTTTGTCATTAAAGTAGAACATCATAAACTTTATCTTAAAATCATTTAATTTACTAGTTTCTCACATCCCATCATAACTAAAGTAGCACGTTAAATGCTTTGTTTTGTATTTGATCTTCTATGTGCTCCATGTTTGTGAATCACTACGTGCTTCTTAAACCGGCTCTCTTCCTCCGACTGGACACAGAATCCATTACATTCGTGATATTACAGCTCTGAATAACTAAAATACTGAGATGTATACGTGATATCATTTTCATGATGATTGGAATGAAAGCATGTTATTAAACATGGAAACACGATGGCGCAATGATTGTTCATGTCTCACACAAGATGCTGCTGTGCCATGTGCGACCTTCGATGAAATAATTTATTGTAGCAGTATTGTCTCTTTCAAATGTAATAACCTTCAATTCCTGTCCTTACTTTTCTTTCCCCAAATACCCAATCGCCACACAATCAGCTCTGCAATAGACGTTAAGCCATCTGTAAGCTTAGAATGCTGATTCTTCAAAACTTTTAAGGAACATTGAAATATCTTCGTAGTACATGTTTAATTATTCTATCCATCCAGTGTAGTGCCAGTCCAAGCAAGAATAAAGTGCGCAGCAGAAACAATTCGTGCAATTCGAACAGAGTGCCAGCTTCTTGCTAGTGCAGCGACACCGTATCCTCACATGTTTAATTATTAACAATATAGATTATTGAAATGAAGTTAAAGTTTTATCTGTATAATATAATCAACATATTTTGCTGCATTTCATCTTACAAATAATACCGTCATCATATGTAAATACGCGCCTTATAAAGTGGCACAGGTTGTGCAATATTATAACTGTAGTGCAAGTTTACAGTGGGGTAATTGTAGTTATAAGTACAAACAGTTCTACAAGGAGCAATTGATTGAGTGTGTTTATAGTTCTTGGGATGAAACTGTTTCTGAACCGCGGGGTCCATACAGGAAAGGCTTTGAAATGTTTGCTGTGGCTGAGGCAGCGTGGGCTTGATGCTGTATACCGATAATTCTCTTTCCAATCAGCTGCTGCTGTGATTCCCCACTCAGATACAGTCATATAAATACTCCGAGTGGTGCAGTGAGAGTAATATGGAAAAAGATGATCCGCTGTGGCAACCCTTAAAGGCAGCAGCTGAAAGAAGAAAAAGAAGAAGAAGATGGTGCAGTGAGAGTAACAATGCTAAAGCAGTTATGGTATTTGGAATACTATGACTATTCCCTGGACCATTATATTGTTACAAGTTAATTACAATAAGATGCATTACACTAATCAACAATATGCGGTTAGTTTCAGTGTATTTATAAAGCCGCGTCAGGAAAATAAAGAGTAACCACAAAGGAACAGTAGCACTGCTTTGATGCTGGGTGCCGCCAGTCTGCAAAACCGAGTGGAGAACTTGCGTACGACAGGGTATGAGGTACCGTGGAAAAGTGCGTGGCTTTACGCCAAGTATAAGTTTTATATATTGCGATTTGAATGTGGAAATGTTCTTAAGCAACATTTCTGTGTGTACGCACCGTTTATGCATGAGGCCCCAGGTGATCATTCAGGGAAATCAATTGGTGAGGTATGTCTTAGTGAAATGGCCAGATCTTTGGACAGCATTACAGGAGAAACAAAGTTTCTATTGACCATTTTTTATGTTTCTGAACACACATCAGTTTTTTTTTTGTTCAGTTTTTTTTTGTTCTCTCTTCCCTGTGCATTTCATTAGTCCATAAATTTTATAATTGTTGCTGCTCAAACTAATGAGTTGACTAAAATAGAATATTTTGCACAAATGCATGCTTCACAAAATAAGAAATCTAACAATGACCTTAATGCTTTGTTTAATTGTATATTTAATCCCTAGAATATTCCATTGCTTTTGAACTGTTTATTTTATTGTACAGAGAAATTTAGGTCTCTTGGTTGGCCTTTTTAGAGTCCTCTGTTTGATGACGATTAACCTGACCATTTTTCTGACTTAACATTGGATATTTGGAGCCTTAAATATATTTTTCTCCTAATATGACTTTGTCACAGTTTGTGAACAAAGGTTACCTTTAACTATTTGATTGTGCTTCTCCCATTTATTATTCGAAAAAGACTTATCTGTTGGACCCTTTATGAGCTATCACAGCTGTATTTTCCATCACTTGTCATCAGACATACTCAAATACTGGCAAATTACATGTTTTTTTTTTCTTCTCAACTCACTTGCTTAACGTAACTCTGCCTTGGTGACTCTTTGAGTACCTGTTTCCCAAATACTGCAATAGAACTATAAGTGTACAACCAGAAATACACTTCACTTAGATATTTTGTCATATGAACCTGAGGCTTATTGAAGATAATGGATATAATTAAGAAGACAAAGTTTTCAATTGAAAATTAATTGCTGTTTTTAACATAATGATTTGTTTGTATTAATGTGAATTTGCAGATCTTGCCGAGTACCATCAGATTACAAATATCAATCTATAAAATCAAGTCTATGCCCAGTTTGACTGGATCACACCACAGTTGGTGGCATTGTCCTGGCAGAAGGCTACAAGCACAAGCAAAATAGCAGAATCTCTTTGTAACATCCTAAAATGAATGATTTTCAGTTGAGTAACCATTGAATGCTGTTGTAAAAATATTATGACAATGACAGCTCAGTCCAAATTTGCTAATGTTCATTATCAGCATCATTATCTTCAGTACAGATAAACAAACCACTGACTACAAATGAGCTTTTTAGAAATCATACTCAAATAAGGTAATTCCTGAATGCTACCAATTACAAACTCTTGATATGCTAATCTTGAGATCACGAGTAAGTGATGACTGGCATGCATTCAAACCAGTAAAATATTGGTTTAATGATGCTGTCCATTTTAGTAAACACCAGGTTACAGAGACTACAGTGCAAGAAGCCTATAAGACATTATAATCTATATAAATATTTGTATAATTAAATTGTGTCAACATAAGACACACTGTAGCCCTACTTGCTCTCCTAGTATACCTGTGTGAGGATGAACCACAGTTCTTTAAGATGTGGAATCTAAGTATCCACTACTTTTATACTCCTTCCACAGTTCTTCATACTGTTTTCTTCACAATATAGCAAACAACTTGGAATCTTAGCTGTAGAAAATTAACTTTTGCAATTTACTTGTTATTTACTAGTTATAATTTTCATGAGTAGGATTTCTTTAAGCTTTTTTGAGTTTTACACGTGTAATTTTGTTGAGTGAAGAGATAGCTGGCAGAAATCAATTTGACTAAATATGGTCAGGTCAAAGAAACCAAAATGTTAGTTATCCTACTTAGTGTTTTTGAGCTACAATTACGAAATAATAAATGCAATTCATAATCAAGAGTATAAATAAATTCAGGAGAAATCTGAACATCAGAAGTATTCATTAATGCTCATGTGAGGGATTCAAGTCAAGGCACATAGTGCAAAGAACACAAAGATATACTGTTAAACTAAAATAAAAATCATAATTAATAAGAACATATACAAAATACCAATAACAAAAAAGTGAATAAAAGAAATAAAATTTGAGCCTGGAATGGAAACCTGGCTATGTATGTTATGGTTTAACCTGGACTCCATTTCTGGCTTTAGTTTTCTTTTGTTAAGTTGATTTACTTTGTTACATTTGGTTGATTTTTTTTCTAAAGTCAACACTTCAGTTAATTGTTGTTTTCATATTATGTGTTTTGGTTCTCTAACTATTGCCTTATTGTTAATTCTGTCAGTTAAGTTTTTAATCCCTTTTATGTTGTACCAAAGGGGGTGGACCAACTGGCAATGCAGCTTAGGGAACAACAACAACAACATTTATTTATATAGCACATTTTCATACAAAAAAATGTAGCTCAAAGTGCTTTACAAAATGAAGAATAGAAAAATAGAAGACACAATAAAAAATAAACATAAGTCAACATTAATGAACATAGAATAAGTAAGGTCCGATGGCCAGGGTGGACAGAAAAAAAAAAAAACTCCAGAGGCTGGAGAAAACAAAATATAATCTGTAGGGATTCCAGACCAAGAGACCACCCAGTCCCCTCTGGGAACACACCCAGTGCTATTTAAGAACCAGCACTATATGATTGCTGTCCTTTTGCTAGTGATTTTGTGCATTTCTGGAGTTTGCCCTTTCAATTAGAAGAACTTTGATATTGGAGCTTGCACTTAGTTTAAGCTGGCTTTGGGTTACTTTGTTTGGACATACCTTTTTGACTAGTTGACTAGTATGTTAATACTGATTTGGCACAAGTTAGCATGCCCTGTGAGAGACTGGCATTCTGTTCAGAGCTGTTTTGTGACTTGAAGCATTTGTGGAAGACTAGCCTCAAGTGACTCCAACTAGAGGATAGCACCTAATGTAAAAAAAGAGAACAGTGGTAAATTTAAATACTTTAAAACCTATTTTTGAACATTACACAGAATATATAGAGACTCCCCTAAATTTAGAAGCAACTCAGGTTTAAGCAGGCATTTGTTCTGGAGAACAAAAAAACAGTGCTTGGAAAAACAGTTTCAGACATCCTTAATTTTTTGAGAAAAATTGTCTTACAGATTCATGAATTTTTAGGACAGGAACTTTACAAAGTGTAAATATCAAATAATGAGTCAACACATTTTTATTACAACTGTGGATAATTATATAAGAAACAGAATAGTGTATAGGAAGGTAAACAATGCCATAATCACTCTTTTGCTTTAAGAAAAATGCAAAATAAAATGACAGACTGCAATTTAATATGTCCTGGGAAACACTACCATTGAACTCTGCAAAGAGTAGATGACAACAGTCTAGAACAGCACAGTTTACCCTCTGAAGTGCTCACAACAAAGATTTTATGTAAACTGATTTGTCTGACAAGTTGGCAGATTGTATCCAGGCAAATCCCATTTGAGTTTGTATTTTGGGAAAAAAGATTCGCTTTTCTATTTGCAACAGAGAAACATGTGCGTGAACATTGGGACAGAACTGTCACGTCTCATATTTCACAGGTTTCTTCATGGTTTCTGTGAAACGGATGCTCTGGACCATTTTATCTACTAAGGATTGCACCAGTGAGCACATGTTGATGCATTCACTGACTCCTCTGTATAATGTATTTCTAGTGTACTACTGCACTTCAAAAACAATCAAGCTATTTTTATTTTTTAGTGCCTATATGCCTTTTTACACATGGTAAAAGAATAGAAAGAATAAAAGATGTTACATTTCGAGATGTAAGTTGTAAACTTTATTTTTATTGTAATTATGTAGTGACTGAAGAAATTAACCAGGGATATATGTTTGAAATATTGAAATATGTATTGCAACAAATGGCATATGTCACAATTGTGTGATATAAAAATAAAATAAAAATAATAAAGCTAATCAGGTCAAAACTGAGTTTCATTAGGGTAGAAGTTGTATTTTAAATGCAAGCAGTAAATTTGTCTAAACACTAAAATATTGATCATCACATGTATGGCACATTAGTTTTAGGATTCTGTTCTGTGAGAATCAATACATCATTCTACCTCTGAAAGGTCCTGTAAATGTTTCCATCCAATTGTGCTGCCCTCAGCACAGCTTTCATTTTCAGTAGTTTATAATTCTAATTACTAAACAATAAAGGATAAACATTGGTATGAACTGTATAGATTATGGCAAAGTGTTCAGAGCTTCTTTGGAAATCAGAAGTTATATTTCCAAGCTGTAACATTAAGTGAAATCACACAAAACTGAGTGCTAAGTGGTTAAGTTATATAAATCATAAATGTGAACTGAAAAATTGTAAAATCACTAATAGTGTCATACCTTACCTTTGCCAAATTTCATTAAAATTATTGACATTAACTTGTGCTATAGGGCATTGTCAAATGTTCAGGGGCTTGACAGTCAGGTTGGCATAGGCATTTATTTTTAGAGAAATGTATTGAAGAGTGGATTTTTTTTTTTGTTTTCTTTGGTTCTTACTATGTTTAGTTTTATTTTAGTTTTTTTTTATTTTAGTTTTATTTTGTGATTAATATTTAAAAGTTTAGAGCAGGGGTGCCCAATACGTCGATTGCTATCAACTGGTTGATCGGAAAGGTAGTGCAGGTAGATCGCGTTGCATTCAAAAATTTTTTTAGATGTTAGTCCATCATATATCCTCCCTATGGCATTTACCACTTGATTGACATACAGCCAGTCTGAGATCTCTTTTCTTCTAACACACGGGTCATCCTGCACGCACGATCAAATGCACGAGTTACAGCAAAACTCCGGCTATCTAAGTGATCTAGTTAGCCTTCCAATTTATATCGACTAAAGAAGGGGTATGAAAAAAAATTGGTAGTGGGGGATGGACATGTGTAATTGAAAGACAAATTTTTTTCTCACAATGTCACAATCGAAGTGCATTTGTCTGATCTGTCAATTTATCATTGCTATTCCAAAGAAAGAAAATGTGGAAAGGCACTTTCAAACTGTTCATAAAAACTACAAAACTGACTTCCTTCTGAAAAGTGATCTGAGAAAGAAAAAGGTGAGGGAAGTAAAATAACAGTTAATCGGACAGCCGTCATTTTTCACTCGGTTGAATTCAAAAGCAAAGGCAAACACCGTAGCATCGTTCCAGGTGAGTCACTCGATCATTAAGCATAAGAAGTCCTTCCAAGATGGAGAGATGATAAAAAAGGCCTTCATTGAGGCAGATGGCTAGGGGAAAATTCTTGCTGCGATTTCGAGACCCCTAGCCGGAGATAAAGGAGTTTCTCCTTGTCATTAAACATGTAGAATACAAGCAACTTAATGATGATCAATGCCTGCTAGACTTGGCATTTTTTACCAATCTAACCAACATGTTGAATGAGCTTAATTTAGAGCTGCAAATAAAAGACAAAACCATGGTCAATATGATTAGCTCAGTTAATGCTTTCAAATGAAAAATGCAACATCTGTCCTCAAAACTACAGCGCCATGATTTGGGGAACATCCAAAACCTCGCATCAGAGCTGGACACACAATGGAAGGCGTGTGCGCAACTTGACAGTATATGCTAGACAGAGCAGATTGAAATTTGTCTGTCAGACCTTGACAGACGGTTTCAAGACTTTGCTTTATTTGAGCCAATCGTTACATTTATGTGCTAACCATTTAGGGAAGATGTTGAGGGTGATTCACTCGCATCAGACTGTTTCACCTAAAACTCCTCTACAGTGGAGGATGAGATTTTGACACTACAGGATGACACTCAGCTGAAGTCTGGGGCTCATAGGCAGTTTTGGAACTTACTCACAGAGGAAAAGTACCCAAACATGAAATGTGCTACCTACTTGACTGCATTGTTCAGCTGTACTTATTTATGCGAGTCAATCTTTTCTCACATAATTATTAAGTCCAAATCCCGTAGTGACCATAAATGTATTGAATTGTTATTGAGCCATAAGGGTTATTCAGTTATGCAGGGTACGCCAACATATATTTTATATATAAAGTATAATATATATATATTGGACTATGGCCAGACATTCATCCCGGCCAATACCCCCAAGCCGCCAGAGGGAGCCATCCCTGCGACATGGAGATGCCCCAAATTCCAGCAGGGCATCATGGACATTGGAGTTTTCCTGTACAGCCCTGCTGCATAACGTCGGGGCCACCAGGGGACGCTGCAGGGAGGCTCAGAGACTTCTATTTTACCTCTAACCCAGAGGTAGGTCTTAGTCACAGTGACAGAAGAAATGACATACTTCTGGGATGAAAAGAACAGTTTTGATCTGACCCGGAAGCGCTAGGAAGTCACATATATAAAGGACTGTTGGAGATCCCAGGGTTGAGCTGAGTCGGGAGGAAGGGTGGCAACGCGTCTGGGAGAGTGGAGGATTATTGATTATTACTGGAGCATTGATTGTGTTTATGAGTATTGTGGAGTGGAGGGTGCTTTGTGCACTGTATTGTCTCTAATAAATTAAATTATTGGACTATATATATAGTGACAGATACAGGGCGCTGTCGTCCCCTTGAACCCTCAGACCAGACGCCAAACACCAGATAAAAGTCCAAATAATTTTATTTTTACAATAATACAGTGCACAAAGCACCTCCACCTCCACTATTCCTTCAATAAACAATACAATAATAATAATCCAACTAAACACAATTCACAATAATCCTCCACACCTCCCAGCAGCTCAGTCACCCTTCCTCCCAACTCGGCTCACTGCTGGGATCTCCCACAGTCCTTTTATATATCTTGACCCGGAAGTGTTTCTGTCCCTCAGTCCATGTGACTATATTAACACTTCTGGGTTGGGTAAAACTCCTTTCCTTCAACCTGGAAGTACGTCATTTCTTCTGTCTCCGTGACTGGGACGTACTTCTGGGCTGTATGGAAAATATACATCTCTGTGCCTCCCTGCAGTGGCCCCTGGTGGCCCCAATGTTATCCAGCAGGGCTGTGCATTAAAACTCCAAAGTCCATAATGCCCTGCTGGAATTCGGGGCATCTCCATGTTGCAGGGAGGGCTTCATCTGCCGGCTTGGAGGTATTGGCCGGGATAAGCTGCCGGCCATAGTCCACTATATATATATATATATATATATATATATATATATAT
>JANRMT010062808.1:61968129-62008934 GCA_026402145.1 Polypterus bichir lapradei | reverse complement strand
TATATATATGTATATAACATTTTTAATGTAGGTCATTTTGACCTGGGGCCTCATGTATAATGGCGTGCGTACAATTCGCACTATAACATGGCGTAAGCACAAAAGCCGAAATGTGCTTACGCACAGAAAAATCCAGATGCAGGAATCTGTGCGTACTCCGACTTCCACGTTCTTCCGCTACATAAATCCCGGTCAGCCTGAAAAGTAACGCTCGTGCACGCGCTTTATGTAACGCCCCAACTCCTCCCAGAATTACTCCCGTTTGAATATGCAAATCAATATAAATCGCCATTAAGTTCAGCCTTCTGTGAAAAAACAATGGGAAAAGCACGGGGGAAAATATAAGAATTCCAGCGAATGCCAAGTGGAGGCAAAGGAAAAACATACTATTTGTTTAATTAAACCGTGGTATAATCAACAAAAGGAAGTTGATCGAGTGACGTAGCGTGTTGGAGAAACTTGAAAGCTCACGATCGCAAAGTCGCACAGTGCCGGAAATAAAAAAGAAGTCATATCAAAGTCTCCGTGAAAAGGCGAGTTGTAGCCCACTGTCTGAGTGTCATATAAAGGCTTATTAGGGTACAGAAAAAAAAAAAGGCACAGTGGGGAAAAAGCACGAAATGTCCACTTTAATCATGTAGTTTATTTTGTCATTAAAGTAGAACATCATAAACTTTATCTTAAAATCGTTTAATTAACCAGTTTCTCAAATCACATCGTAATTAAAGTAGCACGTTAAATGTTTTGTTTTGTATGTGATCTTCTATGTGCTCTATGTGTGTGAATCACTACTTGCTTCTTAAACCGGCTCTCTTCCTCCGACTGGACACAGAATCCATTACATTCGTGATATTACAGCTTTGAATAACTAAAATACTGAGATGAATACATGATATCATTTTCATGATGATAGGAGTTAAAACACATTATTAAACATGGGTTTCACGGCACAGTGATTGTGTGCGACCTTCGATGAAATTATTTATTGCAGCAGTACTCAGGGGCGGCTCTAGGCTTGTGGCGGCCCTGGGCAGAGGAAGAATCAGTGGCCCCTTCACCCGCCAATGTCAATATGGTGTCTTATGCACAGTGGATGGCCACATCCGTTGCGAACACTGCATAGCCGCCTCCTGCTCATGACACATGCGTTTAACTTTTGTCGAAATTTGTCACTGCGTTTTTAGCTGTGTCGTTATTTTCTCTTTCTGTTTTATATTCAATATATATTGGCGTAGCCGCCCCTGCAGTCCTTGCTTTTCTTTCTCCAAGTAACCGATCGCCACACAATCAGCACTGTGATAGACATTAAGCCATCTGTATGCTAAAAGCGCCGATTCTTCAAAACGTTTAAGGAACATTGAAATATCTTCGTAGTACATGTTTAATTATTCTATCTTTCACGCCAGTCCCAGTGAAGAATATACAGTAGATTATTTAAATGAAGTTAAAGTTTTATCTGTATAATATAATAAACATATTTTTCATCTTAAAAATAATATTGCCATCATATGTAGATACGCGCTTTATAAAGTGGCGCAGGTTGTGCAATATTATAACTGTAGTGCAAGTTTACAGTGAGGTGATTGTACTTGTAAATACAAACAGTTCTACAAGGAGCAATTGATTAAGTGTGTTTAAAGTTCTTGGGATGAAACTGTTTCTGAACCGTGAGGTCCGTACAGGAAAGGCTTTGAAACGTTTTGCCGTGGCTGAGGTAGCGTGTGCTTGAAGCTGTATACCGATAATTCTCTTTCCGATCAACTGCTGCTGTGATTCACACTCAGATACAGTGATATAAATACTCTGAGTGGTGCAGTGAGAGTAATATGGAAAAAGATGATCCGCTGTGGCAACTCCTAACGGGAGGAGCTGAAAGAAGAAGAAGAAGAAGATGGTGCAGTGAGAGTAACAACGCAAAAGCAGTTATGGTATTTGGAATAGTATGGCTATTCCCTGGGCCATTATATTGTTACAGGTAATCTACAATCAGATGCATTACACTAATAAACAATATGCGGTTAGTTTCAGTGTATTTATAAAGCCGCGTCAGGAAAATAAGGTGTAACCACATAGGAACAGTAGCATTGCTTTGACGCTGGGTGCAGCCAGTCTGCAAAACCAAGCGGAGAACTTGCGTACGACAAGGTATGAGGTACCGTGGAAAAGTATGTGGCTTTACGCCAAGTGTAGGTTTTACACATCGCGATTTGAACGTGGAAAAGTTCTTGTGCAACATTTCTGTGCGTACGCACTGTTTATACATGAGGCCCCTGGTCATTTTAAAAGTAGCTCTCAAGCCAAAAAAGTGTGGGCACCCCTGGTTTAGAGCATCTAGGCCCTAGTGTATGTTTTGTGTGTGGGTGTGTGTAGTTGTACTTCATCCTGGGAGAAAGAGAGAAAGGAAGCTATCGACTGTGCCAATGCCCTGTCCTTCCTCACATCTCTTACCTGAACAGAGGCAATACAACACCACCTCCTGGGCTTACATGTTTCACTACACACACGCACACACAAACACACACACACACATATATATATATATATATGTATATAGTAGGAGCAAATCATTAAGAATTTGATAATACAGGCTGTCGAGGTCCATGGATGCAGCTTGGACCAACAAGAACATTAGTTCTGGCATAAGATGTTAGTCAAGATTTGACACCACAAGGTCTCAATGACCTCTTCTAATGCATTCCAAACATCCTCTGATTGACTCTTCTTATAGGCCACAATGAAAGTTGGTACATACCAGTCTACCATCACTCACAATTTCATAAATTTGCCATGGTATGCCAGACTGATTGGGCAGCCTGATTATTTCTCATACATCTACTGGCCAGTGCAATTCCTCAAGGGGTATAAAAACCAATAAAAATATTAATTTTTAATAGTATATAAAATAATATGTGAAAATATATAGGACTAGAGAAATTACTGAGTCACACAGCATCAGCTCACTAATGCGTTGTTTACTTCAGAAAAGCCACTGTACTGCACATCCTTTCTTGAGAAACAGTACAATTACTATAAATGTTCGAGGTCACAATGACACTGCCCATAGGAAAACTACCAGTCAACAGTTGATTGTTGATGGCTCATGAGTCTTCACAGATATTGTCATTTACATGTTACTTAAGAATCAACTTTGTTACAGATGTTTCTTTTAGAATTCCTTCGGAGGAACAGCTTCAGATAAAAAAACAGACGTGAGGCACAAGTGAGGTAGGAGTCAAAACAGAGAATTTGGTTTGAAAAGCATGGTGTATTTGTGAGCTCTCTTTCTAGTCTTGCTTTAATATATTTCAAGACTTCACATTTTTACTTATTACTGGGCTGATGCTTTTATCCAGATGAGATAAAGAATTTGAGATATGACTAGTTTCTTTTGTTTTGCTAATTAGAGCAAAGGCCGGTGAAGTGACTTGCTCATGGTCACACAGTGGTGTCAGTAGTGGGATTTGAAATCACAACCTCAGAGTTTGAAGCTCAAAGTAACCCACTAATGCCACACTGCTTGCCTTTTCTTCTAGAGTGAATATGATGTAACTGAAGCACAGCAATATAAATTAAAGCAACTGATAGAATTATTCAGAAGCAAGGACTACAGTTTCTTAATCACAATGAAATGTTTCATTGTACTATCCATACATTTCACCATATATTACTGAGCACACAATGCAAAAAAATGTCAAGACACTACTTGGAATATCTGAGCCCATTGTTTTGACTTTGCTGAGATCTCTACTGAAACTCAAGAGGAGACCCTTGTGAGAACACCGGGCTATTTTCACTTTGTGCCCTCCCCCACCATAACCTATCGTCTATGGAGGAGAAGCAAAAGCTTAAGATTAGTCAAAAATTTCAATCCCCACTTTTTTCGACAGATCTGGACATTTTAGGGTCCTTGATGATGGGTGTGTGTCTGTTTGTGTGTGTCTGTGTGTCACAGTTCCTTGAGGATGATCTACAGCTAAAACATCTAGATGGAAAATACCAATCTCAAAACTTAAACCTATTATGAGATGATGATGTGCTGATTAGTTTTTGAGCCAAATTGTGCAAGAGGCAGAGGCACTCTAGAGGAACCATCAAATACCGTAATAATTACCGCAATTAATTATGAATTCTTCTCATTGATTGCTATTTTATGATCAGAAAGATCAGCATCAGAGTGGTAAATAATTACAGAAATGTTATAGAATAGTTCAGATAACTTGTTTCTTAGGGCCCAAAGCCTACTGATGCTAACATCCAAATTTTTCCTTGGATGTGAGAAGCATGAGGCAAAAGATAATGTGTCCATTTTATTTCTAAAAAAAGATATTAAGGAGATCTCTCTTTTAATTTTTCATTCCTGTGGGTGGAACATAAATTGACTCAGCTTCCATTGTAATCCCATTTGATGGAATAACCTTGGCTTTTTTAAAAGGAAAGTGACAGACAAAGCTTTTAGATGGGTTATAGACCGCAGTCAGTAAGCATTTGCTAAACCAATATGGTAAAGTCAACAGATTTCGACATTCATGTAAAAGTGTTCTTAATGTGAAAGCTAAAAGTAAAATATTATATTTTTTTAAGATAGATAGCTACAGTAGTTTCTCATTTGCACTCGAAGCATTTGTGATTAAACAAGTACAATTTCTTAACGCTTTTTAAGACATTAAAACCATGGTGTGTTTTCAGACATAGCATTTCCTCAAGCCTTTCAAAACCTTAGCTAGGAGTATTGAACCTGGTGCCTTTATGTATACAAACTGGTGTGATGATACAATGCATGTGGCATAACTTAGGTACACATAAATAAGCTCACTTCAGTGGGAGTCTCGATTTACAAAAAAAGCTGCAAAATGAGATTAAGAAATAGCCAAAAATGCTCAGAGGTCTTCTAAAATCCTGAGAAAATAAATAGTGAGCTAATAAAAAAGAAAATGTATGTACTTTTTGTTACTTCAGGTATTCAATTATATATTTGGCTGCGGACTTTATCCAAGGTGACTTACAATATTTGAGATACAATTGTGGACAATTCTTTTGCTTTTCCAATTAGAGAACAGGCAGGTTAAGAAAATGGCTCATAGTTGTACAGTGTCAATAGTGGAATTTCAACTTACAACCTCAGAGTCTGAAGCCCAAAGTAATAACTACAACAACACACTGCCCTGGCATACAAAGGGCATAAATTTTTTGCATAGTTTACAGAGTTCTAGTAAACTAAACTGCCTTATAAAATTGAATTAGAAATATTTTTAAGAAGTAGTTTCAATCATTATGACATTTTGGCATTGTAGGCAAAATTCATAATCTATACAAGGTGTAATATGCACATTTACCAGCTTACAAAAGTTCATATTTATGATGCTGAGCTAAAATTATGTTACACATAAGGTGAAAATTCAAAAGTATAAATATATGAAATTATGCAACTTATTCCAACTTTGCATTTTTTGTGCAAACCAGTAAATTTAGCTATTGTATACTATAACAAATTATTTTCAAACAATGTTCACCTAGTTCAGGGTTTCAGGAAAATACTGAATATCTATGTCTTTTTGAAGTACTCCTTGGTTGTAAAAGCCTGCTTCTATGACTATTAGCAGAAATTGAACCAGAGGAACTGGTACAAAATCAATTCCAGTATCACAATCCAGTATATAACTAATGTCAGACAGAGTAAAAAGTATAACCCAGCATCTGTTAAAAGTTCAGGGAGTGGCCTGTTTAGAATAGATAGATAGATAGATAGATAGATAGATAGATAGATAGATAGATAGATAGATAGATAGATAGATAGATAGATAGATAGATAGAACCTTATTTGTCCCTAGGGGGTATTTTGGCTTTTTACAGAGGCTATATATATACCGTATATAGTCGCATATATGTTGGGTCTTAAAACCCAAGAAATCGATCATAAAACCCTTCTTATACGCCCATTCAAAAATATGACACTTCATTTTTTTTTTTTACATCTTCTTGCTTCCTCCAGTCTCGCACCAGTTTCTCAGAGACATCGAATTTTGTTGCAGCAGCTACCAAAAGATAAGGGATGCTCTTACGAAAAAGGTGTATAAAGCGTATGAGGGTGTGAGACACAAAAACACAAAACAGTGCAAACGTCGCTTCAGAATAGTTTTGGTATTGCCATGTGGTTACGTAGGCACAACACATAGAATAAAAAGGCAGTGTGCTCCGTGGTTACTATCTAAGGTGGGCATTAGC
This sequence comes from Polypterus bichir lapradei, assembly GCA_026402145.1. NCBI lineage: Eukaryota > Metazoa > Chordata > Cladistia > Polypteriformes > Polypteridae > Polypterus > Polypterus bichir. Next base: position 62,002,712 of record JANRMT010062808.1, on the reverse strand, counting down.
ATGTCATATTCTCTTGGACCAATAGTGTGAGTTTTCTGCATTCGACTTATACGACTGACATAATAAAATACCCGAAATTATACTCTAAAATCAAGCCCTGAATTATATGCAGGAGAATTTAAACGTGAGTATATATATATATATATATATATATATATATATATATAGTGGCAGACAGCCAGGGTCCATGCCTGGACACCCCTTCATTATATATTCAGGGAAAGCAGCCATGGACTGTGCAAAACCTCACCCTGGACGCTAGATGGCCGCCCCCTGGGTTGGAGCGGTGCCTTGGTGTCCTGCAGGGCTCCATAGGAATTGGAGTTGGGTGCAGCCCTTTTGGGTCCCGCGGTGCCACCAGGGTGTGCTACAGCTGGGACTTCTGAGCCCGTATGGGCAGCGTGTTCGCCACACCTGGAAGTGCAGCCGGAACTCGGCAATCAACCACCTGGAGCACTTCCGGGTGGACTATAAAAGAGCCCAGCAACCACCACTCAATGGCCAGAATTGGGAGGAGGAGGATGAAGCTTGGAGGAGGAGTGGTGGTGCCAGAGAAGAGTGTTTATGCTTGTGTTTGTCTACTTGTGGGACTGTGTGGTGCCTGTGGGGGTCACGGGGAAGACATGCCCCAAAGGTGAAGAAAAATAAAAAGGTTCTTGTTTTTATACGAGCCTCCAGTGTGAGTCTGTGTTGGGTCAGTTGTATATATAGTGCCTTTTATAATATATATATATATATATATATATATACACATACGGTACATACATATAAATGGGAAGTACTCCCAGTTACAGGATAAAAGAAGCTGCTTAACTTCATGCAGTCGAGTTGGAGACAGGTGAAAAAGGATAAAGCTGGCCTGGAGGAGTGGAGATGAATAAAGAGAGAAAGAAAGAGAAGAATATTTGTGTTGTGTTAGGTATTAGTGAAAAAAAAACACCTTTTTATTATACCAAGATTTGTATCTGTGCAGTTGTGTCTTGGGTTTGGGTTGCTGCAACGCTTCCTAGTGGTCACAATGCACACACTATAGTCTGAACATACAGCAGATCAAATAAAAAGGAGAAAAATTAAAAAGAAGGAAATTCTTCTGACTTAGCTGCCACACTGAAAATTAAATATTATGGAGGCATATTGCCATTGGTATAAAGGAGCCCCAGTAGCTCCTAAACACTTGTTTGCTGTTTTGCACTGTGCATTTTGAGAAGTCCTGCTTAATAAAGTGGCTATCTGCACCATGGTCCATGCCATCCAGCTTATCACTAAAGTTTTTTACACTGCTCTAAGGTTTTATAATTCATAAGTTTCTCCTAAAGACAACTGTACTATATGTTTTAATGATAATGTCTATTTTAATATTATTATGTATCAATGTCTGAATTAAATAAAACATCTGTACTGAAAAAGATAAACATTTTGAATGACAGTTAAGCATCGTGCCTTGCTTTGTGAGGGAGTGAAGCTGACACTGACATTCAAGTAGGTAAGAGGGCATAGCTACAGTAACACACCATAGAGGCAATACCATAATGTTGTACAGCAACCCTTAGTAACCACCACAAATTTTACAGTAATACATAGTGAAAATGTCACAGTTCATCTGAAGGAAGAAAGAGTAACCCTATTTACTTCACAGAGCAAAAGAAATAAGATAATAAAACATGCTCTAGGAAGAATTGAAGAATGTCTTGTTTTCTTTCAGTAAAAGACACAAAAGGAAAACCATAATGTTGCTGTCTCTTTGAGTACAAACATAAAAGTAGGCAAGATAATGGACAAATGCTGATGAATTCGGACTCAGTCTGTTGTGTAGCTGTACCCCAGAAGTTGTGAAATGCAGGGACTATAGTGATACTATAGGACTGTAAGATGTAAGCATCAGCCAAAAATCATAACTGGGGACAGGCAGGGGGTCATTACGAAAAAGGAAAAAGATTTTGCTACCAAAACCAAAATGATAAACCATAATTGAAAATGAAAGCCGAAAGTGAGTCAAAAATGTTGAATCTGAAGCTAACTCCTGATCTTGAACCCCTACTCAACCTAAGGTTTAAGTTCCAATTGTTTGAAATATTTTTTTCCTCATGATGCTCTTCTTTTTCTGTTGGGTGGGGACTGAATCTTGTTTTGTATGTTTTTTTTTTCCTTTCTATTTCTATTTTTCTTTTGTTTTCTTTATGTTAAGTTTAAACTGAATGGTTGTGTCTGTTATGTTGTTATTATTTTTTATTTGAATGAATTGTTGGAATGATTGAATTTGATTGAAATGTTGGAATGTTCTGCTTTTTAGAAATGACATAAAATTTTACTTAAAAACCAAAAACAATCAAAACAAAAATTATTGTGGTCATTTTTTTTACCTTTTTCCTGTTCCCCCTGTTTGTTGTAAATATATCTACTATACATCTATTACTGTTTTCCTTAGTCCAAGGATTTTGAATCTGTCATTTGTTTCTCACTTGGAGTTGATTCATAGAAATTGTAAAAATTTTATCATTATTCCTATATGTGGTGGCTCTGAGGCTAAGGATCTGCGCTGGTATCCCAAAGGTTGCTGGTTCGAATCCCCAGAACTGCCAAAAAAACTCTGCTGGGCCCTTGAGCAAGGCCCTTAACCTTCAATTGCTCCAGAGGTGCTGTAGAATGGCTGACAACTGTGCTCTGACCCCAAGGGGCATGTGAAAATGAACAAATTCCTAATACAAGAAATTGTATAAGGCGAAAAAAAGAACAAAAAAAAATATGCCACACACACATATATATATTATTCTAGCTGTCCCCCACAGCTCCACCTGCGTAGTAGTGAAACAGGACAGTGAGGAGGGCCCTGCCCAGCTCCCCACTTCTGACTCCTTCCTCCTCCTCCCCTCGGCCTGCAGACTCTGTCTCAGGTTATCAGGAATATATCACTCCTGCAAGCAAACTATGATTCTTAGCACGATGAGGGAGGTCGCTAAATCAACTAGAATGTTCAAGTAAATTATAGAAAAAAACCCAATCTAAATCTGTTAAGTAGTTCTCTCATTCACTAGCTAAATGGAAGTAAGGAACGCCCCAAGGCTGGCGCGTGTGTGAGGATGGCCTCGCCCCCCTCCTCTCGACCCGCTGCGTATCTCTCTCGGATTCGTGCAAATAAATCAGTACCGCAAAAGAAACTATGATACATAATGCAATGAAAGAAGTCGCAAAATCAATTGGAATGTTCAAGCAAATTATAGAAAAAAACCTGATCTAAATCCATTAAGTAGTTCTCTGGTGAAAAGCAGACAGACATACAGACAGACATTGTATTATATATATATACTATATATACATTGTATTTCAATATATATACAAGGTATGTCTATTAAATAATGAGACTGTGATTCCACCTAGTAAACAAAGCAGTCAGAACCGGTTATAACTGCATGCGTGGTGACCTTGAACATGTATGAACCTGCATGACAAGCAGCAACACTCTATGACGTTCTGTTGATTGTGAGTCGCCATTTAGTTTGGATGTGTTTTCTGTAGTGTGCCAAAAAAATGCTAAGTTTAAAAGTTGAACGTGTCAATTTGAAATTTTTAGCAAAATTACACAAAACACCAACAGAATGTTTTCAGCTGTTTACTACAGCTTATGGGAATGACTGCCTGTCTCGTGCACGTGTGTTTGAGTGGCACAATATGTCGAACATGATAACATAAATTATGCAAACAAATGTTTAAAACTCCCCATATGTTAACAAATATTAGATGAAGATTACAGTCCGTGGTCCCATAAGGAGATATGTCTAAAATTTAATTTACTATTCCAGTGCAGAGCAGCAATCCCTTTTTCTTACTGCAGATCTTCAGTCATCTGCTACTTTCAGATAATTTACCTGCCAGATAATTTAATTTACCAAGCTTGAATTGGGTGTGTGGGTACTGCCTTGGTATCACTGTGAACTTTGCAAGTACTCAGATCTTTTATAGTAAGATGATTTCATGTGAAAGATAATTTTCAAGTGTGAAAGGTGCTAAGAAATTTAGTTTCAGTAAGAACTATATTCAAAGTATGATTTCATGTTTGTATGTCTAATATTTTCATCTGCAATATCATTGTGGTGTTTAATTTGTGAAATGGTATGACTATAGTTGAATGAAAATTGTTTTCCTCTTCTCCAGTACACCTCCAATCACTGTATTCTGTGTTGCTAGCTAAATAGTCATAGATTTCCAAAGCAAATAATCACATCATAGACAATGGGTAGGGTCTCAGTGATGCAGTGAATGTGATTCTGAGAAAAAAAATAAACGTTTGTTTTACCTTTAAACAAATTATCAATTATAATTTTTTTTAAGTTTAATTGATTAACAATAGCAAGCTGAAGTAAGGTGTACACAAGGGGAAAACTGGAAGAATTGTATTTATTTATTTTGTACTGTACTTTTTCTGGCAATAGGGAAACCTTTCTCTTCCAAGGCTTTACTTTTAGGTTGCTAATCTCATTTAAATTACTTTAAATTTAAACATTTTAGCAATGCTTCCAAATACAGTCATCAGGTTTTGCTCAGATAATTCATACAAACAACATCTGGCTAGGGATAATGCTCATCTATCTTCTAACAGCATTAAGACATTAATATTATAGTGACAAATGTGAATTATTCATATGCAGTACTCATAATGTTGTTCAACATTCTTCTTCCTCTTCATCTTTTCCCTCTTCTGTGTGGGATCGGTGTGCTTTTTTCAACCTTCTCCAAACAGCTCAGTCCTGCACCTCCTCACCAGTCAAGCCTTTAGCAAAAACACTATTGATGAAATGTCACGCAACATATTTAAGTAAATTATTAATATAATGAATTTTGGGTGGAGCTTCAGAAACAGTAAATCCATTTATCCATCTGTCAATTTCTAAATCTGTTTATGCAGACCATGGGTGGCATGGTGGCGCAGTGGTAGCGTTGCTGTCTTGCAGTAAGGAGACCTGGGTTTGCACGTTCTCCCCGTGTCTGCGTGGGTTTCTTCTGGGTGCTCCGGTTTCCTCCCATACTCCAAAAACATGCAGGTTAGGTGTATTGGCGATCCTAAATTGTCCCTACTATGTGTTTGGTGTGTGGGTGTGTGTGTGTGTCCTGCAGTGGGCTGGCGCCCTGCCCAGGATTTGTTCCTGCCTTGCGCATTGTGCTGGCTGGGTTTGCCTCCAGCAGACCCCCGTGACCCTGTGTTAGGATATAGCAGGTTGGACAATGACTGACTGACTTTATGCAGAGCAGGGTTTCAGAGAAGCTGAAGCTTATTCCAGCAAGCACTGGGCCCAAGGCAGAAACAGCCAGCCAGAACATCAGCTCATTGAAGGAGAACTCACACGCACATCAGGGGCCATCTTAACATCACCAGTTCACCTAGCCTGCATGTCTTTAGACTGTGGGAGGACACCGCAGCATCTGGAGAAACCCATGCGGCAACAGAAAAAATGCAACTTCCATGCAGAGGGCACCCAGAACTTGAACTTTGGTCTCCTTCTTTTGAGACTGCAGCACTACTACTGCATCAGCGTGTCGCCCAGAAACAGTAATGACATATACTGTATGGGAACAAAATAAACAGTATACTGTAGTGTCAGAAGGGGACCTTTTTTTTGATTTCCTGGGTAATCCAGTTACTGATTGTGTAAAGGCTGTCTGCAGGATGTAGGTATTTGCTGTATTGCAAAGGAGTCACTACTTTGAAGTTTTTGGCTGGTTGGGATTACAAACAATACCAAGCTGTGATAACAGAACTGCTCCTTCCTTGGAGGATGTTCATATTTACCTGACTTGGAAATTAACGTGTTTGACAATATTGGTTTCTAATCAGCAGATCTGTACTCATTAATGGTTGGTTACAATACATTTTGTTAACTTGTGTTTTCATTAATTGTTAAATCCAGGAAATTTAGATGTGCCATTGTTTAATTTGATTCTCCAGTACTGATAATGGCAGGGACTGAAGGAGATTTAAACTTATGGGCAGGAGAAGGCAAGGAGAGGGACAGTCCACTGAGAACACTGCCAAGACACTCGGACAGAGCACAGGGGTTCGCAGGCAGACAAAGGTACGTGGCTGGCACAACGTGAGGCACAAGGACGGCAACACTTACTTCCAGGGAGGAAGAGACACCTCCACAAGGAGACGCCAGTTGTGGGTCCAGCGAGAGAGGGAAGCCGCATGAAAGGACTGAGCAAAGGTGGCAGACGAGAAATGAGGCGTGCCTAGATAACAGCAACACAAGGAGCACAGAGTGGGAAAAAAGGAACAATGAAGAGACGCTGACAGGGATTCCACGATTTTGATAAAACTTCTGTTGGGAAACGAGTGTCCGGTGAACAGAGTGCATCCGTGGACAGTTGGAAGATTAGTTGTTGGGGTAACACAGTGTACAAATTGGACTCTGCACCACTAAAGGTTGTACTCTCCAATCCTTGTTTTTTATGGACTTTTAGAGGGTGGACTGTGTGCTTTCCTTTCTAAAAAAGGAATTTTGTTCCTGATATTGTTAGATTTTGTTTATGTTCATTTAACTTTTTAATGTACTTATTATTGTCTTGTGTAAAAGAAGTTACTGTTGCTTTTCCTGAAATTACTGTTGTGTCTTTCATTGTGTGTTTACTCACCGCCCAATTTAAAGAACCCTGTGTGCTATTTTCTGTAAATCACAAGAGTTCCCAGTTTCTTAATAAAACTAGGTGGCGTAGTCAGATATTTTAATGGTGTCTAAGTTAGATTACCTGTGTGACCAGGCACCTGTCATAACAGTATTTTACATTTTCATAATTAACATTTCTAATATTTTGATTTGAATTTATTTGTAAAATCCCTGCATTAAAAGTCTTCAGTTCTTTGGTGAAATACATTACCTAATTAAACTGAGAGCAACACTTAAACAGAATAAAAAAAAATTAAGTAAATGTGAGGCACATAAACTTTGTCTTACTGACACGGAGAGCATGAATGTGACAAAAACAATTCTGTTTGATCCAAGATAAAATTAGTTTAAATATATAGAGTTGGGGCAACACTGTGACCTTGTATATTATAAGGCAATTAAATAAAGCTTTTCAACAAAGAAATAATGTCCCTTAGGATAGGAGATTCTGATTAGTCTGTCCAAGATGGCATTGCTTCTAGCTAAATGCCAGCCAGGCAGAAAGAAGCGGGTCCAGGGGGACGGACACTGGAAGTGACACCATAGGTGATCGGTCTGTCAATCATCCAGTCTGTACAGTGAGGATGAGAAGAGGCTTTAGTATACACCACCACCACCTTGTGGATCGGCATTGACTTACCACCACCCGAGCCTTTAAGCTCTTCATAACATGCATGTATGTGACAATATACATAAATTCTCATAACATCTTAACATATTCCTCTATGATATTTTTTAGTGAGGGATGTATATTCATCCATCCATTATCCAACCCACTATATCCTAACTACAGGGTCACGGGGGGCGCAAGGCAGGAAACAAACCCCGGGCAGGGCACCAGCCCACCGCAGGGCTATGATAAATATATGTACTGTATATATAGTGATATAATAATGACTCACAAAGTCTTGCAAAGAGTTGGGGAATGACCCAGTATAATCTCCTGGACAATAGAGTTAAAAAACTGGCAAAAAGGTAGCATAAAGCATGTCTTCCATAAAAAAAATGATTGACTAGGAGTAAGCACTGTTGAAAGCAGTAGGATAAATGTTATTGTTATCTCATTGTTGCTCTAGTGTTTTATAGAGCTCTAAAGTCACAGGCAACTGCATCATATCACAGATGTACTGGGTGCAAGGAAGGAACCAGTCAGCTTCAGGTTATGTTTTGACATTCAGTCACTTCAGGCTGATTGAGAATTGCCAGTTAATATGATCTGCATGGCTTTGGGTAGAAGGCACCTGAACAAACACCAACATGAACAAATGGAAGGGGGACAAACTCCACTCACAGTGACTGGGCCAAGAACTGAATTTATTCTCCTATAGCTTTATGACAAAGGCACTCAGCTGCTGTTGTTGTAAGATATTAATTTTTTTGTTTTCTTAAAGCTTTTACCAGCAAAACATGATTTAAATGTGCCATGTATTTTATATAATTGTATATTTAAAATATATTATAAAAGTAAACATTTTAAATAAATTAAAAACACTTGCAAATTGTTTAATTTACAAACATTACAGTTCTGTTTTTATTACATGAATACAATGTAATTTCAAACAATATTATGTAAACTACTTCTTTCCTTTGGAAATTACAAAGTACACTGATAAGATGAATTATGTTATATTTTGTTTTTTCAAGGTTCAGCATAAGGAAAATAATAAACTGTACAATTTCTGAAGATTTTCTATAGTTCTGAAGATTATTGCATGGCAGTTGCAGAATATATCATTCATTTCAAGCAGAAATATATACTAACAATGATATTATTTCATTAAAAGTTACTTTTTAAAGTTTATATTTTTATTTAACAAACCTCATTTTCTCCTATTTTGAACTCATTTATAGCCTGATTACACCAACCATAAAGCAAAACTCAAACTCACAGCTTATCTAAAATAATAATTTTACAAGTTCTGTTCTATGAAAATCAAAACAACGTGTACAGAAATCCGTAGAATAGTTTTTACTATTATGTTAGTGACCACAGAAAATTACATCATGAAGAAGAAAAAAACAGTACAGTAAAACCTCGATTATCTGTCAGGGGTCGGGACTGACGATGTGGTGGATAAGAGAAAAGACAGATAACAGAACAGCTACTTGAAAAATTATATACAGTAAATTAGTTTAGTGAATAGTCATATTTATTTACAAAACAAAACTATATTAACAAAATATAATATACTATTAATAAAATTTATTAACTCACAAAATATTGTAATGACCAGTGTAATAAGCAAATACAACTCGGTGTACTGGAGTTTTCCACGTTTTACTTGGAATCTTCATTCCGTAACAAACAGTGCCCTGTCTTATATCTGGGTTATGGAGCACACCTCAAAAACAATAAAAGAAAGCTTTCCTTACCAATCAATTTATCTCCTGTCACTTATGTTCTTTTTTTCTCTATACCACAAACACTCCTGCTTATTATCTCTTTACTCCCAACTCAAACCTTCCTTCCACCGCACCTTCCTTTTTCTCCTAACTTATTCTGTTACTCATCTCCTAAGAGGCATGTCCACCCCTTACAGAATAGAAGACCTTCATCCGGTCTCATCACTTGCAGTTTTCATTCCACCATTTCTGCTCCTGCACAGCAGATCACAAGCTGCCTGCACATCACAATATATCAACAAAACATATAACAGAGTTTAAAAACAAAATTACAATCCAGTAGAACATTGACATTAATGCAGAATAATATTATTATTAGTGGGTTTTCAACACATTTTTCAATTTTGTTGGCATCACGCTTTATAACATTCACTGTTGTTCTTTCTACTCTGTTAAATGAAGCAATACTTGAAGCACTTTCACCGTTTCGTAAGTGTTTAATAATTTCAATTCCAACACCATATGCTTACATTTATTTGCCATAACAATATATAGCAGATTAATTATATCAAAAGAGAAAACCTAAAAAATGCTATTAAAACTGAAGGTACATCACTGACACTGTGATTTAAACATGCGGCATGACATGTAATGCTGAGGAAGAACACTACGCGCTAGCACAAGGGAGAGTTGTTCCAGTGTGTACAGCTTACAGAGTACCACACGGCAGTAGCAGCAGTACAGTAATAGGTAGGAGTAGGCGTGAACAATTTTTTTTGGTTTTTGGCCCTGACAGTTAATGGAGTGACAGATAATCAAGGTTTTACTGTATAGTTCTGTATAAATTCATCATGTCCAATAAAATAATTTAAACTTTTTGTATTCATTAAATGATTTTTGTACAGCTCGTTTTCTTTTTCAAGGCCAGATTTCCAAATACATTTACAATACATAAAGATTACATAATAAATAATATAGTATCAAAAGTACAATGCTACATAAAAACTAAATGTCTTTGGATAGACTAAAATATACATAAACATTGAAGTCTTGATATCACATGGAAACCAATAGCCATGGCAAGTACTGTTGTATAATGAATTATACGTACCTTATACTGATACCAATGTATAATTTTCAAGGCATTCTACCACAAAGAAATTACAGTAGTAAAACATCCATGCCTTTAATCATGAACAAAATATAACAAATCAAAACAAAGTTTTAACTTTTTTATTTATGAAATGTATTGGAAACATCTTTCACTTTAATAAGTGATTCAGTTTTTTTTCAGATAGATGAATGTAAAAGCATGCAGGAAAGATGGAACAGTGATGATTTACACAAAATGTTGTATGCCTTTGTGTGATAATCAGTTTATTATAATCCACTAGCACAAACATTGGATTTCTTGTTTCAGGATGGCTGGTCATTGTGTACTTGCTACTACATATGACAGCTTTCATTGCAGTCTGCCTTGTTCATGTGTACTTAGCAAGCATTCAGGATGCAAGCAGCATATGTTTAAAAAGTGATACTAATATTTTTGTAACATTTACTTGGAGTTTTCACAAGGTAAACTGATTTTGTCAGTGATCATAATATGCTAAACAGTTAGTGCATGCAGTGAACTAATTATAGTAAGATTAACAGGGCTATCTTTTGAATAAGTTGATGTTGCATGTTGAAATTTCTGTTCAAGGTTGTCTAACCAGTGTAACATAAAATATGCTTCATGTCAGCAGCATTCGGGATGCAAGCAGCATGCAATATGAGTGATTTATTTTTTCTTTACCCCTTCAGTATTTACTGGCAAAGCAGCCCTAGATATAAGGTGATCTCACATTCTTTGATGCAGTTGTCGCCTGTCATGTGTGTGTGTGGCAATGAGCTTCACTTCAGCATTACACTGTCCCACTGTCATCACAAGCCTGTCACAGTGAGAATTTGCAAGGAATGGCATGATGTATTTTGCACTTTTTGGAGACAACTACTCTCTGTTCACTGCCTTGGACGGGAATCGTTTGTTCCACGTAAATTCAATTCTAGCTGCCTACCTGTTTAGCCAATCTGTGGGTGAATTTTACTTTATTATGCTTTTCCTACAGTGGTACAGCATATCAAAATTAACTTTTTATAGAGTTGTATTTTAATGAGGTTTCAGCATGCAGAAACTGGTTAGCTTTCAAACAGTTATGTAACCTACACTTTAAAAAAAACAAAAAAAAACTTTGACATGTCTTAAGTCTAAGTGTGTAAATAGAGATCAAATAAGATTGTGAGGAACACTAAAAAGAAATGATATATTACAAGATAGGGGAAAATCTGAAAAGACCAAAATGAGAATGATGATGTGGATATAGAAATGTTCACAGACAAAGAAAATGACAGAAACGAGGAAAAAAAAATTAATAAAAAGAACAAAAATGGCACAAAGGGCTCAATAATTTAAAAAAAAAAAGAAATAAAGGTAGTATGTGGCATTTGAAAGACAGACAATGGCTAATTGAAGTCAACATTGCCTTGGAGTTTGGTGCTAAATTAGATGAGGGCTGGAGTGATGGTGGATTATATGAGATTAATTTGTGTCAGTCTAAAGAAATCCAATGGCTTTATAACATTGGCTCAGTTTGTGGTTGTATCAGGACTGTGATAATGTTCCATATTAGGTCTATGAAAAAGAAAGTTAAAAAGACATTGAACAGCACAACCTTTAAATTTGTCAGAAAGACCTGCTTATGTAAGGTACAATGTAATTAAAAGGATAAGCAAAATGCTCACCTTCAATGATCTAAAGTGATGATTTGATTTGATGGAAAACACTGAAAGTGAAGAATGCTGCTCTAGTTTTTAACAAGATATTTTTGTTCAGTGAGAAATTAAGTATGAAAAGTATTTTTTTTCAGTCACTGTTATCTCAGGGCAAAATTAATTTGTCTTTATTCTTCATTTGTCTTCATCAAGTAGTACTACACCAATATTTTCACCATTTGTGTAACACAGGTTAACGTGCTTCCATTTGCAGTCATCCTAAAGGTTCAGGAATACTGCTTGGTTATTCTTAGTCTTTCTTTCTGGCTTTTTCTTGACCCAGAGTTGCCACAGCTGAGGCATACCAATTCAAGAATTCTTTTTCATACCATTCTGTTTTTAGGAATCTTCTTATTAAATCCAATCTCTTGCATATCCATTACTGCAATGCCCCTCAATCTGGCAGCTCCATCTCTAATACTCCTCTTAGTCCAGACAACTGGGGTCTTCTTTCTATCATCTTTCACTGTATTCCTTTTACCTTTTAAGATTCTCCTAAAATAGCAGCATTTTTATCTCCTAAACTTCCATTCTTTCACTGTCTGTTCTAGTTTTTCACCCAAGTTTCTGTAATATTCACTGCTGTCTTGTATATTTTTCCTTTTATCTGGATAGCTATCCTTGTGTTACAGAGTATTTTGCTGCATTTTCTCCAATGTTTCCATCCAACTTTGATTCTCTGCTCAATTTCTAGCGCACCAACCCTTTGAATCAATGACCATTAGACCTAAAAAAACACCACTTCTTCTAAATCATATGCCTCACGCTTCTCTTGTCCATTTGTATCCTCTCCACTATAACCACAGAACCTATATTGAGTTTTTGATCTAATTATCTTCATTCCATTCCCCTCTGAAGCATCTCTGCCCTTCTGAAATTCCATTTCCAGTTTCTATCGTATACCAAGTAAATGTAGAAAAAGTGTTCACCACAGAGGCTCATTCTTCACTTACTTTTTGATCTCATCTAATATTAGTATAAATAATAAAGGGCTAAACTGTGAACCCTGATGTAATCATACTATCTTTGTCTTCTCCTAATTTTCTTAGTTCATCCACAAATGCCGTACTCACTTCAGAGTATAAATTAGCAATGTGTTTTAAGTACTCCTCAGGTACCCGATTCCTAGTAAAACTCAAACAGATCACTTATCTTGCACTGTGACAATGCGGGTCATAAGCCATGCTCCCACCTCTCTTCTGGAGCCTCACAAACTCAGAACCATCAGTAATATAGCCAGATGAACTGGAAGATGGGGACAGATCAAACTGAGCAAGTGGATGGTGCAAAGTTGCAAAAATGCTTTTATTATTAAAATCAAACAAAATCAAAACAGTGTCCAAAGTGCAGTGCATCAAAGTTCTATAAACAAATAAATAATCGATAAAAACAACAAGTGGAGGTTAAAATGTCAACAAATAATTCCTTTAAAACAAGGTTAAAAACAAGAGGCTGGAAACAGTCCCCTTTTAAAAATCCGGTGCCTTCTTTCTTTACCTGGCGGCTCCCTTGCTTCTCCTATTGGGCTTTGCAACAGGGGAGTCGTCCTACCTGCAGGGGCAGCTGCCTTCCACAATGGTCCGATAGCATTCTGTCCCCTGGCTATGTAGTGCTCATCCCTCCGGAACGGACTCGGGTCATCTGCGACTAGGGCGCGCTCACACTGGGACTCTCCCTCCCAAGCCTCCTTGAGTTCCAATGCCTTCATCGGACTTGCTGTGAGCCGTCTACACTTCTGGACACTCTAGCTCCTCTAAATTGCTCAGCTGGAGCGACCGCTTCTTACTGCCCCCACAGGGTGTCGGTCAAATACTCTTTCTGGGCTCTCCTCCTAACTGCCTGCATTCCAAGCGAGACTGCTATTTCTCGATCAGTCGCTCGCTCGCTTGCTTGCTCCTGCATCGGCACTTAGTGCTTCCTGCCTTCTTCCTCCCTTAATCTCCATCCTTCTCTCTTTTCTTCTCCCTCCGCACTCACGTTCCTCCTACTTATAATTGGGATGTGGCAAAGGTGTGGAGATCAGCAGCTCCCAGCATCAGTTACGGACATGGGCGATCCAGCACCTGTGCACTTCAGTGCGGAAATGCCCGTGCCTGTATCGCGCCCAGGAACCATTCCAGCCACACTACCATACTCCCTCCTTAAGCCGCAAGTGCGGTAGTTATTTATTTAAAAAACTGGCCATTCATTTAGAGCCACGGACCCGCTATATCACATGCACTCAATCATAGGCTTTCTTAATGTCCACAAAAACCATTGTTAGATTAGATTTTTTCTTGGTTCTTTGGAATTTTCTGTTAGGGTAGGCAATATGAAGAGTTCACTCATAGGTCAGAAACCAAACTGATTTGCCCACATATTTGCTATACCTCTTAATCTTTGTTTAAGTACATTTTCCCATATCTTTAAAGTATGAAATAGTAGATTAATACTATCTGTAAGCATCTTTCCAGTTTTCAAGGAGAAATTCAATACTTTAGTAAATATTTATTTTAGTAAATACCTCTGTGTCAATCAACAACTTCCATACCTTCATTGGTACTTCATCTTTTCTAGATGCTTTTTTTATTCTTCATATATATATATATTTTTTGATATTTTGACTTCCATTAGTGTAATCCACTTTACAGGATGTTCTGTGGTTTTCACTCTTCGGTTGGATTTCTGGAATTTTCCTAATTTATTTATCCTTTAAAATACTATGTCCATTATTATTTTACCTTTTCTTCTAAGCTGCTTCATCTTTCATAGTTTAAATATTTCCTATATCTTTTGTCTTCAGATCTCTATCTGCAGCCATTGTGTACATCTTTCTCATTTTTTCTTCATTATTTAATTCTTCACACCATGAATATATTTCTTTTGTATTTAGTTCTTTTTGCATTCCTTATTATTTTGATTGATTAGGTTCTTAAGCACTCCAAATTTTCTTCTGTTTCAGCTTGCCTATTTTCCATTTCTCATACTATTTCTGTTTTAAATTACCTGCTTTTTAGTTTCCAGCATTTTGTCTTTCCAGCTCTTCTTTTTCTGTCACCTTTCCTACCTTCCCCCTGCTACTTTTGACTTCTTTTTTATTATAATATAGTAAATTTGTGTTCTTCTTCATCCATTACCATACATTACCAAGTAGTTTTATCTGTTTTTAAATTTAGTGTTCAGAATCTTGAACACAAGCCTCCTTGCTTATTTTGTCATTAAAATAGAACATCATAAACTTCATCTTAAAATTATTTAATTTACTAGTTTCTCAAATCCCATCGTAACTAAAGTAGCATGTTAAATGTATTTGATCTTATATGTGCTCTATGTGTGTGAATCACTATGTGCTTCTTAAACCAGCTTTCTCTTCCTCCGACAGGACACAGAATCTATTACATTCGTGATATTACAGCTCTCTGAATATTTAAAATACTGAGATGTATACTTGATATAATTTTCATGATGACAGGAATTAAAGCATGTTATTAAACATGGCAATCGCAGTGATTGTTCATGCCTCACGCAAGATGCTTGCCGTGCTGTGCACGGGCTTCGATGAAATAATTTATTGCAGCAGTACTTTCTCTTTCAAACGTAATAACCCCCAATTCCTGTCCTTACTTTTCTTTCTCCAAATACCCAATCGCCACACAATAAGCTCTGTAATAGACTTTTTTTTTTGGAAATTTTATTAATTTTATTGCAATCATTCCATACAAATCAATCAATTTTTACAAAAAGTAGGATTGAGAACAAGTCGACCCCCACCCCTGAGAGACAGAGCAAGGCCAACGAAGTAAAACTTAAGGCTTGTAAACATACCTAAATTGATAAGTTTGATAAGCCAATAGAGATGAATGGAGAAGGAAAAGAAATACAGAAATAATTGCTTCCTCTTTGCTTTAAGAGCTTATTCTAAAATATAACTGATTAGATCCTGCCATGTTTTCAAAAATATCTGTACAGGTCCTCTAACTGAGTATTTGATCTTTTCCAATTTCAAATAGTATAAAACATCGGTTTCCCACTGACTTAAAAGAGGAGAGTTAGGGTTCTTCCAGTTTAGCAAAATAAGTCTGTGTGCCAAAAGCTTCTGGATTGGTATACAGTAGTTTGATCCATGCACAAATGTTTGGGCCAAACCCAAATTTCTCCAATGTAGTAAAAAGGTATTTCCATTCAATCATGTCAAATACTTTTTCTGCATTCAATGATAATAATATTTTTGGGGTGTTTGACTTATTTAGTGAGTAAATTACATTAAACAGGCGTTGAAGATTTGAAGATAGGTGTCGACCCTTGATAAATCCAGTTTGATCTTGTGATATTACCGAAGGGAGCACTTTCTCCATCCTTCTAGCTATGATTTTTGAGAGTATTTTAACGTCATTATTCAAAAGTGAAATTGGTCTGTATGATGCACATTGTAATAAGTCCTTGTTTTGTTTAGGAAAAGCAGTGATTAATGCTTGGCGAAAAGTTTTGAGGAAGAGTTTGATTGTCTCTGGCTACTATAAATGTTGCTAATAGGAGGGGAGCTAGCTGAGCAGAGAATTTCTTATAAAATTCTGCAGGGTAGCCATCAGGGCCTGCTGCTTTCCAGCCTTGAAGTGACTTTATAGCATCTAGTAATTCTGATAACGCCAGAGGTTTATCGTGTTCCTCCGCACTAATAGTGTCTATTTGTGGTATCTGTAATGTATCCAGAAATGCAATAGATTGTGTACTGTCTTCTTTAAAATCAGTAAAATATAAGGATTTATAGTAGTCTTTAAATGTGTGCACTATATTTTTGTGGTCGATGATTTTGTCTCCGTTCGTGTTGGTGATTACTGGGATTGCGGTGCGAACTTCTTGCTTGTGAATTTGTTGAGCTAAAAGCTTATTAGTTTTCTCTCCGTGTTCATAGTAATGATGTCTGGATTTATAAATTAATTGTTCAGTTTCTTTAGTTGTCAAGAGATTTAGTTCTGAATGCAGAGCCTCGCTTGGAAGCCTGGCATGTTCTTCATCTATTCTAGTAATTTTGCTTTTTAGCTCTGCTACTTTCTTGGTTTCTGATTTATTTCTGTGGGAAAGATATGAGATAATCTGTCCTCTTAAGAAGGCCTTAAGAGTTTCCCAGAGTATTCCTGCAGAAATCTCTGAGGATGTATTTGTCTCTAGGAAGAAACTGATTTGTTTGGATGTAAATTCTGTACAATTCTCGTCTGCTAATAGAAGCGGGTTGAGACGCCATCTGTGAGTTGAGTGTGTGGGGCATAGTAACTTTAGCTCCAAGATCAGAGGTGCATGGTCAGAAATAACAATAGCATCGTATTTGCAAGATTTAATTTTAGGCAAGAAATTATTATCTGTAAAGAAATAATCAATTCTTGAGTAGCAATGATGTACTGGTGTGTAGAATGAATATGTTCTTGAGTTTGGGTTTAAAAACCTCCAGGGGTCTGATAAGTTGTGATCAGTTATAAACTTTGTAATTATCTTTGCAGTGTTAGATGTCGTCCCCCCTATGATAGAAGTCCTATCTAAGAGTGGATTTAAAACACAATTAAAGTCCCCAGCCATTATAATTTTGTGAGTGTTCAGATTTGGAATGGATGCAAATAAATTTTGTATAAATTCCTTATCATCAACATTAGGTGCATAAGCATTTATCAAGATCATTTTACAGTTAGATAAGTTGCACATGACCATCACATATCTCCCTTCAGGATCCAATACTAGATTTGATGCTACAAATGAGACTGTTCTATGTATGAGAATTCCCACACCTCTAGTTTTCTTTGTAAAGCTAGAATGGAACATTTGGCAAGTCCAATCCTTTTGTAGCCGGAACTGATCCTTGCTTAGTAAGTGGGTCTCCTGTAAAAATATTATTTTAGCGTTTAAACATGTTAGGTGAGAGACTACTTTCTTTCTCTTAAATTCGTGATTCAGGCCTTTAACATTCCAGCTCACAAAGTTAACTGTTTCATCATGGAGACATTGATTCTGAATTTTTTATGTCATTTTATAGTCTTAACTGGAAGTGAGACAGCTTTAACCTTAATTTCCTATTACCCCAAGAATTATTGCAATGCAGTCTATTGTTATGTTGGTAGTTATAATTATAAAGATTAAAAGGATAGATTAGGTATAGATATAGGTTGCTCTCTTTCTCTCCCCTGCTTAACACCCCCCCCCCTCCCATTTTGCCTCCCCACGTGAGGCTAGACCCCACTTCACACAGTCCCGGTCCTCTGACATATCCAGAGACAGAGCACGTCCAAAGCAAAACAAGCCCCCACGCAGCGGTGTTTTAGGATTAAAAAATAGAAATATCTATTACCAATATAGTCTAAATACTATATGCCTAAAATATAATCATTAACAAACTATGAACTTAAAATATATATAATTTTCAGCAATCTTAATGTATTAAGATAATAAACCCGGATAATAAACCCGGGGAACGGTGTTAGAAAGTGGTCCAGAATAAGCATAGTAAGTCTTAATGCAATAATAGTAATAACAATAAACCAAGGGTATGATGTTAAACGTTTAGGGTAGAGAAAAAAATAAATAAATAAGATTAAAAAAAAAAGAATTAAGCACAAACGTCTATAACTGTAATTAAAACATAAACAGATAGCGTCCAAGTAATAATGAGGATATATAATGATAAAAACCTGTATCTTAACAAATAGATCAGACACTAGGTTATTTATCCTTACCATATCATGACAGGCTATGACTCACTATTGTGTTTCAGAATAGTGCCGGGATCAGCTTTCTTAATTCATTTTCTGCTTCTTCCTTGCTGGCAAAGACATAGAATTGACTGTGCAATTCCACTTTCAGTTTGGCAGGATACAAGAGGCTGTATTTGATATCGGCTTGCCGTAACCTCTGTTTAATGTTGTAGAAGGCTGCCCATTCATTAGCTGTTGCTGGAGAGAAATCAGGGAAGATACGAATGTGGTTATTTTCATATATAATCTCTTGCTTGTGCCTGAGGAGTGCCATCACCTCTATCTTAATTAATAATCTCTCGAAGCAAATAATAAAAGATTAAGGTCTAACGGTATTTGATCCGCGTACGCGATAAGCCGCTGCTATCTCAGAATCTGCGTTAAAGTCCTCTCCAATTATTTTAGAAAATAGTTCAGCTGCGAATTTCACTGGGTTTGGACTTTCTTGATTCTAATATTATTCCTTCTGCTTCCATCTTCCAAAGCAGCCAGTCTGTCTCCGAGTTTTTTGCATTTGGAGCTAGCAGTTGTTGCTTTTTCTTCAGCACTGGCAGCTAGATTTTCGGCTGATTTAATCCGAGTCGTGAATGTCTCCTTGACATCCTCCAGTTGATCAGCAAGTGTGCTCAGTTTAGACGAGGTTTCCTGAATGTGCTCTTCAATTTTACCCACCATATCTTTAAAGACTGCCTCAAAGCGAATACATATGTGTTCCTCCAAGTCTTTATTATCCTGCTGCCATGTCTGTCGCAGCTCCTGTTGCAGCTCCTGTCGCAGCTTCTCATTTGCTTTTTTCCTTGCCTTCTCACTTTTCTTTATATCTTTCTTTATCTCTTGCTTGAGCTCAGCAATCATCACCTTCAGTTCAGACAGATCATTTCTGCTTTCGTGCACCGTAGGTGAGGCTGTGGGCTTTATTGCAGCCGGTGTTGCTGTCTCGCGCAAAGTAGTTGAGAACGCGGACTGTAAGGCCTTTTCAAGTTTCAGATGATCTTCTCCAATCAGCGAGCTATCGTGACCTGCATCACTCGCACTTGTACATTCGCTCCCCATTTCGCTCTCAACTGGAGACGAGGCAGCGTACCGTGGTCCCGAGGAGTCTGGGCTTTCGCACATCTGATCCAGGTCAGTCTCTGAAAGGCCATATCTTGAGCTTGGGCTTGCTGATCTGAGTTTGGATGTAGCTTTAGTTTTCATTTCTTTCGCTTCTTTCTGAACCCCTTTCTTGTTGGCCATGTTTATATATGCTTGCATATACTGTAGTAGTGCCCCTCAGGTTGGATAAATACAGGATATCTCAGGATAATAAGCAGATAATATGAAAAATAACACTGCTGCTAGCGGAGCTCCGCTTCAGATGTCCATCTCTTGCAACGGACGAGACCAACTATTATAATAGACTTTATTTACTGTTTATTTATTTACTGTAATAGACTTTAAGCCATCTGTAAGCTTAGAATGCTGATTCTTCAAAACTTTTAAAGAACATTGAAATATCTTTGTAATACAAGTTTAATTATTCTATCCATCCAGTGTAGTGCCAGTCCCAGCAAGAAAACAGTACGAGGCAGAAACAATTCGTGAACGGAGCGACAACTCCTTGCTAGCGCAGTGTCACCGTGTTCTCACGTTTAATTATTAACAATATAGATTATTTAAGTTAAGTTAAAGTTTTATCTAAATAATATAATAAATATATTTTGCTGCATTTCATCTTAAAAATGATATCGTCATCATATGTAAATAAGCACTTTATAAAGTGGCGCAGGTTGTGCAATATTATAACTTTATCGCAAGTTTACAGTGAGGAATTGTATTTATAAGTACAAACAGTTCTACAAGGAGCACTTGATGGACTGATTGATTGTGTGTATAGTTCTTGGGATGAAACTGTTTCTGAACCGCGAGGTCAGTACAGGAAAAGCTCTGAAACATTTGCCATTTGAGAGCAGTTCAAACAAGCAACATGGCTGAGGCAGTGTGTGCTTTATGCTGTACACTGATAATTCTCTTTCCACTCAGCTGCTGTAAATCTGTGATTCCACACTCAGATGCAGTGATATAAATACTCTGAGTGGTGCAGTTAGAGAAATATGGAAAAAGATGTTGCTGTGGCAACCCCTAACGGGAGCAGCTGAAAGGAAGAAGAAGAAGGTTCAGTGAGAGTAACAACGCTAAAGCAGTTATGGTATTTGGAATACTTTGGCTATTCTCTGAATCATTATATTGTTGCAGGTTAATTACAATCAGATGCCTTAAACTAATAAACAATATGCGGTTAGTTTCAGTGTATATGATAAAGCCACATCAGGGATGTGGATCTAAAAAAAAAAGGGTAACCACACAGGAACAGTAGCATTGCTTTGATGCTGGGTGCCGCCAGTTTGCAAAACCGAGCGGAGAACTTGCATATGCCAGGGTTGGAGCTACCATGAAAATGTGCATGGCTTTAGGTTTTATACATCGCGATTTGAGTGTGGAAACGTTTATACGCAACATTTTTGTGCGTACGGACCGTTTATACATGAGGCCCCAGGCCTTTAGAGTCCTGATGCTTCTTGTTTTGCTATATGGTTGCGCGACATGGATACTATCCAGTAACCTGAGATGAAGACTGGACTCCTTCGGTACTGTGTCTCGTCGGTGAATCCTTGGGCACTGCTTCTTAGACTTTGTGTCCCAAATGAAGCACATTGCCTGTATTGTGAGGGAGTGTCAGTTACGGCACTACAGGCTATTTGGCATGATTCCCCGAGGGTGATCCAGCACACAGGATTCTTATTGTTAAGGGCCCGAGCAGCAGGACTAGGTCAAGGAAATGCCCATGTAACACCTGGCTGCGGCAGATAGATGGTCATTTCCAGAGAGTGGGACTGGACCGCATATCTGCCTGCGGGGGTTGCCAACAAGGATCCCGAGCTGTTTCGTCATGTGGTGGGTGCCGCAATGTGCTGTATCAATACATGCTTCCCAACCTGACCTGACCTGAAAATTGATTTATGAGTTTAAAACTGTATACTCTTGTTTTAAATGGTGGGTCTAATCTTTACTTCAAAAAGGCAGAACCTATAAGACAGCAGGTGTATTTTTTGTTTATAGGGCCTTTTCCCAGCCTTTCTCTAATTCAAGATTCACAAGGCTATACCCCGAGTTTGTGTTAGAGATATTAAGTTTCATTGGTAAATCAAGGCCATGACCTGGATTTCACTTTCTTCAAGCCATAGGTCCTTTTAGGCATTTCCTATAACTCTGCAGATATGTTTGGCTATTAAATAATATGACTGCATGAGTTGGTAAATCACAAAGATAAATTAAAGTTATTAATTTTTGTAATAGGGAACTGTACCACAACAAATTGGTAAAATAAATGTAGATAAGCCCAGCCATTATAATAATTTATTTTGCTTAAATTTGATTAAGTAAGAATAACATCAAAGAAGTACTTAGTTTGAATTTAGGAGAGTTAGGCACTGCTTTGACTTCGTCTTTATAGCTTCTTGGAACAAGCCATATAAAGTTGCTCATTTAGATGATCACACTATGAGCTGAACACACACCAGAACGACTAAGAATGAAGAAAATTTAAAGCAGATAACTTTTGACTTGATGTGCAGCATTGTTCATGATATCACTCAGTTTTGTTTTAATTCTCTACTTCGCTGCTACCTCCAGTGCAGTCCAATGTGCATCCCATAACTAAGCCTGCCTTTAATTAACTTGTTGATCTGGTGGGCCTCTATTGAAGTGATGTTACCAGTCCAACACACTACAGTGTAGAAAATTTAACTGGCCATTACAGCATTGTAGAAGATGTGAAGGATGTTGCTACCCCTATGTACTACCCCCATGTGCAACACCTGTACATCCACTCCTTGAATAGTGACAGGACATACAGGCTGTTTCGTTTGGCGAAAGATAATACCCAGTTCTTTGGTTTTCCTGATGTTAAGGTGCAGACAATTCTTTTTGCGCCAAGAAACAAAGTTCTCCACCTGACTTGTATACTCTGTCTCATCCCCCTTATTGATACATTGCATAAGTCCAGAAGCATCTGAGAATTTCTGCAAGTGACATGACCTCATGTTATATTTATAGTCTGTAGTGTACAGAGTAAACAGGAAATGAGACGCAAAAGTTCTTTGTGGTGCTCCAGTGTTGCTCACATCTATACTAGAAATACAGTCCTTGACTGTAGTTTTTAGTTCCCATTTTAAAAATTGCTACAATATCGAAAGTTATTTTTTTATGTTGTGTATATTGTATTTTTTAACACATTCTATAACATACATTTAAATGGTATTGTCTATTTTTGAATAAATCTGTATGTATTACATTTAGTATAGAAATACAGAAGCATTAGACAACACGTGTATATGTACTGAATAGGCACCAAATTGTTCTTGTAGGGTTATTTTTATTACATGTTTTCCAGCTTGCTCCCAGTTAATGGATTGTCATTGTTTTTTCTGACAGTTAATAATGCACATTATGTAATTTTTTTATTATAAAGTGTATATATATATATAAATTGCCACAGTTCAGAAATTGGAGCATTTTTTTTTTTTGATGAGCTGCCAGTTAATGGAACTTCCATTGTGTTTTTTGACAGTATAACCTGACTTGTGTGCTGCAAAGCATTTTGTGGTCTCTTTTATTCCTAAGCCACAATGCACAGGGGAAGAATAAGGCCCAGACCAGTGTTGTGGAGTCTTCTGTATATATGCCCGGTTTATAGATCTAACATTTTCATTTCAAAAGCCGGACTGAACAGGCTATAAATAAACAACAGAATTTTTAAATCAGTTCAAATTCAAAAGGCTTGAAAATGTAAAGTTCAGATGCTTTTCTGACCTTTGAATTAGATAGATTGATTCTATAAATTGGAAGTAACAGTACAAACAGTTGTGGCTTTTATTCTGGATTTGCGTTATCCTACTTCTCCACCTTCTTTCAATAAGATTGAGAGAGGTTTTCATCTTCAATTAATGTCATTTCTAAAAAAAATACATAAAAAGCAGGACAGAATTAAAGATTATCTAAAAGCTCTGGCTGAAGGCATCGATTCTTTCTCCACCAAACACTTGCCTCATATCTTTCAAGGCTGCCACTTCAGTCCTTATTCCTGACTTACTGCATGACCTTGAGTAAGTCACTTAATCAGGCTGCACTTCAGTTATAAAAAATGCACAGTGTAAAACGGTCATGTAAACTTCATTGAGTAAGGATGTATGTGAAATAAACAGTAAAAGTAATAATGACGACCTTTCATTAGCACTCTGACCATTATATTTGAACAAATAATAGGCACTCAGTAGCTCCTGTTACTCTCCCCTAACATCTGTTTACAGTACAAATCTCCAGACTGCTCCGTTACATTCTATTGAAGACCTGCATTTTGGATCAAATAAATCAAGGGTACATTAAAATTCATATGGAACAAATTAGGAAATATTTTAAAAATGTTTCACTTATAATGACTGCTGCTTTTTAATTCAAAGGTATTCGGTCTACATGGTTATGAATTCAGACTAATGGACCCTTGAAACCAGGTTTCTTTGACTGATCACGCTGAATGCTACAGAGACAAAATATTCTGTATTCTTGGCTGCACATTTTGTCAGATCTATGTTCCCCTTAACAAAAGATGGTTGGTGATTATATTCCTTATAGGGAAAGTGAAGCCGTGCTAGTGGCTGTCTCCACCTCTAGCACAATGCAAAGAAGGATGCTTTGAAACTGCATGCATTAAAGTCGAGTGGTTTGAAAGTGACAAAGCATGTCTCATGAGCTGTAAACCCATTTTCTGCAGCACAACGAGTAAAAAAGAGAAACCTATCTGAATTATAATGAAAATCTACTTTTACACTTTTAAAAGGAAACCCATTAAACCTGCAATATTAAAATGTACTAGGAGTTATTTGTTGTGTAACCTAAAGAAGCAGAAGAAAGCAATCAGTACTACAATATTTCATGGAAGGCAAGGAATGGAATAGTCAGGTTTTCTTTGATGTTAAGTAAGTTCCAAATTGGTCATGTTAGTTCAAACTCCAGGTAACAGATATTATTAGATGTCATCACATATTCACCCTCCTGTCTACAAAATATAAGCACTGGTATCAATTTTTTTAGAAAACAAAAATAAATAAATAGGCCAGGATGATTACAGATTTTATCTGTTCTTCTCTGTGACCTACAGCATAAGAACTAATACAGTTACACACAAAATCCTATTACTGAATGGTAAGAGGCACTGACTGTAAGCATTTAATCCATAATTAAATGTCTACCACTAATAGTTTTAGTGTCACCATTTGTGCTGGGGGAAGGAGTTTCAAAGACAGTGGTAGGGATCTTGAAACAACAGCGGATCAACAGAATGCATCAGCAGACTACAATATTCATAAAAACATGAGAATAATGAAGTAGAGGAGCAAATGAACAACTACTTTTGACAGGATATGGGAATGCAGTTGCAACAAAAGACAAAATGGCAGGCATCAACAGCTACAGTATATTAAGAAGAAATAGTACATTTCTGCATAAGTTTAAAGAGATGTACCATGAAAGCGAGTTAACCATATAAGAGAGAATGAACAATGTATAATAATAAAGAAGAAACAGTTTAGTTTTGTTGGAAAAATTAGCTGGTGGAAATAAGTATCTGCCTTTAAAAAAAGCTGATGTCTTTGGAAAATTTCACTGACTGATTGTAGAGCTGCTCAAAATCAGAAAGTAGACGATAATTGATTAAAATCTGCAAATAACTTATATCAGTAGCACAAATATTTACCTATATAATTTACACAAATAATTTACATCTCTAATCATCTTAAATCACTTTTCCTGGAGAGGGTTGCAGTGGCAGTAGGCCAAGCAGGTCAATCAAGACTTCCCTATCCCCAGCTACAGATTCCAACTCTTTCTGGGCAATTCCTAGGCATTCCCAAACCAGCCAAGAGATATTATCACTCCAGTATGTCTTGGGTCTGCTGCAGGGTCTCCACCCGAAGGAATATGCCCAGATTAAGATGCACTCTGGATTCAGAGGAACAGCAACTCTACTCCGAGGCTCCCCCAAATTGCTAATCTTCTTGCTCAGTCAGTTTTTTTTTTAACTTTCAAGAAAGATTGAAATTTTTTTTTTTTTTACCTTAGAGTCAACACATTTTTCCTTATGAAATAATTAAGGCCAGCATTCTACAATTCATTTCATTTTTCTCATGGTATGGATAATGCAGCTATCGTGATGGTACACATTGTAACAGAAAAATATTCTGAATACTAATGACATTCTTATGAACTAAAAAGATAATTTAAACTCCCAGATAAATAATCATGCAGAAGCAAGTCAGACATGTGAACTAATAAAGAAAAATGCACAATAGTTCTGATTTAGTATGTGGCACTGGACATGTAATCAGTTTAAATCACAGAATAAGGCAATGGAAAATTCAATGGATATAAAAAGGTATTATGATGCTGGGTTTGTTACAGTTGATGAGCCTCTAGTAGGATCCTGGCATTGGATTAACTCAAAGAGGCAGCTGAGAGCAGCCAAGAGCACATAGAGAGCACATAAAGCCACATGAAAGGAGCCCAGGAAAATCTAGAAGGCAGCAGCCAAATAATGCTCAAATTATATAATACACTAGTAAGACTGTATCTAGAGTATTGTGTGTAGTTCTGGTCACCACGCAACAAGAAAGACATAACAGCACTTGAAGCTGTGCAGAGGAGAGCAACCAAGTGCATCCCAGGACTTAAGGACATGTCCTACTCTGACAGATTCCAAGAATTAAACCTGTTTAGTCTCGAGCTGAACAGAATGTGTGGGGATCTAATCCAGGTGTTTAAAGTTTTCCAAGGCATTGATAAAGCTGATCCAACAACGTCATTTCAGCATAATGGTGAATCACATACTGAAGGACCTCAGTGGAAATTAACAGGAAGCGCATTTAAGACTGAAACTCGGAAGCACTTCTTTACACAAATAGCTGTAGAACTCTGGATCAAACTACTGAGACATGTAGTTGAAGCAGAAGTTTTGACAAACCTTTAAGAAGAATCTGGATGAGAAACTGCAATAACTTAGCTATTACATAAGCAAACGGGCTTGAAAGTCTGAATGATCTCCTCTCATTTGTCAAATTTCTTATGTATGTATGTATCTATTCTTATGTAAATCCCATTGCAAAGGACTCGTGGAACTGAGCAGGAAGGCTTTCTGTGTGGATCTTGCATGTTTATCTTAAACTAATCTGGTACTACTTGAAGCCTTGTACCAGTAAGTGGTGCTCTCTATTACCCTGATAAGGAGATAAGCAAATTAAGAAAATGGATGCAGTGAAAACTATTTACAAAACCTTTATTAAGGAGATATTTAACTTTTTTTCAGTTTTATATCAATGTTAACCTTGTTCAAAATTGTTTGTCTTGTTTCCTTTTTTGAAAATAAGGACATTTCTACCAGGGCTTTTAGTGTTTAATTTTTTTAAAGATGCAGTAAATGTACTACAGCAAGTACTCAGACAAATGCTTTAATATATACTATAAATTGAGAAGTTCACAGAAACTTCAGTGGTATTTTTAGTTACTGTATCTTTGAATTCAAAGCTTGCGTGCATTTTTTTTGCACGTTACCTTAATTATTTAATCCAAAGTAATTATGTATAATTCTACCTCTCTTCCTGCTTATTAATCTATTCATTGAGTAATGACACCCTGACACGGCTCTCTGTGCTTTATCTTGGCAGCATGAGATTTTAAATATCATTTTTATTTATGGTGGGCAGCACAGTGCTACAAGAGGTAGTACATTACCTCACAGTTACTGGGACTTGACTTTAGTTCTTGCTCTTATAACAGTGGAGTCTTTACATTCTTGCAGTATGCCCCCTGTATTATTCACGTTACTGTACATTTCTTCCACATCTCAAAAGGCACTCTTTTATGATAAACTGTAGACTCTAAAATTAGTGTGGTGTGAATGAGTGGTCTTTGTGTTCATGAGTGTGGAGCTTTGCATCCAGGAATGTTCCCACCTTACAGACAATACCAGCAAAATAGACTTGATATCTATCTATCTATGTATTTATCTATCTTGAGAGCTCTATAACTTTGGAATGGAAAAAGCAGATTTAGTAAATGGATTGATTTTTCATTTATTTATAGTGTTGAAATTGAAATCTGTAGGAAGTAACAGTAAAGGTAAACTCTGTTTAATATTAGCTCATTTCACCCTCATATAGCTCAGCTCAGGGAGTACAGGCTGATGACATTAAGCTTTATTGTATCTTTTCCAAAGGTTGAAGCTCCAGCCCCACCAACAACCTGGCTTTGAATAACTCGGCTTAAAAATGTTATTGTACGGTACCTTCTGTTAGAATTTCTAGCTTTCCATCTATTAGTCATAGGTCAGAAGGAAAAACCAAAACAACCCTGTAATCCAAGTGCACAAAGCTGCTGCAAGCTTCTTCTTAGTTAACACAAAGTTATTATGGCTGCATCACGGGCAAGACAGGAACCAACTCCAGACAGGATACAGGTCTATTGTGGACCACACACACTCACACACTACACACAATACCAACTTGGGAGGAATATGCAGTCTTTTTACAGACAATACCTTGATCCATAACTCTGCGTCTGCATGTTCTAATTGTAATTGAAGTTTTTTTTACTTGGACTTTCTTCTCAAATCCATTCAGATTGCATTAATTTACAAATGTGGTTTGGTTCAGTTGGTGTGAGGGTGAGAATATAAAGTGTATGTGTGTGAAAAGGCCTGGACTGGCACCTCACCCTGGTGCTTTTATGATACATTTCAGCCTCCATTTACTCTGAGCTGCACAAACAGTTTAAGAAATGAACAGATGTTTTAGAAGTCTTTATTTAAAATGATATGGTTTCTCATCTTTTGCAGTTCTGTTAAGAATTTGCAGTCCATAAAGTAAAAAGTGCTTTTGTTTTTTTGTTTTGTAACTTCAATAAAATCTTTGTGAGTTTTAAGGCAGTACTTCTAATGAGTTCAATACAACTGGCCAAATTATTGTTTTAAAATATAATTTCTTTACTGTTTAATCACATAAAAATCCACTTTGAATTCTACAAAAAGACAGATAGATAGATAGATAGATAGATAGATAGATAGATAGATAGATAGATAGATAGATAGATAGATAGATAGATAGATAGATAGACTTTTTTGTCCCCAGTAGTAAATTTAGAGAATAAAACTAAACCCAATACAAAACAAACAGTCATCTTGGTTTTTAAAAAAGTGCGAGAGGTGATGGAAATAAACACACAAACCCCACAGATAACGAATGATCTCGGCTGTACTTCTTAAAAACTGTGAAGAAAGAAATACTAAGGACAAAACAAACTCTTACAACCAGTCAATATATGAGCATTAATAAAACTGTCAAAATAACTAATTGGCTAGAGACTAAGCATACATACAATTGTGGCCTGTGGGAGTCACATTTTAATGAAAACAGTCTCAGTTTAATATAGCATGAAAAAGCTCCATAAAGAAAAATATGTCACTTGCATATCAGAAAAAAAAAATCTTTATATTTGGCATACAGCCAATGGGAACAGTATCAGTGATAGATATAGTTGATGCACATTTGTTGTAGGTCTTATTTGCAAATATTGCACTTCCAGGTAAATTCCACCAATTGTGTATTTTTTAATACTGTATATGTGTATTCTACCAGAGGACAATTTCATCAAAATTTAGCTTAAGCAAAATTAAAATTATTGTTAAAAGGAAGTCAGTGAAATAGTGCTTCAGTGGTTAGCACATCATCATGCATGTTTTAGATTCTGGGGCTCAAACCATGTAGAGTTTGCATGTTATCCTGGCGTTTGTGAAGATTTTTTGTACACTTTGGTTTCTTCCTGCCTGAAAAAGATGTGCAGGTTAGCATTACTGGAGGCTCTAGAGGAGTGAATGTGCCTCACTAATGACTTGAACCCAATGATGCTTGGATAAGGTTCAGTTACCCATGACCCTGAACTGAGATGTGCAGGTTTCGAAATGACTGATTTAATAATTTAAACACCTCTTCTTCCTACTGTTAGGTGTGATACTAGTGGTGGGGGGAATGAAAGAAATATGCAAGCAAACAGCTACTGTATACTGCATCCTAAATCTGTAAGTCACGTTAGATAAAGCTATCAGTCAAATATAAATAATAATACTACCTGCTATTTATATTTAATAGGTATAAGCTGATAAGTGAATAATTAATCATGAATATGGTAATGGTGTCTCTCAATTCTTCTTCTTTCGTCTGATCCCGTTAGGGGTTGCAATAGCAGATAATCTTCTTCCATATCTTTCTGTCCTCTGCATCTTATTCTGTTACACCCATCACCTGCATGTCCTCTCTCACCACATTCATAAACCTTCTCGTAGGCCTTCCTCTTTTTCTTTTGCCAGATAGCTCTATCCTTCGTATCCTTCTCCCAATATATTCAGCATCTCCCCTCTCTACATGTCCAATCCAATGCAATCTCGCCTCTCGACTTTGAGTCCAAACCGTCCAACATGAGCTGACCCTCTAATGTACTCATTTCTAATCCTGTCTATCCTCGTCACACCTAATGCAAATCTTAACATCTTTAACTCTGATACCTCTAGCTCTGCCTCTCAATAAAAATTTTAAAAAAGAAAAGGAGCCAGACAGAAACCCAATGAGATGATGATATTGCTACTTATAACTATTCAAACTAATAGCAATAATTGTTTAAATTAAATCTGGTAAAGGACAACATCAAGGCTTTGTCAGCCATACAACAGTTCTCTTTACACTGAATAATGACAGACATTTTTATTTATTAAAAAAACAAGAATATTATGAAAGAAGTATGTCAACAATGATACAACAATCATTGCAAAACAATGAAGAAGTAAATGAAAAATAACTAACCTTCCTTTAAACTCACAAAACATACACACATGAATATCCTGAAAGAACCATTAAATTCAATTTTTCATAATAGCAAACAGTAAAGCAGGCAAAACAGCATGGAACACAGTCCATCTGCCCATAAATGTCTATAAAATTAAAAAACAAAACAACATTAATGCTGGTAGAAATTCCTGTAGCACAGCAAATGAAATGATGATAACTTTAGATCATGTTCCCATTAACAGAAACGGAACAGGATTTACAAAAAGTTGCAGTCTAACTAAACATATTAGATCTAAGACCAGTGTTACATTGCACATGTTAAATCCATACAGAAAGGTATCTGCATTTACTATGACCTTGAATGTTGTTGCCATCTTTCTCCTCTCTCTCTCCACCTTCTGCTTGTTTTTTTAAATTGAGGGCAGTTTTTAGTGAGAAGCTATTCTTGTGGAAAAAAATAAAAATTTAAGCCTAGCCCTAAGTATTTAATATAAAGTAATTCTCACATTAATATGTATATTTAAATTGCATATATGCATGTATCATGCATTCATCTTATATATTTACTTATCCAGAGCATGGTCAGGGGAAGGAGCAGCCTACCCCAGCAAGCAGAGCATTTAAGGCAGGAACAATTCCTTGACAGGGTGCCATTCCATTACAGGTCAAACCCACACACACATGCACATCAGGGGCCAGTTTAGCATCGGCAATCCACCTAAGCTGAACGTCTTTGGACTATAGGAGCAAACCAACATGGACACAGGTTCGCTACTAAATGGTGTGAAAAATGTCCACAATCTGTCCCACAAAAGACAGGACTTCAGTCCATGATATGGTACATTCATACACACATATTCACTCGCTAACTCATGCTGAGTCAATTTAGAGTTGTTAAATAGGCCAACGTTTATAGATTTGGGACTTTTGAAAAATTCAGGAAAAACACAAATAAAAACCTTTACAGAGGAAGAATGTGTAGACACTACCCATAGGCAGTGACAGTGCCAAGATTCAGACACAGTCTGAGAAGGTTCTATTCCAACCTCTGTTTTATCACATGCATTCATGTATGTTTCCCTCTGCAATTCAGACACCATCTCCTTAATTAAAACTTTGCCTGATGTCTTTACCTTTCTGAAATTCAAGCATTATAGACTAAGGACACATAATTGGCATGGAACATTAATATTACTGCATCAGTCCCAGATCATTTAATTTCATTTTGCCACATATGTATGTTCTATGCTACATTAGTAAGAGTATTATTATGGTTTTGAGCAGTTTTTATTACTATTGATTTTAACATTCTTCTGCATAGTCTTGAATATAATTTGGTTTGTCAGTAGTTCTTAAGTCAGTATAGAAAATGTTCAAGCCCAACCACAAAAGATATACAGTGGCTCAACAGAAGCAGCCGGGTACATCATTTTTAAGTTGTGCTGAGCACACTGCCAAATCAATAGCAGGAGCCATTAACTGAAGTGAGTTCTAATGACACTAGCCTTTCTGAAAGGTGGACAGCTGAACAAGTGTCTGTGAAGGTGCTGACTGGGTGCACAGATAAAATTCATGATAATATGCTTTGTACAGTTTCTGGAAGATTGATCTCATCTTCATGACATTGAACTGCTAGTTACAATATAGTCAAGCTACAAATAGCTAAAGGATGATTAAATGTGTTGCTGTGAACAGAAAAAAGTAATATCATCCTCTGATACAAATGCTGGTTCTATTAACTCAGGATGAATGCTTCTCTGTGTTAAGCCAGTGTCAAATTATGTGACTTTTTTTGTGGGGCATGTCAGATTTGCCGATCACAGTTGGTGAACCATGTCAAAATACATGACTGAAAATCACAGCCTATGTCAAATTTACCCACCAAGCGTTGATTTTCCAGCACCTGCTTGCCTGTTTTTCTGACAGCCAATAGCATGTTGCTTGACCGAGTGGCACTTTACGAAGGGTTGACAACTGCAGCGAGATCTGCCGCAACCTCTGCCCTTTCATTCTTTTTATCCATTCTGTTACTGTATGTAAAAATACGAGCCATCTTTTTTACATACAGAAAGGAAAAAAGAATATTTTGTTTGTGAGGTCCAGAACGCATGTGCTCCTCATTCCACATTGCTATGTTCTATGCACTGAACTTCCAGATGAGGATTCATCGTTCAGTTTGTTGTCTACTCTCCTGCATACACAACCTGCCCCTCTGACTAACAGTAAAATCAATCCTATTTAATTCTGTCTTTGGTGGTCACTGATCAGTTGCTGTCAGTTGTTAGATATGTCACATTAGATGATCGACTTAACAGGAGTGCACCACCGTCTGCGACTGGCTATGTAAATGAATGCTGTGACTGAAAATCATTGGAAAACCTGTTTAATGTGTCATAGGTTTCTAAACTAACCTGGTGACTCTTATTACAGCAAAGCCAACATGTTGTACTTTACATTCTGGGAGTCTGAGTACATCTTTAACTTAGAAAGTACATCATTTGGGTTTAGTATTATACATTATCAGTCAGTACTTCATAAATAATTGCTGTCGTCTTCTGAACAGCTAATACATTTGTTCTACATTTTTTCTGTTAACATAAGACTACTAAACCTCTTTCAGCTTCTTGTTTCTGTTGGGTCAGTATCATCGCTGCCAGAGCACAGTGTTCCATGTGGTTAAATGTAAGGCACAAATAGTTTCTATGCTCTGCTGTTTTGATGCAGAGGTTGTTGAACCGCTGGAGTTAAACCCATTCAATACACTTAATGGCAAGTATTGAAAAATGATGCTAATAAATTGCAATTATGGAGATCTGAAAACACAACACAAACACTGTGTTGTCCAGTTCACTATCTACCCCCCTCTCATCTTCCTATCTGCAATTAGATATATGGTATCACACTCTCAGTTTCTGGTTTTCACTTATTGCTTGCCTTCAGGAAATGTAATTATTAAATATAATAATGACGATGAGTTGCACTTTTTATTAATACGAATGCATTTTCAATTAGTGTATTTAAGTAAGTTCTTTGGAGATGTGAAATAGTGAATGAGTGAAATGTACCTTTCAATTCTAAAAAAACAAAAACTTAATATAGTAGATGGTAATTTTCCAAAAACAAGGAATTACTGATGATTTTCGATTAAATTAGCCACAATTCATTTGGGCTACATCCAGCCAATTCTAAAGTCTTCCTTCACTAATTACAGATACTAAAAAATGAATGTTTTTTCTTAATTTGTAGGTTGTTGCAAAACTAATTTAATTCAAGGACTGTTTTAATATTTAATGCTTAATTCAAAAACATTGCTTCACAGACCATAACTAGAAAGATTATTACTGTATGTAACTTCAGTTCTTAAATCATAACACTGTCTTCCAGTTAAGTTTACCGGTAACTTTAAAATCCTACTTCTCCCATCCAAATCTGTAAATGCTATGGCTCCCTCCTCCTTACCTTCCAGAATTTCTTAATACTATACCTTTCCTCCAGAAAATACAATTTAATATCCAGATATAGGTCTCCTTAGAATCTTAGAATGATAAATAAAAGTACTTCTGGAGGCATACCAATTCCAGAATGCTCCAGCTATTAAAATTAGGTATTAATACTTCAGTCTTGGCATTTAAATCAAAGCATTGGCATTTTTAAATAAAAAAATAAACTTGCTATTTTAATACAGCATGTGCTTTTCAGAACTGCTGCTGAGCTGGTAATATCGCCTTTTGTCATTGCTCTTCCATAACTGCAGTGCAGTTGTTTTGTTTGGCAGTTATTAAGCCTATCCCTTTTTTTCTTTTTGTGCTACTCGGTGGTGGGACTTGGTGTAACTCTGAGTTAATAGATTATATTGCAGCCAATAATGGACCTATTGTAAAATATTCATGATATGCTGTACAATTGTCACTGATGGTTTCAGAGGTCCTTCGTTGGCACCAGGTGGCTGGCATACCTATTACCACTGGAATCTGAAAATACAAATTCTGGGTGTAAATCCTGGCTCAGGCACTGGCCAAATTACTGTTGTAAAATATAATTTCTTTACTGTTTAATCACTTAAAAAGTTCCTTTTTGACAAAAAGGTAGATAGATAGATAGATAGATAGATAGATAGATAGATAGATAGATAG